>SMDT01000309.1:0-184532 GCA_005392925.1 Aquilaria sinensis
TTTAACCGAAACCCTCCAGGATCCAAGTGAAACGGGGTAAACCAGGGTGTTCAAAAATTTTCATACCTAATTTTCGGTTGAGATCTTTCACCCAACTGTTAGAGTCGAATCACAAAACCTGAACAGTTGACGTGTTCAAGCTCTCTATGGTATCCACACGAGCCTCTCGGGATCACCACGCCTTCCACCACATCCCAGGCAGATGCGTTTCTCTTGCGCTCGCAGTGCTAGCTTGCGTCCTCCAAGGAATTGCAAGAGAAGAGTGCGAACTGTCCTTTTGGGAGGCTAGGGCAAGGAGACCTACGAATTTCTCACTATAAAGTTGTATTTATAGTGAGACTCAACTTCCAAGCCTAATGGGTTTCAAAGCCCTAATCCAATTAGGTTTAATTTCGGGCTTAATAATGGCTCAACTTTTGGGCCCAATTATTAATACGAAATTATCATGAAACCATAACCCAAATAATTAGCCCATGCACTCTAAATGAATCCAAATAGGCTCTTATGTGTGCGACCCAATAGGCTCTTACCACATTGGCAATGATCATAAATCACATTTATGATCATAAGCAATGAGCGGTGTCTAGCAACACATCATTGCTACCCAAGTGACAAGATTGTCGTGATTCGACTAAACCTTTATGATCATTATCCGATATATGCCATTGTCCCTTTGTCCAAGATATCAAGACTAAGCACGAGACATGGAATGTGTCACTCTCGTATAGCCCAATCTTTGGTTTCTTGATTACCGAGTAGACCAACTTAAATTGATGACATTGATATCATATATCAACTCATCCGAGCATGGCCATGCATTTTCTAAGTCTCACTCTATCAAGGGGCCCAAAGATATCACTTCTCGTTACATAGGAGGGACAAATCCCATCTTGATCATACAAATCCCTCCGCATGATATGTGACATACCCAATGACCTCCTTCAAGTTCACTCAGTTACGAGCAACAAAAGGAAAGTATCAAAGTATGTGACTCACATGTAGGGAACCTTGATGATCTTAGGTCAAAGGACTACATATACCATGATCACTATGAGAATCACTTATGACACTCATATAACGAATCCATGTAGTGTTCTCATGGTGGGTCGGTCCAGTACACAAGTTCTCCAACTTGTACCCATATGTAGACTACATATCTCATATTAGTCTCCACATATGCTAGTCGTTATGTATTATTGCAACCCGCTCCACAATAATACTAGACCAGGGACATTTAAGAATATCATTATTCTAGGGTTACAATTATGTTTATTAAGTTACGCAGAAACAAAAAACAACAAACATAATTGCTGGATTAATGCCTTAATAAAATATCATGACTCAATGTGCAAAAAATACAATCATCTCATGATTGGCTTTTTGGGCACAACACTAACAATCTCCCACTTGCACTAAAAGCCAATCATCCATGTATCTAATACCGATGGACCTAGAATGGCTATCATGCTTCTTGCTGCATAAGGGGCTTTGTCAGTGGATCAGCAATGTTGCTGTCTGTCGAAGTCCTGCATATCCTTACATCACCCCTCTCGATGATCTCCCTGATGAGATGATAGCGTCGAGTATGTGTTTGGATCGCTGGTGAGATCGAGGTTCCTTAGCCTGTGCGATTGCTCCATTGTTGTCACAATAGAGCTCTATCGGGTCGGCAATGCTTGGAACCACTCCAAGTTCAGTGATGAACTTCTTGATCCAAACTGCCTCCTTCGCAGCATCAGAGGCGGCAATGTACTCAGATTCTGTTGTAGAGTCAGCTACTGTCTCTTGCTTTGAACTCTTCCAGCTCACAGCACCACCACCAATACAAAACACATAACCAGATTGCGATCTAAAATCATCCTTATCGGATTGGAAGCTTGCATCGGTGTAACCCCTTACAACGAGCTCATCTTCACCTCCAAAGACCAAGAATGCATCCTTAGTCCTTTGTAAGTACTTAAGGATGTTCTTAACAGCTTGTCCAGTGACTCTCACCAGGGGTTCGATTGGTACCTACTCGTCATGCTCAAGGCATATGAGACATCGGGACGAGTACATATCATGGCATACATGATAGATCCAATTGCTGAGGCATATGGAATCTTACTCATGCGCTCTCTCTCCTCGGGTTGTACTCGGACACTGAGATCTAGAAAGAGTGATACCATGTGACATGGGCAAGAATCCTTTCTTGGAATCTTGCATGCTAAACCTCTTTAGCACCTTGTCAATATATGTACTTTGACTTAGGCCAAGAAGCTTTCTAGATCTATCTCTATAGATCCTGATGCCTAACACATAGGCTGCTTCACCCAAGTCCTTCATAGAGAAACATTTCCCTAGCCAAGTCTTCACAGACTGTAGCTCAGGAATGTCATTCCCGATGAGTAGTATGTCATCTACATACAACACCAAGAAGACAATAGCGCTCCCACTAACCTTCTTGTAGACACAAGGTTCATCTTCATTTTTGATAAAACCAAACTCTTTGATTGCTTCATCAAAATGAAGATTCCAACTTCGAGAAGCTTGCTTCAGTCCATAAATGGACCTTTGCAACTTGCACACTTTATTGGCATTCTCAGGAGTGACAAAACCCTCAGGTTGTGTCATGTACACATCCTCAAGTAGCTTTCCATTTAGGAATGCAGTTTTGACATCCATTTGCCATATCTCATAATCATAGTGTGCAGCAATAGCAAACAAAATTTGGATGGATTTAAGCATAGCAACTGGTGAAAAAGTTTCATCATAGTCAATACCATGAATTTGCTTGAAACCTTTTGCAACCAATCGTCCCTTAAAGGTAATCACATTACCATCCATGTCAGTTTTCTTCTTGAAAACCCATTTGCACCCTATGGGTTTTACCCCTTCAGGTGGGTCAACCAAAGTCCATACTTGGTTTTCATACATGGATTCCATCTCGGATTTCATGGCCACTAGCCACTTCTCAGAGTCAGGCCCTGACATAGCTTGTTGGTAGGTTGTGGGCTCATCCTGATCCATGAGCATCACATCACCAGTGTGAGTCACGAGAAATCCATATCTCTCAGGGCTCACGCCGAATCCTACCAGACCTACGTGGGCTCTGTGCTACAGGAACAGACTCTTGAACCACAACATCTTGTGGTGTCTGTTCAGGTTCCATTTCAGGTTCGATGTCTCCTTGTTGTTCTTGAATTTCTTCAAGTTCTACTTTCCTCCCACTAGTTCCTTTAGAGATAAACTCTTTCTCCAAAAAGACACCAGTTCGAGCAACAAACACTTTTTGCTCAGAAGGATTGTAGAAATAGTAACCCTTTGTTTCTTTTGGGATACCCAACAAAAAGGCATTTTTGAGATTTGGGCCCTAGTTTGTCAGAGGATTGACGTTTCACATAAGCGTCACAGCCCCAAATCTTCATAAAAGACAAATTGGGACGCCTCCCACTCCATATCTCATATGGTGTCTTTTGAACCGATTTAGATGGAACTCGGTTTAGTGTAAAAGCGGCTGTGATCGAAGCACTTTGATACTTTTCCCGAGTTGATTCTCTACTTCATTCTTGAATTCTTTGAATTTTTCAAAGGATTCTGACTTGTGTCTCATAAGATAGACATAGCCATATCTGCTAGAGTCATCAGTGAAAGTAATGAAGTATTGGAAACCTCCTCTAGCTTGTGTAGACATAGGGCCACATACATCACTATGTATGAGTCCTAGTAAGTCATTAGCCCTTTCACTTTGCCCTGTGAATGGGGCTTTGGTCATCTTGCCCAACAAACATGACTCACATGTCTCATATGATTCAAAATCAAATGAGTCCAAGAGTCCATCCTTATGGAGCTTGGATATGCGGGTCTCATTTATATGGCCCAAGCGACAGTGCCAGAGATAGGTCGGGTTTGAATCATTTAATCTGACCTTCTTGGTATTCACATTATAGATTGGATCTTCGAGGTCTAGAACATACAACCCATTGCTAAGTTGAGCACTACCATAAAAGATTTCATTCAAATAAATAGAACAACATTTGTCCTTTATTATAAATGAAAAACCTTTCTTGTCCAAACAAGAAACAGAAATCAAATTTCTACTAATAGTAGGCACAAAGTAGCAGTTGTCTAATTCTAAAACTAATCCACTAGGTAAAGTGAGAACATAAGTCCCTACGGCTAAGGCAGCAACCCTTGCTCCATTTCCAACACGTAGGTCCACTTCACCTCGGGCCAATCTTCTACTTCTACTTAGATCCTGCACATTTGTACAAATGTGAGATCCACATCCAGTATCCAATACCCAAGATGAGGAAGTAGAAAAGTTAGCCTCTATAACAAAAATACCTGAAGTGGAAGTCTTACTTCCCTTTTCCTTAGCAAGTTCTTCAAGATAGAGCTTGCAATTGCGCTTCCAGTGTCCAGGTTGCTTACAATGGAAGCACTCCCCTTCCTTTGCCACACCACCCTTTGGTTTCAGTGCAGCTGAAGAAGAACTAGCATTGGACTTTCCATTAGCTTTATCCTTCTTCTTGTTGGCTTTTCCCTTTCCCTTGCCCTTTTGAACCATCAAAATGGGCTTAGCCTTCTTAAGGTTTTGCTCAGCAGTTCTCAACATGTTGAGTAATTCAGGAAGGGACTTGTCAAGGTCGTTCATGTTATAGTTCATGACGAACTGACTGTAGCTTTCAGGCAACGATTGCAAGACTACATCAATAGCCAACTCTTTCTGAAGAGCAAATCCCAAATTCTCAAGATTCTCAATGTACCCAATCATCTTGAGCACATGAGGACCCACGGGACTTCCCTCAGACATCTTGCACTGAAACAATGCCTTAGAGGTCTCAAACCTCTCATGCCTAGCTTGCTCTTGGAAAAGCATTTTGAGATGTTCGATCATATCGAACGCCCCCATGTTCTCATGTTGCTTCTGAAGCTCAGATTCCATGGTAATAAGCATGAGGCATGCAACATCCAAAGCATCATCAGAATGCCTCTTGTGAGCATCCCTTTCAGCTCTTGGAGCAGTGGCAGCAGGCTCATTCGGAATGGGCTGCTCTAGGACATAAGCCTTTCTCTCTTGCTTGAGGACTATCCTCAAGTTTCGGTACCATTTGAGAAAGTTGGTCCCATTCAGTTTTTCCTTCTCAAGGATCGATCGCAACGAAAGTGTCGATGTGTTTTGTGCCATGGTTATCTACAACAGTAAATATGCAGTGTAAGAGTCATGTATTTTAATTCATTTAATAAGGACTTTTATTAAACGATACTCCCACTATTTTCCTCAAAATAATAACCCTCGATATTATTTCGGAACACCTCGGCGCTAAGGTATTCTAGTGGGCCAAGATCCATATTTGACCACAACCTGAGTCAGCTTTGGCTTTTCTCTCAAGTTACAGCTATTTAGGTAGGCAACTCCTTGCCAATTGCATCTTATGCAACTCTTGGATAGTTGGGTGAACAACACTTGTCCAAGCTCATCTCATGAGCTTAAGCCCAACTCTATGCCTCTAAGTCCCTAATCCTATTAGGATGACTTAGTTAAGTCGAACCCAAAGTTAGCAGTTTGGATATCACTATTATCCCATCGCGCCTTACCAAGATGAACATAGGTGCTTTGCTTTGGCAAACCCACCTAATGTTGATCAAAGTCTTGACGAGTGCCAACATTTGGAAGGCATCACATTTAATGACTTAATATTTGTTTGAGGGATTTTTTTCTTTTGATCTCACCAATTTGTTATCTCCGGTTGTTTTATACATGCATCACATACAAATATAAAACATGCATCTCATGCTTACAAGAAAGTAAACGTGACATGGTTATAGCCCAAACTATGCGATATTCTCAAGCCAATGAGAATATCATAAAAGCCTAAGAAAAGAAAAGAGTCTTCACAAGCTCCTTCTCTTCCTTTCTTGGTTGCCCTTTTGTTGTCACCTCCTTGGACATACCACCTTGGATGATCCTTGGACATACCACCTTGGATGATCCCATAATGCACCATTACATCAATAATAGAAACCTCGAGTTACATTCGAGGGGAGTAAGGTGAGAAGAGAATGTACAATGAGAGTGATAAGAAAAGGCACGACTCGCAGGCCGTATTTACAAGTACAACCAATCAAGGGCTATAACCATGCACCATGCTTCAAACACCAATCAGCATATCATGTCAAATCTCATTCAACAAAGATGCATGCCAATTTTCGCGCGTTGATTAACCAGTTTTTATTTATGTGGCGCTTCGCATACGGCGGTCCCGCTGGCCGGTCAGTGGGCGGTGGTTCCGCTGACCGGTCAGCGGACGGGGTCAAGGGGAGCCGCCCTTGCGGGGGGCGTGGGGGGCAGCGCCCCCCTGCGCAAAAAATTTTCTTACAATTGCTTAGCCCGAAATCTTGTATTTTGAGAAAGTAGGCACCCGAGACTCCTCCATTCGAGCCACCAAAAATACCTTACTTTCGGTGCCCGAACAGGCCGAATCCGAACCAAGCTAGGGTTTTTGCAACTATTGCAAGAATCCTAATCCATATAGGTATCTCATACCTATCAATTTCGGGTTAATCTCATTAACCAATTTGTGTCGTTTCTTCATATATCTCATATGTTCATTACGAATTCCGGTTTCATGCATCATGAATCAATCTAATTAATCATGGCCGAAAAGCAACCGAACACATAGCATCATGCGATTCAACACTCAATCCCGATTTAGGGTTTCACCAGTAGCTCTGATACCACTGTTGGGTTTCGGGAGCCAAACAGCGCAGTGGAATTTAACCGAAACCCTCTAGGATCCAAGTGAAACGGGGTAAACCGGGTGTTCGAAAATTTTCATACCTAATTTTCGGTTGAGATCTCTCACTCAACTGTAGAGTCGAATCACAAAACCTGAACAGTTGACGTGTTCAGGCTCTCTATGGTATCCACACGAGCCTCTCGGGATCACCACGCTTCCACCACGTCCCGACAGATGTGTTTCTCTTGCGCTCGCAGTGCTAGCTTGCGTCCTCCAAGGAATTGCAAGAGAAGAGTGTGGCTGTCCTTTTTGGAGGCTAGGGCAAGGAGACCTGCGAATTTCTCACTTAAAAGTTGTATTTATAGTGAAACTCAACTTCCAGGCCTAATGGGTTTCAAAGCCCTAATCCAATTAGGATTTAATTTCAGGCTTAATAATGGCTCAACTCTTGGGCCTATTTTTAATACGAAATTAAAGTGAAACCATAACCCAAATAATTAGCCCATGCACTCTAATGATCCAAATAGCTCTATGTGTGCGACCCAATAGGCTCTTGCCATGTTGGCAATGATCATAAATCACATTTATGATCATAAGCAATGAGCGGTGTCTAGCAACACATCATTGCTACCCAAGTGACAAGATTGTCGGTGAATCGACTAAACCTTTATGATCATCACCGATATATGCCATTGTCCCTTTGTCCAAGATATCAAGACTAAGCACGAGACATGGAATGTGTCACTCTCGTATAGCCCAATCTTTGGTTTCTTGATTACCGAGTAGACCAACTTAAACTGATGACATTGATATCGTATATCAACTCATCCGAGCATGGCCATGCATTTTCTAAGTCTCACTCTATCAAGGGGCCCGAAGATATCACTCCCGTTACATAGGAGGGACAAATCCCATCTTGATCATACAAATCCCTCCGCATGATATGTGACATACCCAATGACCTCCTTCAAGTTCACTCAGTTACGAGCAACAAAGGAAAGTATCAAAGTATGTGACTCACATGTAGGGAACCTTGATGATCTTAGGTCGAAGGACTACATATACCATGATCACTATGAGAATCACTTATGACACTCATATAACGATCCATGTAGTGTTCTCATGGTGGGTCGGTCCAGTACACAAGTTCTCCAACTTGTACCCATATGTAGACTACATATCTCATATTAGTCTCCACATATGCTAGTCGTTATGTATTATTGCAACCCGCTCCACAATAATACTAGACTAGGGACGTTTAAGAATATCATTATTCTACACATGGACCCCATTTCAACAACTAGTTTGGAACGAAATTGGGATACCTCTTTAAGTAGCTTTGTACACTAATTGGAAACATTGGAAGTAGTTGTGAACCGAATTGTGAGATGTCCCCATTCCTCTGTCTTGGAAATGAAATGGAAATCATTCATAACTAGTTTGGAATGGAACATGGACAACAATGAAATCGAAACATTCACAACTAGTTTGGAATGAAATGGAAACATTCACAACATGTTTTGGAATGAAATGGAAACATTCACAACTTGTTTGGAATGAAATGGAAACATTCACAACTTGTTTTGGAATGAAATGGAAACATTCACAACAAGTTTCGGAATGAAATGGAAACATTCACAACTTGTTTAGGAATGAAATGAAAACATTCACAACTAGTTTCGAATGAAATGGAAACATTCCAACTTGTTTGGAATGAAATGGAAACATTCACAACTTGTTTGGAATGAAATGGAAACATTCACAACTTGTTTGGAATGAAATGGAAACATTCACAACTAGTTTTGGAATGAAATGGAAACATTCACAACTAGTTTGGAATGAAATGGAAACATTCACAACTTGTTTGGAATGAAATGGAAACATTCACAACTAGTTTGGAATGAAATGGAAACATTCACAACTTAGTTTGGAATGAAATGGAAACATTCACAACTTGTTTGGAATGAAATGGAAACATTCACAACTAGTTTGGAATGAAATGGAAACATTCACAACTAGTTTGGAATGAAATGGAAACATTCACAACTAGTTTGGAATGAAATGGAAACATTCACAACTAGTTTGGAATGAAATGGAAACATTCACAACTTGTTTGGAATGAAATGGAAACATTCACAACTTGTTTGGAATGAAATGGAAACATTCACAACTTGTTTGGAATGAAATGGAAACATTCACAACTTGTTTTGGAATGAAATGGAAACATTCACAACTAGTTTGGAATGAAATGGAAACATTCACAACTTGTTTGGAATGAAATGGAAACATTCACAGCAAGTTTGGAATGAAATGGAAACATTCACAACTTGTTTGGAATGAAATGGAAACATTCACAACTTGTTTGGAATGAAATGGAAACATTCACAACTAGTTTTGGAATGAAATGGAAACATTCACAACTAGTTTGGAATGAAATGGAAACATTCACAACTAGTTTGGAATGAAATGGAAACATTCACAACTTGTTTGGAATGAAATGGAAACATTCACAACTTGTTTGGAATGAAATGGAAACATTCACAACTAGTTTGGAATGAAATGGAAACATTCACAACTTGTTTTGGAATGAAATGGAAACATTCACAACTAGTTTGGAATGAAATGGAAACATTCACAACTAGTTTGGAATGAAATGGAAACATTCACAACTAGTTTGGAATGAAATGGAAACATTCACAACTAGTTTAGAATGAAATGGAAACATTCACAACTTGTTTGGGAACTTGTTTGGAATGAAATGGAAACATTCACAACTAGTTTGGAATGAAATGGAAACATTCACAACTAGTTTGGAATGAAATGGAAACATTCACAACTAGTTTGGAATGAAATGGAAACATTCACAACTTGTTTGGAATGAAATGGAAACATTCACAACTTGTTTTGGAATGAAATGGAAACATTCACAACTTGTTTGGAATGAAATGGAAACATTCACAACTAGTTTGGAATGAAATGGAAACATTCACAACTAGTTTGGAATGAAATGGAAACATTCACAACTAGTTTGGAATGAAATGGAAACATTCACAACTTGTTTGGAATGAAATGGAAACATTCACAACTAGTTTGGAATGAAATGGAAACATTCACAACTAGTTTGGAATGAAATGGAAACATTCACAACTAGTTTTGGAATGAAATGGAAACATTCACAACTAGTTTGGAATGAAATGGAAACATTCACAACTAGTTTGGAATGAAATGGAAACATTCACAACTAGTTTGGAATGAAATGGAAACATTCACAACTAGTTTGGAATGAAATGGAAACATTCACAACTAGTTTGGAATGAAATGGAAACATTCACAACTTGTTTGGAATGAAATGGAAACATTCACAACTTGTTTGGAATGAAATGGAAACATTCACAACTTGTTTGGAATGAAATGGAAACATTCACAACTAGTTTGGAATGAAATGGAAACATTCACAACTAGTTTGGAATGAAATGGAAACATTCACAACTAGTTTGGAATGAAATGGAAACATTCACAACTAGTTTGGAATGAAATGGAAACATTCACAACTAGTTTGGAATGAAATGGAAACATTCACAACTTGTTTGGAATGAAATGGAAACATTCACAACTAGTTTGGAATGAAATGGAAACATTCACAACTAGTTTGGAATGAAATGGAAACATTCACAACTTGTTTGGAATGAAATGGAAACATTCACAACTTGTTTGGAATGAAATGGAAACATTCACAACTTGTTTGGAATGAAATGGAAACATTCACAACTTGTTTGGAATGAAATGGAAACATTCACAACTAGTTTGGAATGAAATGGAAACATTCACAACTAGTTTGGAATGAAATGGAAACATTCACAACTTGTTTGGAATGAAATGGAAACATTCACAACTAGTTTGGAATGAAATGGAAACATTCACAACTAGTTTGGAATGAAATGGAAACATTCACAACTTGTTTGGAATGAAATGGAAACATTCACAACTTGTTTGGAATGAAATGGAAATGGAAACATTCACAACTAGTTTGGAATGAAATGGAAACATTCACAACTTGTTTGGAATGAAATGGAAACATTCACAACTAGTTTGGAATGAAATGGAAACATTCACAACTTGTTTGGAATGAAATGGAAACATTCACAACTAGTTTGGAATGAAATGGAAACATTCAAAACTAGTTTTGGAATGAAATGGAAACATTCACAACTTGTTTGGAATGAAATGGAAACATTCACAACTAGTTTGGAATGAAATGGAAACATTCACAACTTGTTTGGAATGAAATGGAAACATTCACAACTAGTTTGGAATGAAATGGAAACATTCACAACTAGTTTGGAATGAAATGGAAACATTCACAACTTGTTTGGAATGAAATGGAAACATTCACAACTAGTTTGGAATGAAATGGAAACATTCACAACTTGTTTTGGAAAGAAATGGAAACATTCACAACTAGTTTGGAATGAAATGGAAACATTCACAACTAGTTTGGAATGAAATGGAAACATTCACAACAAGTTTGGAATGAAATGGAAACATTCACAACTAGTTTGGAATGAAATGGAAACATTCACAACTTGTTTGGAATGAAATGGAAACATTCACAACTTGTTTGGAATGAAATGGAAACATTCACAACTAGTTTGGAATGAAATGGAAACATTCACAACTTGTTTGGAATGAAATGGAAACATTCACAACTAGTTTGGAATGAAATGGAAACATTCACAACTTGTTTGGAATGAAATGGAAACATTCACAACTTGTTTGGAATGAAATGGAAACATTCACAACTAGTTTGGAATGAAATGGAAACATTCACAACTTGTTTGGAATGAAATGGAAACATTCACAACTTGTTTGGAATGAAATGGAAACATTCACAACTTGTTTGGAATGAAATGGAAACATTCACAACTTGTTTGGAATGAAATGGAAACATTCACAACTAGTTTGGAATGAAATTGGAAACATTCACAACTAGTTTGGAATGAAATGGAAACATTCACAACTTGTTTGGAATGAAATGGAAACATTCACAACTTGTTTGGAATGAAATGGAAACATTCACAACAAGTTTGGAATGAAATGGAAACATTCACAACTAGTTTGGAATGAAATGGAAACATTCACAACTTGTTTGGAATGAAATGGAAACATTCACAACTAGTTTGGAATGAAATGGAAACATTCACAACTTGTTTGGAATGAAATGGAAACATTCACAACTAGTTTGGAATGAAATGGAAACATTCACAACTTGTTTGGAATGAAATGGAAACATTCACAACAAGTTTGGAATGAAATGGAAACATTCACAACTTGTTTGGAATGAAATGGAAACATTCACAACTTGTTTGGAATGAAATGGAAACATTCACAACTAGTTTGGAATGAAATGGAAACATTCACAACTAGTTTGGAATGAAATGGAAACATTCACAACTAGTTTGGAATGAAATGGAAACATTCACAACTTGTTTTGGAATGAAATGGAAACATTCACAACTTGTTTGGAATGAAATGGAAACATTCACAACTAGTTTGGAATGAAATGGAAACATTCACAACTTGATGCGAACCCCGATGGTATAAAGACCATGAAACGCGCCCAAGATGTTTTTCAAGCTCCACAAGACATCAAAGAGACTGGGTTTGAAGACCCCCACCCCTAATCAACCTGTGACTAGAAACGAGAAGTATAAGAACTCCAAGAACACAAGCACACTTGTGCACCAAGGCAGTCCACAAAGAACCAAAGAGAAAACCTCTCCAAAGAGCAATATTATTTCGGCATTAATCTCTGTGTTTACATCCAGAATATGTGCCTTTATATAGGCCTAAACTAGGGTAAAAATCTGGGCAAAATTCGCAGCCCAAGTCACCTAGGAAACCTAGTTACAAAGGACTCAAGAAAACCTAGTCAAACTAGGATTCCTACACCCTTTTAACACATGTTTAAGGTGTGCAGCGAATTCCATTTATCCTAAGTGACCTAAATCACTTCCATGGCCTAAATAACATCCTAAATAATGTAAATAAATAGGAACATAAAATAAAATACGTTACAAAACAAGATTGGCCATAAAAACCCCAAAATAGTCTTCTCAGGTGGTTCCTGCTTGTGTCTTCAACTTCAAGCTGAAATTCGAACTTGATGCAGCCATGATTTCTCAAAATGCAAAGCATGAAAGTTGTAGATCTCTTTCTTAGCTTTGAAATGACACCTGAACCACACAAAACGGACATCTAAAGCCAAAGATATGCCCAAAATACTGCAACTGCTTCTGAACCAGCGATAACTCGTAAATCGTGACTTTGAAGCTAAATTGGACCTCCTTAACGTGAAAACTGGGTTTCATGGTCTTCATATGATTTGTAGCTCTAGATGTTAGCTTTCCAATGAATCAAGAATCACTCAATTCTGATCTGTTTAGCTCAAGATATGATTTTTCTACCAGAACATCGCCAATCTGTCAACATCCATGTTCCAGCATGAGCTTGAAGTGCACTAGTGAGCTCCTTAGCCTTCTTCCTTGTCAATGGTCCACTAGTTATCTTCAATGGATCCTTGCCATCCTTGGTTGTGCCTTCTTTGATCGTATCAGCTCCCCCCTCCTTAGAAGGATTCGTCCTCGAATCAAAACCTACATTAGAAAAGGGAATTGAATCAATAACAATGAAATAATCAACACATAAGCACTTACCTTTCACATAAGCACCAATAGCATGGAATGCTTGTGTATGGAGCTTTAATCTTGTGAAAAACCTGAACCAATATCCAAATGCAATGATAATTTTGATACCTCCAGGGTCAAAAACAAAGTTAGAAACAATTAGCACAAAAAATCTGAAATTTTGCACAATTTTCATCTTAACTCTAGGCATCACTTTCATTGCCTTTGCCATCTCAAAAACATTATTCTCAAAACTAGGAAAAGTGTTGGAATAATTTACCTTAGGGATGCTGTATGCACTCAAAACAAATGGACCTAAACTCACACAAGTGTTATGGTTATGAAAAACACAAGTTATGCATGTCAAGACAATAGTTTGCATAGGCCATTCAAACAAACAAGAATTGAACACAATGTGGCCTAAACTAATAACAAAACAAGGATGCATGAATTTCACAAAAATCCTAAGCATTTTAAATGAAACAAGATTGGAGTAGATAGGATTAAGTGAAACCAATTCAGTAGCAAACTTATTTTTGCATGTATATGCACAACAATGCATGAAATTTGTGAATGGGATGTGACACAAAACAAAGGACTCAACATACCTCCTTAAAAGGCTGAATTTAAAACCAGAATTTTCACTCAAAATAAAAACTTTCAGGTTTGGACATAAAGCAAAAAGATCAATGCTCAAAAGTTTGTGTAATGCATGTGTCATGACAAAAAAATGCTTGCTGGAAATTAAAGATTGACACACAAAAATGGGCTGAACATGAATGGCAATCAAAGAAGTATGTAATGCATGTGTATGAACCAATTTATGCATGAAAAATTCCAAAGAAGTAGATTTAACTTGAGACAAAACAAAACAATGTGAGATGGATGCAAAACAAACAAATTCAAAAACAAAAGACTCCAAAACAGATTTTTCTTTAGAGAAACTCAAGCAATTCCAAAGAGGATTTGACAAAACCAAAGAATTAGAAGCTTTAAAACCATATTTTGTCAAAGTTTCATGCTTACTTCCTTCTCTTAATCTAGTTTCATGAAAACCATTTGTCAAAATAACATTGCAAGCAAACACACATTGTTTGAGATTTTCATGCAAAACTACATCAAATCTAGGTGTTAGGAAGAAATACATTACAGTGGTTGGACTTAGTCTCCAAGTATCTTCCTTCAGTGTAGGAACCACAAAATTTTCACCTTTGCACTTAATGGCTTTGGTTGGAGTTGCATTAATTTCATCCCCTTGAAACATAGGATAAGAAACAATGTTAGGCAAACTTTTGCATATGAAATCACTTGGACTTACCTCAAATTGTTCCTTTTCAACCTCCTTTGTTGGTTTGATGCATGGGACATGGCTTGGAATATTGGGAACACCAACTTCTTCAATGGGCAGCAACTCACTTGATTCTTGTAGTTCATCTCCACTTAAGTCCTGAAAAGAAGACAACACAACACTAGAAAAAGACTTTGTTATGTTAGATGAAAGTATGGCTTCTCTGTAGGTCTTTCTCTCTTCACTCGGCTTGGGTTCATTGCACTCTTGTCTTCTCTCAACTTCGCACTCAATTTCTTCTCTCGGGAACTCTCCACTCTTCTTCCCCTCATGTTCACTCTTCTCACTTAAACTCTCGGTTGTTCTCTCGGCTTTCCCCTCATCACTCTTGCCCTCAACTTTCCCCTCATTTTCTTTTCTCTCAACCTCACTTTGAAATTTTCTTTGATCCTCCAAGACTTGTTGTGGTGAAAGTGGTACAAGCATGATTGACTTTTCTTGTTGAGGTTGAGACAAGTCTCCTTTTGTGGCCTCCACTTTTGGCTTGGGTACTTCTCTCACATCCTTGCTCCATGCTCCTCTCCATGTGGAAATTCCTCCTTGAGACATCTTGGATGCCTTGGACCTTTTGATGATCCTCTCGGCCTTGGTGGCATAATGAAGCAAATCCTCCATGTTGAAATAAGGCGCCATTTCCACTTTGTTGGCAATCTCAGGATTGAGACCATTAATGAATCTAGCAATGGTGGTCTCCTCATCCTCCATGATGTTGGCTCGGGTCAAGGTTATCTCCAAGTCTTTATGGTAGTCCTCCACACTCCTTTGGCCTTGCACTAGCTTTTGAAGCTTTAGGCGTTGATCTCTATAGTAGGAGCTAGGCACAAATCTCCTCCTCATTAAGGCTTTAAGGGCTCTCCATGTGTGTATGGGCTCCTCCTCATTCCTTCTCCTAGAAATAACATCCTGATTCCACCATACAAGAGCATAATTAGTGAACTTTATGGTAGCCAATTTAACCTTCTTTTCCTCGGAGTAATGATGGCAATCAAACACCATCTCAATCTTTTGCTCCCACTCCCAATATGCATCGGGATCACTCCTCCCTTGGAAGGATGGAATGGTAAGCTTGATGGAGTTGAGATTGTTGTCCTCCCTTGGCTCACACCTCATTGGAAACCCATGGTCATGCCAAACTCTTTCTTCCTCCTCGGGTTCTTCTCTCCTTGGACCTCTCCTTGGTTGCAAGATGGGATTAGGTCTTCTTGGCAACCTCAAATCAATGTCCTCAATCCTCCCCACAAGTCTATTGAGAGTTTCTTGAAATTCTCTCATGGTTGGCTCCTCATTGTGTCTCACTTCCATCCTCCTATCCTCCTGGCCCTCCATACTCCTGAAAATAACAAAGATCCTCACAAACACTCACCTCACGTGTTTCACTCAAAAGATGAACACTCAAACACTCAATTTGTTAGTGAGATATTGCTATTCAAAGAGTTCTCAAAAGTTCTAAGAAAACTATCCTCAAAGCACACAAGAAAACTTGAATTTTTGAAGAACTATTTTGACTCCAAAAGAGGTGGGCTAAACAAGCTTTAAAAGACTCTAAGAAGCCCTTGCAATGGATGATCACAAGAACCACAAAGAAAGCTTTTTGGCTGGAAAAACAATGGGATAGGTTTTGGGCACAAAAACTTTCAACACTTTGTGAAAAACTTCCTTTTTGCAAGCTCTTTCCTTTTCCTTTCTTTTTCTTTTTCTTCCCTTTTTTTTTCTCTCTTTTTTTTTTTCTTTTTTTTGCTTGCTGTTTTGATGCTAAACAAATGTTCTCCTTGAAATTCCTTGCTGCCAAAGACAAAAAGTCAGTTTTCTATTCGGCCAAAACAAGAAACTATTGAAACTTGCACAATTTTGAAACAACTTTTTTGATACCGAAACTTCCTGAATTTGGATCCTTCTTTTTTTTTTTTTGTGTTTTCTTGACTCTAGGATGCTGGAAACAATGAAAACAAGAGAGATTAATAGGGCTGGACACGAAACAGAAAGATAAGAAATAAACAAGAACAAACAATTTGAAACCGAGAACACTAGACAACACGGATTGACTTCTTTTTGTTGTTTTTGTGATTTTCGGACTTGAACAAGGATGGAATAAAAAGGACAGACCTGAAACAAGAAGAAAAAGGATTAAAACAGAGGATTAAGACATGAAATTACTGAAAAAAATTGAAAGAAAACCGAAGATAAACAAGAACACAAAGATATGTCCTTCAATGGAACTTGTGGCTCTGATACCAACTGATGCGAACCCCGATGGTATAAAGACCATGAAACGCGCCCAAGATGTTTTTCAAGCTCCACAAGACATCAAAGAGACTAGGTTTGAAACCCCCACCCCTAATCAACCTGTGATTAGAAACGAGAAGTATAGAACACCAAGAACACAAGCACACTTGTGCACCAAGGTAGTCCACAAAGAACCAAAGAGAAAACCTCTCCAAAGAGCAATATTATTTCGGCATTAATCTGTGTGTTTACATCCAGAATATGTGCCTTTATATAGGCCTAAACTAGGGTAAAAATCTGGGCAAAATTCGCAGCCCAAGTCACCTAGGAAACCTAGTTACAAAGGACTCAAGAAAACCTAGTCAAACTAGGATTCCTACACCCTTTTAACACATGTTTAAGGTGTGCAGCGAATTCCATTTATCCTAAGTGACCTAAATCACTTCCATGGCCTAAATAAAATCCTAAATAATGTAAATAAATAGGAACATAAAATAAAATACGTTACAAAATAAGATTGGCCATAAAAACCCCAAAATAGTCTTCTCAGGTGGTTCCTGCTTGTATCTTCAACTTCAAGCTGAAATTCGAACTTGATGCAGCCATGATTTCTCAAAATGAAAAGCATGAAAATTTTATATCTATTTCTTAGCTTTGAAATGACACATGAACCACACAAAACAGACATCTAAATCCAAAGATATGTCCAAAATACTGCAACTGCTTCTGAACCAGTGATAACTCGCAAATCGAGACTTTGAAGCTAAATTGGACCTCCTTATCGTGCAAAATGGGTTTCATGTTCTGAATATAATTTGTAGCTCCAGATGTGAGCTTTCCAATGAATCAAGAATCACTCAATTCTGATCGGTTTATCTGAAGATATGAGTTTTCCACCAGAACATCGCCAATCTGTCAACATCCGAGCTTGAAGTGCACTAGTGAGCTCCTTAGCCTTCTTCCTTGTCAATGGTCCACTACTTATCTTTAATGGATCCTTGCCATCCTTGGTTGTGCCTTATTTTATTGTATCATTAAGTGTGCCATACAGGGGCACACACTTGAGTACAAGACCAATGACCATGTTCATGGTCATGAAAGTGAACACCACCACCAAAGCCAAAACCCACACATCCATCTTCCTCCTAGACAAGTCCCACAGTCTACTCAAGGCTAAAAAACTTAGTACATAAGTTTTGGGCCGATAACATAAGACTTGTATATGCCCTTAAATAAGCCAAGTTTTGGTTTGGCATATACCTTGAGCAATAAGGTACTAACTTAGTACATAAGCAAGTAAATCACACACACTCACTCAAGCTATTCCTTTTCCTGAAATATAAACAATATAGGATGAGTTTTACAACTCAGTTAGGTTCATTACAACTCATAAATGAGTTTATTTAGTTAAGCCAAACCTTAACCTCCATAAGCATAACCCAACCTGCAAGAAAGACTTGAAAACAAGGAAAACACAAGCATAATACATGTACACATAAACTACTCGAGACATATAATACAAAGGTTAGCAAGCACAAACAATCAATCAAGCACACAACTCACACACACACCACCTTGCCATTCTTGGCTGAAACTACTAGCAAGTATATATGTGCAAATCGTGCACTCCAAGCTTCATCATTGAAATCTCCAAACCACTAGAGCTCCATGTTCATGATAAGTTGGCCTCCTTACCAAGAACTCTAATACTTGCCATTAAGTAGACTAGCTAGCCAAACCATATGAACTAGAAAGTTCAACCTTATGCCCATCTAGCAAACTAAGATCACATAGCATGATTAACTATCACTTAGCTGCCATTAACTACTTGAACATGGAATTATACCAAGAAATCAAGTAGAATCATGAACCTTACCCTTAAACACAAGCTTGGGCTCTCGGTTATGCCTTGAATCTTCAAGGTTGGCTTGAAACTTTAATGGCAAGGTCACCTTAGGCCGAAACACCAATTGCGAGCTTAATCTTCCACTTCAAGCTTTAATTCCAAGCTTGACCATGAAACCTTCAAGAGCTCAGCCTCCTCCTTCCCAAGAGCGACTGACAATTTTGCAAGAACCAAGTCAAACCTGAAACTAACATTTTCGATTTTGAGTAAAAGCATGCAAAAATCGTTTAAGTGCCACATGTCCAATTATTTGGCCTCAATGCGCTACTTGACCTTGCATTAGTTTGCATGGTGCAATTAACCCGTAAAGGTATCATAGTCTCACAATTAGCACTCAGTTAAGAGTACATTATGGCCTTTAAGTTTAGTTTCTTGCCATAAGTCACATAGCCATTTTCCCTGTACAATTAGGACCCAAAGAATCTCAATTTCGCACATACACCACTATTCTCATTTTCAATCAAGTCCTTCAAGTTTTATTTGCAGTTTCCTTACATTCTTGGTGTAGGCCAAGTACTGAGGGATGGTCTTGACATATAAGGCCAAGTGTTTTACCATGGGGAGCTTCTATTCTCTTTGCGAAAAAGAATGATGGATCTTTGAGACTAAGCATTGACTACAGGAAGCTCAATGGAGTGACTATCAAGAACAAGTATCCACTCCCTAGGATTGAGGATCTTTTTTATCAACTCAAGGGAGCTAAGATCTTCTCCAAGATAGATTTGAGGTTTGGATAATTCCAGTTGAGAGTAAAGGAAGAGGACATTCCTAAAACTGCATTTAGCACTAGATATGGGCATTATGAGTACATAGTCATGCCATTTGGTTTGACTAATGGCCCAGCTACTTTCATGGACCTGTTGAACATGGTGTTCATACCACATCTAGACAAATTTGTGGTTGTGTTCATTGATGACATCCTAGTGTATTCTAATAATGAAAATGAACATGAACATCATCTGAATATTGTCCTAAAGACTCTATTGGAACATCAACTTTATGCCAAGTTATCCAAGTGTGAATTCTAGAAAAAGGAAGTGTCTTTCCTAGGACACATCAAAGATGCACAAGGCCTTAAGGCAGACCCTGAAAAGGTCAAGGCAGTGTAAAAGTGGGAAAGTCCAAAGACTATGAAGGTAATCAAAAGTTTCCTAGGATTAGCTGGATACTACAGGAGATTTGTATCAGGCTTTTCCATGATTGCCTAAGTTCTTACTCATCTGACCAAGAAGGGTCAAAGATTTGAGTGGACTAAAAAGTGTTCAAAGAGTTTCCAGGAGCTCAAGTAGAGGTTGATTGAAGCTCTAGTATTGATTCTTCCTAATCCAAGTTAGCCCTACATCATCTATACAGATGCATCTAGATCTGGGTTAGGTTGTGTACTTATGCAAGACAGAAATGTCATTGCTTATGGTTCAACGCAATTAAGACCCCATGAGCAAAATTATCCTACCCATGACCTAGAATTGGCAGTAGTGATTTTTGCTCTTAAGCAATGAAGGCATTACTTGATAGGTAGTTCCTTTGTATCTACACTAACCAAAAGAGCCTAAAGTATTTGTTCACTCAGAAAGAGTTGAACATAAGGCAAAGGAAATAGTTAGGGTACATCAAGGACTATGACTATAGTATAGAGTACATAGAGGGCAAAGGCAATGTAGTATTAGATGCCTTTAGCAAGAAGTACACAAGACTTGTGAAAGGAGGATCCATAACTAATTATGTTGAGCAGAATAGTCTGCTATGCCTATGGGATAAGTGGCATAAGTGGGAGGAAGCCCAAATCTACACATTGACAATTCAGTCTGGATGGATTGAAGAAGCTAGAAAGGCACAAGAGATAGAGCCTGATCTGAAAAGATTTTAGAAGAGGAAAAAAGTTCCTTGTATTAATCCTTTGCCTACAAGCAAAGATTACTATATTTCAAGGATTGAATCTATGTGCCTAAAGGAGTAAAGCTCAGGGATGAAATACTTGAAAAGGCTAACACAAGCAAGTTTAACATCCATCTAGGAAGTGAGAAAATGTGTGAAGAATTAAAGACTCACTTTTGGTGGTGAAAAATGAAGAGAGACATAGCTGCTTATGTCTCCAAATGTGCCACATGCTAGAGGATAAAGGTAGAGCACCAGAAGCCACCTGGTACCCTACAGACTCTACCTATACTAGTGAGGAAGTGGGGCAACATAACCATGGAATTTCTGGCTGGGTTGCCTATGACCATATTAAGGCATGATACAATCTGGGTCAATGTGGATAGGCTAACCAAATGTGCTCACTTCTTACCTATGAAACTCACAGACTCCTTGGAGAAGTTAGCTCAAATGTATGTCCAGGAGATAGTGAGACTACATGGAGTGCCAAATTCCATTTTATTTAATAGAGATCCAAGATTTACAACTTGGTTTTGGAGTGCTTTTCACAAAGCACTAGCAACCAAAATCCACCTGAGTACTGGTTACCACCCTCAGACTGATGGGCAATTTGAATGGGTGATAAAGATATTGGAAGACATGCTCAAGAGCTCTGTGTTGGATTTCAAGGGTGAATGGGACCAACACTTGGCATTGGTGGAATTCTCATATAACAATAGTTACCAAAGCACCATTGGCATGGCACCTTATGAAGCATTATATGGAAGAAGGTGCATGACACCCCATTATTGGGTGGAAGCCTTAGACAGGCTAGAGTAGGACCTCAAAATTGTTGAAGACTCTACTGCCAAAATCAAGAAAATTAAAGAGAGATTAAAGGTAGCCTATGAAAGGAACCACAACCTATGTGAACAAAAGAAGAAGAGACTTGGAGTTTGAGGTTGGTGAGAATGTTTGCCTGAAAGTTGCACCAACCAAAGGCATTGTTAGATTTGGCAGAAGAACAAAGTTAGCTCCAAGATACATAGGTCCTTATGAGAACTTGGATAGAGTTGGCAAGGTAGCATAAAGGTTAGCTCTTCCGCCAAGATTGTCAAGTGCTCATAATTTTTTTCAGATCAATATGCCTAAGAAGTGTCTATTGGACACAAAGCATGCTATTGTAGTGGAAGACATATAGTTTGGAACCTAACTTGACATGTGAAGGGAAACCTATAGCTATCTTAGCCAAGGATACCAGATGGTTAAGAAACAAACTTATTGCCTTGGGAGAATTACTAGTGTGGCGTAATGGCGAAAAAGCCATTATATTGTGTAATTCTCTTTACAGTGATTGAAGTGTGAGGGGTAAAAGGTATAATGAACACCTCCTTAAAAGCATTCCAAGTTGGTAACTTGGCCCCCAAGGAAAGCCTTCAGGGTTGCTGTTTGTCAAACAACCTATGAACTTTTTTATAAGGTTTTAAAAATTTGGGTACTCAATAGAAAAACTTTCACAAAAGAGCTTTGGAGAGTTATGGAAAGGATATGTATGGTATAAAAGTGCTACTGAAGGACCAAATTGCTTATGGGAGACAACTAAGGACAAAGAAAACACAAAAAGGCATAAAGGACCTAAGTGTTCTAATGTAGGCCTTAGGATGTGTATGTCTTTGACTTAAGTTATAGCAAGTAATTTGGAGTTTTCCCACCTAGGGAGGGGCGATTATGGCTTGTAAATGGGTAAAAAATATTGGCTAGATGTGTACCAATGAGTTTAAGACAAAGAAACCATAATTAGTGAGAAGGAAAATAACATAAAGCAAGGTTAAGCTTGTTTAAGTGTGTTTTGTCCCCTTAAGCTCATTTAAGGCCATTTAAGTGGCCAATTCACTTATCTCTCTCCCATTTTCAACCTCCTCTAGCCCAAGAACACAGCCGCACTTCCTCCATAGCCACCACACCTTCAAACTTGCAAGTGATTGAAACTGAAGGCAGAGGGAAGCAACTAGAAGCAAACTAAAACTATTGCCTGGAAACTTCAAGGATCAAGCTTGATTTTCAACCTATCCACTTTCGTACTCTTGCTCTCATGTGTTATTTTCTATAATTTAAAAGAACCATGGATCTAGATCTAAGCTTGGAAGATAGCCTTGAGCTTGATGAATCAAGCTTAGTGAAGGGAGTGCACTTATTGAAGCTTTAGTGACCTAGTGTGAAGTGCACAAAGATGGCAGTGAAATGAGGGTTTCTAGAGCCGCAAGTTAGTACTAACTAGTGTTGAAATCCTCCTAAGACCAATTATTAGCTTGAGGAGGGCTTCTATAGTGATTTGGTTATGTTTATTATGTGTTTTATGGACTAACCTATGGTATATGTTGCTACCGCATTTCATCTGTTTGTTGGTTGTGAATGGCTGCTGCATTTGGTTGCTATATCTTGCATATATGCATAGTGGTTTTTTTTTAGTGTCTTTGGATGCAGGTTTTAATGAGGGTTACATTGCCTATTGAATCCAAGTGCTACCCTTACTAAGTTTCTCAATGAAACTTACTCCCCTCAATTCTGTCATTTCAGGTCCAGCAGAAAGATCTCATTCAAATTAACATTTGTGGTTTTAGTTTTGATCTAAAATTTCATGTACATGAACTTCCATATGTCTAGTTGTGATCTATAAAGTTTGGTGATTTTAGGAGCACATTTGGTATTTTTAGTAGTGGTACTTATTGAAGTGTGCAACAACTATCCAGCATCCTGTTTTGGAGTGCATTGTGTCTCAGGCACTCATGCAACTTAAGGTGCGTATTTAGCTGAGTTAAGGAAATTTTGTATTGCATGTATGCATGCACATGTAATGTAAAATGAGACACTTATGTGAACATTTGAGTAATGTTTTGGCTATGTAAGTGTTGTGGTGCAAAGCTGCCTAAGAGTGAGGCTGCTAACTTGTAAATTCTGTTTTGGCCACATAAAGTTACTAAATGCAAGAGCATGTAATTGATATGTGTGTTGGACATGTATGGGATAGCTTTGGAGGGATTTACCGTGGTGAATGAAGTGTTTGCACACTTATGAAATTTTGTATTGGCAAAATAGTCATAAAGTGACCAGAATTTTGACTATGCAGTTAAAGTTGTATATCTCCCTGTGTAGAAGGAATCTTGGTATGAAAATTTTGCCACACCTATAGAACTTCTAGAGATTGAACTAGGACTTAGAATTTATAAATTTAGGGCCCTGTATCCAAAGATATGATGTTTCCAATTTGGCTAAGTTATTGTTCGTTTAGTCATAATTTTATAACTAATTTCCAAAATCCATAACATGGTCCAGATGTGGGCTATTGATGTAAAAAAATATTATTGATTTTCTATAAGTATCTACTTGATAATGGAGTAAATAAAATAGGGGTACATGGCTAGAATGATGCAGTTTATTAGTGGAAGTTACAGGTGTAGTGGTTGGTCACTAGAACTTAACAAGATTGCCTAATGTGTGGTAGCCACGATTAAGACTTGTGCTAGTTTTTTCCTTATTTGCTGCCATGGTGTGCATAAAATGATAATATGTGTGATGTTTGTACCAATATGCATGTGTTTGCATAGTGCCCAATGGGGCCACTTGAGTTTGCACACTAATGATAGTGTTCTAATGGCCTATAGAACATTACCAATCCTTAGAGTCTAAATGCACAATTTTGCCACCATAATTGGACTACCCCGAAGTGGGTAACATCCAAAGAGAATAAAACACAAGAAAATGCAATGCAAATATCCAATATAGATCATCCAATTGTAGCAACCAAACAGAAACAACAAACACATGTATGCGGCAACAACAATTAGCATTGGTTAGTCCATAAAACATGCAATAAGCTTAAGCAATTCACTATGGCAGCCCTCCTCAAGCATAAGATTAGTCTTAGGAGAGTTTTAACACTAGTTAGTACTAACTTTGTGCTCTAGAAACCCTTAAATTTTCTGCCATCATTGTGCAATTCACACTAGGTCACAAAACCTTCATTAAGTGCACTCCCCTCACTAAGCTTGGTTCATCAAGCACTTCTTTATCTTCCAAACTTAGCCCTAGCTCCATGGATATTTGAATTATACATTGAAAAGCCCATGAGAGCAAGTGAACTCCTTACCTTGAGCGTATGCTGAAATAGGAGCTTGATCCTAGGTGCACCCAAGTCTTAGCACCGATTAGCTTTCAATTGCCATTTCTTGCTTTCGAATGCTACTAGCTTCAAGCTTGGAGGTATGGTGGCTATGGAGGAGTTATGGAGGAAGTGTGGACAGGGTAGGCTCCTGGATGAGGCCAAAAATGGGAGAAGAAAAGATGAGTTTGGCTACTTGAATTAGCTTGGGTGCACTAAACACCCTTAACTAGCTTAACCATGTCCTAGTCATTTTTCTTGCTAGAAGATCATGGTTTCCTAAGCTTAATCAGTTGGGCCACATTTGACTAGCTTTACCTTGCTTTGGCTGCCTTTTCTTAAGGGGGATAACTCCAAAATTCTTCCATTTGACTTAAGTCATAAGCATAAACAACCAAAGGCTTACACTAGGACACTTAAGTCCTTAAAGCCCTTTATGCTTTTCTTTTTCCATAACTATCTTCCATAAGCATTTTGGTCCTCCAATAGCGCTTTCATACCATTCATATCCTTCCCATAACTCTCTAAATCCCTTTCTTAAGAATTTTTTAATTAAGTACCCAAATTTTCAAAACCTTACAAAAAAGTCCATAGGTTACTTGACAAACAAGCAATCCTTAAGGCCTTTCTTGGGGGCCAAGTTACCAACTTAAAATACTTTCAAGGAGGTGTTGATTATGCCCTTTACCCCCACACTTCAATCACTATGGTGAGAATTACACAGTATAATAGTTTTTGACCATTATGCCACACTTTGTGATTCTCCCATTTTTGTGAGGCAGTAACAATCCTCCCCCCTTTAAAAATTTTGGTCCTAAAAAATTGCCTTTAGCTTTGGGTATTCTATAGGACACCTTTCCATAAGGTCTTTCTCAGTTTCCTAAGTTGCTTCTGTTTTAGAGTGGTGTGACCACTGAACTTTAACCATGAGAATGAGCTTGTTTCTTAAGCTTCTGGTATCCTTGGCTAAGATAACTATAAATTTCTCTTCATATGTCAAGTTAGGTTCCAATCGTATGTCTTCCACTAAAATAGCATGCTTTGTGTCCAACAGACACTTCTTTAGATTACTGATGTGAAAAACATTATGAACACTTGACATGCTTGGCAGTAGAGCTAACCTTCATGAGGCCCTTCAAGCTGGACTACAACTAACCTAGAAGGTTAGGGTGAGAACTCTTCATGCTTACAATGATTCGTAACTTGTAGTTTGGCAACTAAAAGGTGAATATGATGTCAAGGACTGAAATTTAATAAAATACTATGACCTCATAAAAAGACTAATCTAGAAATTTAACAAAGTCTAAATTGAAAATGTAGCTTAGAAAAAGAATGTTGAGGCAGACATAGTAGCCAAATCACCGTAACACTCCGAAATACCCATTACCCCGAGCATAGCCATCCTATCACTAAGAAATATAAGTTGTAGCTGGAGAGTAGCACTGAAAAACTATCTGGCCAGGGGGAATCTACCTTGCAAGCCACAGTAGGCAGCAAAAGAGAAGTAAAGGGTAGCCAGTTACTCTTTGATCGAAAAATAGATATATAGGTGAGGGCACTCTAACCCCTTGCAAAAGTACATCAAGGAAGAAGATGTAAAAGTAATATTGAAGGAGGTCCATGAATGTATGTGCTGATCACACATCAGAAAAGACACCCTTGTAGGACTACTTCTTCAGCAAGGATACTTTTAGCTTGCCCGCAGAAAAAAAGCTTGACAATTCATCAAAACACTATGACAAATGCCAGTAGCACATGCCTATAAAAAGTGTACCTTCTAAAATATTGACATTAGTTAGTTACCCTTTCCCCTTTGTGATATGGGACATTGGCCTCATAGGCCCATTGAAATGGTGCCCCGAGGAGTAACATATTACGTTGTCAGTGCCAACTATTTCACTAAGTGGGTAGAAGTTGCATCCGTATCCATTATATTCGCCAAAGAGGTAAAGATGTTTGTCTAGAAAACCATTGTCTGCAAGTTTGGTTGTTTGCAAGTGTTTGTTACAGATAATGGTACTCAGTTCATTGATAAAGGGTTATAAGAATTCATAACAAACCTCGACATAAAGTTGCACGTCGCTCCAATAGCACATCCATAAAGTAATAGAAAAGTGAAGGTGTCAAATAGAACC
Source organism: Aquilaria sinensis (assembly GCA_005392925.1). Classification (NCBI taxonomy): domain Eukaryota; kingdom Viridiplantae; phylum Streptophyta; class Magnoliopsida; order Malvales; family Thymelaeaceae; genus Aquilaria; species Aquilaria sinensis. Next base: position 27,031 of record SMDT01000309.1, read on the forward strand.
CTAAAAATGGGTTGAAAAAAAAAGATTGGGGAAGCATATGGCAAATGGCCTTATGATCTACCAAGCATGCTGTGGACCTACTGCATAACCGTCAGAAAGGCAACCAAGGAGACATTGTTCTCCTTCACATTCAGAACGGAAGCTTCGATCCCCATTAAAGTTCTAATTCATTCCATATGAATGCAAGTCTTTGACAAAAGAGAAAATGACCTTGATCTAAAGGCTAAACAGGACATGATTGAAGAACGTAGAGAAACAACCAAACTTAGGAGAAGAGCTTTTCAGCAATGAGTTGCTAGAATAACAAACTTAAGGGTTAAACCCAAAGGGATAAAAGCTAAGGACTTGGTGCTGTTAATGACTGAATTGGAAACTCGGTGACTATCCCATAGAGTACTTTAGGCAAACTAGGAAGGTCCATACCTAATCAGCAAGAAAGTCCAACTAGAAGTCTTTAAGCTCACGGACACTAAAAGAGTGGAACTGAAGAACACTTGGCCTCAGGCTATTTGAAATAGTACTTTGCCTAAAAGATACTTAGAAAAATTTCAAAGGATTTTGATCAAACTAAGATGTACAAGTGCTTTCTAAACAAAAATCATCTGGTACTTAGAAAAATTTCTTGCTACTCAAAACAAATTCCCATCATGCATTCAAACCATACTTCAGAATGCATCGCTGAAAGGGGGAAGGGTAAGGATCCAAATATCCTCTAGTTAACTAAAGCACATGTATCTTTCAAAGATATTTAGAGAAATTTCAAAACTCAAAGATGTTTAAGAGTATTCAAAGGATAAGAAGAATGGAAGCTTATTCGGGAGAAAATGCCTTCATTACTTTAAACAAAATAAATATAAGTTCATGCAAAAGGGGAAAAATTGAAGGTTAAGACCTAAGCTATGCCTTGGTATTCTCATCCTCTTTTTCAACATTGTGGCCTAAATCGTATTCCATATCTATCTGATGACTTCTCACTTATCTCCTTACATTTGACCTCAGTCTCCTACTACTTGGATTTTCCTCTCATCACCTATTTCATTCTTACTATTTTTTTCTTCAATCATAAGGTCCTTGCCTCGCCTCTTTCCCCTCCTTGCTTCTTTTGGTGCTCTGGCCTGACCTAGTTAGGGTCTATCTGTCTACCACAAGTTGAGCTATGGTAGCTCACATATTTTTCGTCATCTACTCCATTCTTTGCTAACCATGTCTACTAGGTGCAAGCTCTTTGTCCCTATAATCCGGTTTTATCCTACATTATGCCACTTGCTCAATTTTTGGCTGTTCATCACTTAACTAGCTAGCACTATCATTTTTGCTGGTCTTCCCTTAGCCTTTCTCTACCTCATGTCATAATTCTAAAAACACAATGGTGACCAATGCTTACATATTTAATTCCAAAAGACTTATTTTAGTAGGATTAGCATAATGGCCCTTAGTGTCATATACAAACCAATCAAACCAAACCTTAGCTCTAATACCACCAAATCTATCATGGCCTTATGCACCCCTTCCCTATGCACTTTTGTGCCGTTAAGGGGTTTATTAACTTAGGTGGTCAATTTGAGCTTGCTCAGGTCATGACACCTAGGATACTTAGCTAGAATTTTAACATTTGCATACTAAAGGTTAAGCAAGAATACTAATCAAATTCTAGAACATAAATGGTTTTCCATCTTGCATAAGAATATATTTTAAGGTAGGTTAGAAAGGATCTTATCCTTGCCCATTTTTGTTTGCTCCCATTTCTCGGCTTGCTTGATGTCAAGGACTAATTCACCCATACCCTAAACCATTCTAAGAAGATTAGTTATCTAACTTAACATATGGTGGATTTGGTTGTTACCCCCAGGACTAGTAACCCTAACTTATGTGGGACTTAAGTCAAAATGACTAATTAACCCATTAGGTTTAATAGGTTAAGTTACAACCATAATACCTTAAGTTTTTAGTTTAATGTGTTATTCAAGTGAATGCCCTTATCTAGCCATTCTTATTACCATTCTTTAATACTTATGGGGTTCATAAGCATTGGTGGGCTTATAAGTGTGTGTCTTATGTCTTGTCTTGGAATTCTGAGTATGCATGCAAAGCAAGTTCATGTCTTAGGCACCAAGGCAGGTAGGAGGCCTACTAGGGCACTTACGGGCATGTGTGTGTGTGTGGCGGAGCTGTGTATGTGTCTTAGTGTCTTTAGGGGCCTTACTTGAAGCACACTTGGTGCACTTACTAAACCAACACATTCATGCATACATACATACATACTTACATGCACACTTAGTTACAAACCATGCATACATTTCCTAGCTTATCAGCTTTAGTGCCTTAAGGCTTACCCAAGCCTAATATGTACATGTAAGGCACACGCTATGTTCTACTCTATGTCCCTTACACTAAAAATCTGTATGTACATGACACTTACTATCCAAAATTGGGAGGAATACATGGCTTAAAATTACATACAACAAAATTTTGGTTCTTAGATGCCATGCAAGTTACAGAGCATAGTTCAAATAGTTTCTATGCCCACAGTCATTTTTGACTTCTACTTGCACTTGAAATTTAGGCCATAGTTGCCTTCTTACTCTTCTAGTCATAGCCCATGACAACATGGATCCAAAAGAAGCAAGTCCTACTGTAGCCCTTAGGGCCTAAAAACCAATACACAACACACTCATTAGTTCAATTCTATGAACTTTCGCAAGCTTCCCATTTTATAAGCCATTGAACCAACTCATAACACTCTATACATAAACCCCTTTCTAGAGGTTCCTTAGCCCCTGACCCTTCCACTTCCATACCTAAAATGGGAAAAATAGGGATTAAGTAAATAGGTACTCAATAAGAACCCAATTCGGCACCTAGTGCCTATATAGTGTTTATAACATTGTTATTCCTATAAACCTCCAATTTTGTTTAATAACCTATAATCAATGAAAAAGAAAAAATAAAAAGTAATATTTACAACATAATCCAAGATAATTACATACCTAATTTAGGGGTTAGCACATGCACACAGTCAAAGAAGCATGCAAACACACGCATCACATACCCTGTTTCACTTAACATAGCAAGCATGTTTTTCTTTCAATTTTTGCAAGTGATCACTTTGATTAAGTTCAATTAACATAGAGCTCTAGGTGATTGATCAAGCTTGGCCATACTTGAACAAAATCCTTATGGTTGTCAAAAGAAAACTAGCCAGATGACCAAAGTGCTTTATGCACACATAGCTCATTACATAGCCTCTAGGTTTCTTCGGCCTTAGCCATCCCTTAGGGAAGCCCTTTCCCATTAAAAACCTAGGAGAAAAAGCTTCATATGGGTCCTTACCTAGCTCTGAAATAGTAGGAAAGAAGCTTAAACATGTATCAAGGACCACACATGCCACATTAGACTAGCCATAAGCCACCATGTCTCAATTTTCCTCTTCTTGCTTCAAGCTTTCCTTTTAGTCTTTGGTAGGAAATTTGGCTCAATTTTTTGGTGGATGAAAGGTAATTTGAATGAGTTAAACACTATCTTGATGCTACCTTGGAGGACAACAAGTCCAAGCGGTGCTAAATTCAGCTGAATGCCCTTGGCAGCCAAGGACTTTGACTAGTCCACTACACTAAAGTTCATATATAGTCATGACAACTTAGCCAAAAATTTTAAAATTGTGACAATTTCATACTTATAACCACTAAAGTAATTACACCATGGCAAGTAATATTGTGTTGTAGTTTACGGCCATGAAAAAGAAAAATTGTTGCTACTGATGCCATATTTTACTTGGATGTTGTAATGTTTGTGGCAATAATTACTTTATGACCACAAATCCTAACCACAATTAAAGTTTGTGGTTACTAGTTCTATTTAGTTATTGAACTTTAACTTTTATGGCAAGTGGTATAGTGTTTGCTACATCAATGTGAATACTGTAACAATTGTTTGTTATGTTTCAATTTTTTTTCCCTGTTACTATTAGTTTCTTTTTTCCCTTTCCTAATGATGAAAGCTTCTTAAATAACAACTGTTACATGCTTAATAATTCAAATGTAACAAACATTATGACTTGGAGCTTAACTGCTTTTTTTTTCACTCGAGAACATTTACATAAGAGGGTATTTAGAAATTATTGTAAAAGGTTGAGGATAATGTGCATGTTTTTCAAAAATCTAAAAGGATTGTGGTTGACAGTTTTGGAGAAGAGTCAAATTCAAGTTAGTGTCCCTTGATACTAGCTGAGCTGGGATGTAAGGATTAGCTTAATCTTTGATTGCACTATTCTCAAGTTTATACATATATAAAAATTAATAAAAAATGTTAGTTCCCCTCATTTATAACATCTTAAATAATAATGCTATCTCCATCAACATACATGTAAAGTACAAGATATTGCGTCACATAATTTTGCACATTTACCATTGGGAAAATTGATTTTTTTTTGTTAACCTTAGAAATAGTATTTTATTGATTTGAAATCAAAATTAGTCATTTGCATATAGAAATGGACATTAAATATACTTCATAATTTTATAAACTTCATAATTTTTTTATAAAAGAATGAATGAACAAAATTGGTGATATAAAAATAATACGAAGTACTAACGGCGTCTCCTACTCGTTGGCTGGCCTTGTACAACCATCAACAAGTGAAGGTTAAAGTCATCCTGAGATCATTAAGACATTTGTGAAGCAAAACTCATTGCAGACATTTGCTCCCACCCTGAAACTACCTCAAACCATGTCTTCACTGGATCATTGCTCAGCTCACTAGTTCCCAGCCATGACCTACTCCCCCGCCATCAGCTCATCTCAACTAGAGTTTTGGATCAAAGAAATAAAGGTGAAGGAATCAATTTGAGAAGCTTGATTGCTCAGCAACTGAATAGAGTCTACAGAGACAATCTTCAGCGATCGGAATCAAGAAGCACTACCCCCAAAAAGCACGGTGAGAAGAAGTGGAAATGCAAGAAGTGCTCCAAGATCTATGTCATCCAGTTGGATTAGAAGGCTCACTCTAAAGCCTGCAGCAACTTGGAGTACCGATGTGATTGTGGCACTCTTTTCTCTAGGTAATAATTAATAATGTTCATTTGATTTACACCACTTTCCTTTATCATCATTTTGATCATCATTGTTTGTTTCTGTAGGAAATTATGAAACATATATATTGTTCTGCTTCTTTGAGCTACTTGTTTTTTAATTGTTGCTGGTTTTTGGATTATGCATTGTTTGTATTTCTGCGTGAACTATTGAGGGATCCAAGGGGGTTTTAAATGCTAATGAATTGAAAGTGTTAGAAATTTGGACCTAAAAAAAATGGCAGATAATTTATACCCATTCACATGTTGTTAATTTATGTTGTGTCAGAGAGAGGGAGAGGCCCTGAGGGATAATTTGTGGGTGGATTTGTTCTCATGTGAGCAGTCGGATCTTTTGTTTGTTCTCTACAGGGTCTGGGTTGGCTTAGCTTTCTTAAAACATGCTCATGAATTGCTCTAAAAAGATCTTTCTGTAGATTCATTCAGTCTCATGATGAATGAGATGCTAGCAAACATCTCTCTCATGTCATATTCTAGTCGGCTAGCATCTCAGGTCTGGAAAGTTTGTTTTCTTTGTAGCATGTTTTGTAGTATTAATTGTATCATGTCATCATTAGTTAAGAGTTATGTTGGATTTTTGTAGTCATGACTTTTTTAGTGTGTGTGTGGTACGAAAGTGCGACTACCCTTTTACAAAATTTTGTTCAATAAAACTTGTTCAGCTCCACAAATCACGACTTGGCCATTCCATTTTACATATGCCCCTAAAATCTCCATAAAGCTTCCTCAACATTGCTGATTTCTTTTATTTCATAGCACTTCCTTCAAAACTAGGAAATTTTTATGGAAAAAGTGCTCAACAAGTTGTAATTTACATTTATAACATACCTGGAAAAACTTAGGTTCAAAAGCTTTTCCAAGCTCAAAGTCAAGCTTTGGTCAAACATTGGCCATATGAAATTTTCCAGTAGCTTCAGCAATTAGTTTCTTTTATTTGAAGAGGTCATCTTGAGTTATACAACTCCAAATGCCTCAAAATTTTGCAATCAGCATCCTTTTTTTTCATTTGAAATTTGGTTGCACTCCATAACTTCAATTTAGAAGTCATTTTCCAAGAATTGGAAGCATACTTCCTCGGCAAGTGTTTTTAACAAAAACTTGATATCCAATAACACATTGTTGTCTTTGAGTTCTGGTACTTCAAACCACCCCAAGTGTTTAGTGACCTTTTGATATCCATTTGGAAGTTGTTTAAATAATCTGCAATTTTCCATTAAAAAGGTTTGCATCTCAGAGTATGAAGCAACTGTGCCTCTACTAGTAGCTTTTGCAGAAAAGTGGTGGATTTGATTATGATTTCAGGTTCTAGAGCTTCAAATCATCTCAAACATAGTAGTATACTTCCTTAGGTTATAATAAAATTGGTCATTTCATTAGACCTCAATTTAGAAGTCATTCTCCTAGAGTTCAAAGAGTACCAAGTTCTATAGGTTGTCTTACTTGCAATCTAGATCTTAAAAGGCCATCTTGAGTTCTAGGGCTTCGAATGATACAAAAACTTACAGATAAGTCCTGAATATGTTTATAAACTCTGCTACAAAATTTCAAACCGAAACTCCATTCCAAACTCAAGGTCTAATTTAAGTCAAAGTTACCTAACAACTTATCCTTGTACAGGTGCTCAGCAGCTGTAAATAAAATCAGCTCCCTTGGCCAAAATTTTGGTTTCAAGCCATGAAATGGTCCATTTTGAACTCATAAACAGGGCTGCAAAATTCCAACTCAGGATTCTTTCTCCATCTCAAAGTCAAACCTGAAGTCAAACTTGTTCCTTCTAGCTTCCATGCAGATTTCCAGCAACTATTACATTAAACTCAAGGGTCTCTTTCTTAGCTTCACAGCTTCAAACTCCACCAAAATGTGCAGTTATCATCTTTCAATGATAACAAACATGTCTGAGCTCAAAAATGCAAGTTTATAAGCCTTCCTGTAAGAGTTTGAAGCATTTTATTTGCTACAGATTTCATAGCAACAACTTGGACTTTAAAGAACCCTTTTGACTTCGCTACTCCAATTGAATCTGAACTTTGCAGTATCCTTCCTACCTGCATATATAACCTATATTCACTTCAAAACCTTTGCTTTGATTTATTTTCCTAAATTTTGAAGTAGCTCTTGTTCTGCAGCCTTGCCTAGCAAAAATTTGGGTTTTAGAGGTCATTTCAGGTGTTAGTGCACCAAATGGCACCAAAACTTGAAATCATCATCATTTTATCATAAAAAACTTGCTCCAAGTCTTACATCTCAAGTTATAGGCAATCTTCCCAAAGTTTGAAGCACAAATAGTTTTGCAGGTCATATAAGCCATAATATTGGGTGTCTTATAACTTCATGCCCTCTACAATTCAAAATCTAGCCAAACTTTCCATTAATGTTCCATTATCATTATGAAACATATATGTACTAAAAAATCTCAATTTAAGCTCCAGAACCAGAATTTGGTATTTGACAATTGGTCACAACTTTCAAAATTTGGAGCTTACGGGGTGATTTCGAGTTCCGCTCTTCCAAATTGGTTCAAACTTTGTAGGAATCATCCCTTAGACATAAGTAACTAGTCTAAGCCCTAAGAATTTAGTTTAGATATCCTTTAGGCAAAATTTAAAGCATGTTTTGTTTTGATGAACGCTTAGTCTAAAAAGTTTGTTTTTAATGCATTGTTTTGTTGCTTTTAATATTGTTAGACATAACGGTATGTGACTTGAAAAAAATATGCAAATGTTATGGAATAGGAAGTTTAGTTGACACCATGGCATATATGACTTCAATATTACAAGTACCAAGAAGACTCATTCACATTTGACGGAATCCATGTGACTTGATTAGCAAGTTCTATAATTCTAAATAAGTCAAAATATATTGGTTGCATAGAATAGAAAAAAAATATGAAGAAAGAATCTAGATATGGATGATTTTTATTTTATATATTTAAGCAGTTTGTCCTTTTGGTTTTCTAGGAGAAAAGTTTAAGAAACAAGAACATCAACTTAAAATGTGTAATGCCTCAATACTCTAGAACAAGAAATTATACTCGAATAAGACAATGCATTGGTAAAAAAGTTTTCCATGATACAATAGTATTTTCTATATTCTTTTTATATTAATATTTAATCTTTTCAGATTAAACAAGGAAAGGAACCTTACCATATTGACGTTCCGGTTGAGGCTCGTATGACAAGAAAGAAAGGAAAACCATTAGATCTGGACACACAAGAAATCCTTGTAAGTTTTTATTTCTAGATGAAAAAAAAGTATTTTTATTTTATGTTTTGGATGTACTAACTAATTATGAAACCCCAGTCGAACTTTACTTTTAATTCTTGTTTAATTCTTAATTTAGTCAAACTTCTAAATTTTTAAAAGGCAAAAGCCTGAAGGAGCTACTTCCATAAGAGATGACGAGATATTTGTTGAGTCCTTGGACCAGAGAAGAATGGCTATGTTCATGGTTATGGTCCTGGGAAGAGTGTCATTGGATATTTAGGAGGAACATCTACCAAAATGGATCTTGTTAAAAAAGTTGAAGAAGCTGAGAAAAATGCTCGAGAGCAAGTAGAACAAGCCAGAAGAGAAGCAAATGAGAGAGTTGAAGATATAAGAAGAGTCTTGCAAGTGCAAATGAATGAGAAGTTGATGGAAATGAATAAAAAATGTGAAGAAAAGTTCCAATTACTAACAGCAAGTCAATTGCAGCCTTCAACTTAAAAAGTTACTTCTAAATCGACCAACCTTTTTCTTACTTTGTTAAAAGCACAATGTTTTTACTTTATTTGTTTATTTTTTATTCTTTCATTATCTTGGTTTTCATGGTTGATAACTTAAACGCTTTTTTGTTGCTCTTATTTTTCTAGGATTTTCAAAGCATTGGATCATGAGAGAAGAAGATCCTAATGTTGAGAAGGCCTTTGGTAATGGGGTATTTGATAAATTCTTTTTTCATGAGTTCAGAAATGTAGATGTTTTGAGTTTCCAACAGAATAAGGACTTGTATCATTAAAAGTGTGACGTTTGAGTTCTTTTTTTTTTTTGTTTATGTCATAGCCTTTCATTTGTGGTGTTTCAATTTAGTCAATTTTTTTTATCTATGTTCAAGTGTGACCTGACATGGGCTTTTGTGAAATTGTCTTTTAGCAAAGGTACACTCCAAAGCATTAATGAGATTCAAAATTAAAATGAACTATATATATATAATTATTATACCCAAAATTTTTAAGCTACTTGAATTTATTTAACCACAAACATAATTCTTCTACGGCTTAAGCTATAAGGAATTGCTTCCAACTTTTTAATTTGTGACTAAATTAGTATAACTTTAGGCATGGAATTAGTATTGTGGCTAACACAATATTTTCAAGTGTGACTGTTTGTAATGTTGTTGCTTCAAATTTTATTTCCTATAACTAAAGGTTTATCTTTTAGCCACAAGCTTAGTCATTTTAAACAATAGCTTTTTCGATCACAATACTATAAGGTGAATGGCTAGATGTAAAAATTCTGCCACATTTGTCTTAATGGTAACAAAAACTTTAGACATTCAATGATAGGAAATACAACACCTGTAGCTAAAAACATGATTACATTGTTATAGGATATCTAAGTTTTGTAACTATCCTTTAGCCACTTGATATCTTGTTATGGCATGCCACAAAAATGAGCTTGTGGCCAAATGATTTAGCCACAAGACTTTTTATCACTAGTTACAATTACATCCATGACTACAAGTTGATCATGGTGTGGTGGTCCTTGGTCCAACTTTTCATTAAGCCCTCATGTCAATTAGCTTACTCATTCCAGCTATTTAACTCTTTATGTGGCATACTTTGATCACTGACTCTATGCATTAGTTCGGCCACTTATGCCTTCAAACATTCATTTGAACATAGGTTCACTTTAAGTTCACTTTAGAGCTCTTTATTGTACCCTATAGTGCATCTCATGGATTTCATGTATTTTTCATTTTTCTTGGCCTGCATTGTAGCCCTCATTCTCATTTCAATCCTAAGCATCAATCCCCTATATTCTCTTTCAAGACATTTTTCTTTAGGGACTTTACATGGCCATGGTTACACACAAAGGTGAACCTAAAAGTCTCCAAGTGCTCTTCCTTGGAGTACTTTAGTTACTTTAGTCTCTTTCTTGTTTTTTCCTTGTATTGCAATACTCGTTCTTGTTTTATCATTTAGTATCCACCCCACCTCGTTTCCCTTGAGGAATTTAGTTTTAAGGCCTCTATGGTTACTTAAGTGCCCACAAAAGTGTGCTCAGGAGCCCCTATCCCCCTCCTTGGGCCTGCTATAGTTTTCATGGGCTCTTTTGCTACTTTTTCTTCACATTGTGAGCCTTCACTTGAAATCCTACCTTGGCAGTTATTTTGAGCCATTCTAAGCTCATAAATATATCCCTTTCCCTTATGTTCCACTAAAGTGTAGTTAGGGTATCTTAGGACTCCCCATGAATGCTTATTCTCTTTTTGGTTCTTCTTTACATGTCCATGACTTGTAGCACCTTTATACACAATTCATGCTCATTTTATGTACATCATAAGCATAGCCCATGGCTTAGACAAGTCACAGGCATGACATTCTCTCTCCTTAAAGAATTTGGTCTTCCAAATTCTCAAGCAATGTAGGGAGTAGCTCTTGGTATCTCTTAAGCATTTCAGTTTCTACCTCCCAGGTAGCTTCTTCTTCAAAATGGTTAGACCACTAGATTTTTTCCATATTTACCCACTTACTTCTCAATTTTCTCACATCCCTAGCTAGAACCATTATGGGTTCTTTTTCATAAGTGAGGCTTGGGGCCATAGGGATAGTAGAGGCTAGGATGAATTGTTGTGGGTTAGATAAGTACTTCTTAAGCGTACTAACATTAAAAGTATCATGTATATGGCCCAATTCTAAAGGTAAATTCAGCTTATGTGCCACATTACCAATTTTAGCCATGATTTGAAATGGCCCAGTGTGCCTAGTAGCTAGTTTACCTTGCTTGCCAAACCTTATAACTCTTTTCACAGGAAAGACTTAGATCCATACATAATCTTTGGCTTTGAATTCCAAGTCTTTTCTCATTCTTTGCTTTGCATAAGCTTGCTTTCTATCATTAGCAACCTTGATTCTCTCTTGGATCATGTTGATCCTTTCAGTAGTCTCATGGATTAGTTCTAGTCTTATCTCCAATTTATCTTGAGGATTTTTCCAATAGTGAGGAGTAATACATTTCCTCCCACACAAAGCTTCTTAAGGTGCCATCTTTATCACTAAGTAATAGCTATTACTGTAGGAGAATTCTATCAAGGGTAAGAGTTCATCCCATTTGATGTTCTAGCATATCTTCGATGTAGGACATGTTGGACCTTTGGTAGAACTTTGCCTAAATGGTATCTATAGCACTTGAAGAATAAGGGGTAGAAGCTCCCTAGAGTGTTCTTCTAGGGGAGGGATCTTTGATGCCTAAGTTAGTATGTAAGGGAAAAGTTCCTAAGAGTAGAGAATGAAGGTAGAGTATGGTTCTTGTGTGTATTACCTGGGAGCCTCCCCGAGTATTTATAGGAGGCCTAGAGGAGAAGGTCATTATGCCCAGTTTAAGTAGGTTAGGACACGTGGTCAACCAAATTTTACTTGTACCTTTGGAGAGCGGTGTCTCCAGTTGGCCATAGGTAGTTATGCTTAGAGGGTAGGGGCGTGTGCAAGGTTCCTGTTAGAGATCCTTTTGCTGCATTTATTATTTTTCCCCTAGGACCCCTTGGGGACTAGAGACCCATTCAAATGTAGGATTTCCCCCGAAGGTAACTGAAGGAAGCCCATCAGTTGAACAAACCATTTTTGGAAGGTATATCTTTGATCGAGGATGGTAGACTTATGTTTCTAGGTTCGTCATGTACACTTTCGAGGTTGGTGTAGAGCCTTTTAGTAAGTTTGATCATATCAATTTCTGAGGGTGGTGTCTAGCCTTTTCCCAAGGTTGGTCATATCCTTTTCTGAGGGTAGTGTCAGGTCCGCTAATAAAAAGGTCCTATGGGTGATAGCCCTTCGGCTATCACATGCCCCCTCCAAAAAAAGTGAAGTTGTATCTTCGGTCTTCTCACATTGCCCTTTAGCCAAAGATCTTAGTCTTTCTGCGCTTGCCTCCTCACCACAATAGTCTTACTTTTAGTCCAGCATTTACTAGTTTGGAAGAAGTTAGATCCTCTGCTGATAAGGGCTACTTTAGCAAAGGTTCTTTCTTTTTTCCAAAGTTACATTCTTAGCATATATATGTTACTTCAAGCCAAGATTTGGTGAAGTTATACCTTCAGGAGAGATGTGTTATTTCACCCTCAGGGTTTTTGCTTCTCCCACTCGTGAATGGATCATCTTAGCTTTTTAGATGGGTATTCGTGTCACTTTATTGTATGCGTTACACACATCTTATCAGATCAAGAAGCATGCCCTTGTTCCTCGAACTGTGTGACACGTGTCACCAGGTCAATGGCCATGTTTCTTGTCTGTTACATCAGTTATGTCCCTTCACCTGCAGAGGGTCATTACGGCTATATAAAATTGTCTCCCATTAGGGGGTCCTCACTTCCATGCTTTCTACTTTGTCTCGCTCTCTAGCTCTCCTATTCTCTTGTGGTGGTGCTCTGGCGGTGGTGAGATTTCTGGAAACTGTTCATGGTGGTTTTATCATGTTGAATAGGTTGGTGTTTTCCAAAGTTTAGTTTTTACTCTAGTCTTTCTTCTCTTAGCAATTCTATGGTTAAGGTTGTCGTCAGTGAAGATGTCTATTTTGAGCACCGAAGTCCATCTTATTCCTAAGAGTTAGAGCCCACTTAACTCTCACCCGTGCTATGCCACTTTGGAAAAGCTAAGGAAATGGACAACGAACTTCTCTCTCCCTTCTTATGCCAAGACTAGGCTCCCTAGTCCTGGCAAACCGAGTTACCTTCCCCCACAAAATGAGGTTGCCATTTTAGGGCACAGCTAAAGGTGGGTCTTTAGCATCCCCATGAAGATGGTGAGCAACTTTTACCAATTTCATGGCATAGTCGTTAACCAGCTACCACCAAACCCATACTCTAACTTTAATGCCTTTTTTTGCATGTGTGGGGTGTTCAAGATAGACCCTCATTTCATTTTTTTCATGCAATATTACAAGTTTCATTCCATCCCAAATAAGGGATTTTACATCTTGCTCCCCTAGGGATCCAGGACAAGAAATTCACTTGCACTTTTGGAACCAAGGATAACTAGTGAGGGTAGTAGAAAAAGTACTTCTTTATGGAGGTAGATGAAAAATGGAAAGACATGCTTGTGAAGTAGGCTTATGGGACCCTGGCTAACACGGCCGTCCTTGGCCCCTGCCCAGGAAGCCCATGAGAGTTGGTCTCATCAAGGTTGCAATTGGCTAGCTGTATATGTGTGCAGATTAAAAATTTCGTGATACTAATTGATTAACCTAGAATAGGCAAGATGCACTCTCTTCATGCTTAGACTTGGATTAACAAAATTCGATAAACCATTGACTTGGCTGAAACATTTTTGAAGGAAACAAGTTCAAATAGCCAAAGCGTACAAAAACAGCATTTATGTGAGTTTACTATACATAACAACTATGTCGGAAGATTCATACATAAAGTAGACTAATGCCCTCACCCAAGAGCAACCCTAGAGTCTAGGACTCCTCAAAACATAGACAATGGATGTAATTAAGAGTACTAATATACAAGCCTCAATTGAGATCTTCTTGAACTAACTCCTACCTTGGATGCAAGTCCCAGTGGCGAGTCACAAAAGTCCTTGTGTTACCACCTCACAAAATGGGAGAATTACAAGCTCGTCATAGTGGCTAAAAACCATTATATTATATAATTCTCACCATAGTGATTGAAGTATGGGGGGTAAAAGGCATGATCAATACTTCCTTAAAAGTGTTCCAAGTTGGTAACTTGGCCCCCAAGAGAAGCCTTAAGGATTGCTTGTTTGTCAAGCAACCTATGGACTTTTTTGTAAGGTTTTGGAAATTCGAGTACTCAATTGCAAAACTCTCAAGAAATAGACTTGGAAAGTTATGGGAAGGATATGAATGGTATGAAAGTGCTATTGGAGGACCAAATTGCTCATGGAGGACAGGTTTGGACAAAGGAAACACTAAAGGCATTAAGGACCTAAATGTCTTAGTGTAAAGCTTAAGGTGTTCAAGCTTTTGACTTAAGTGAAAGGGTGGAATTGTGGGGTTATCCCACCATGGGGGAGGCAGCCAAGACTTGATAAATAGTCAAAAATGTTGGGCACATGTGTACCAATGAGTTTAAGACAAAGAAACCATAATTAGTTAGAAGGAAAATGACATAAAGCAAGGTTAAGAAAGTTAAGTGTGTTTTATGCCCTTAAGCTCATTTAAGGCCATTTAAGTGGCCAAATCACTTATCCCTCTCTCATTTTCGTCCTCCTCCAGCCCAAGAACACAGCCACACTTCCTCCATAGCCACCACACCTTCAAACTTGTAATTGATTGAAATTGAAGGCAAAAGGAAGTAATTGGAACCAAACTAAAGCTATTGCTTGGATACTTAAAGGATCAAGCTTGATTTTCAGCCTACCCACTTTGGTAAGGGTTCTTTTGCTACCCACCACTGTTTTTGGCAATTTTCAAACATCCATGGAGCTAGGGCTAAGCTTGGAAGAAAGCAATGAGCTTGATGAACCAAGCTTAGTGAGGGGAGTGCACTTATTGAAGGTTTTGTGACCTAGTGTAAAGTGCACAAAGATGGCAGTGAAATGAGTGTTTCTAGAGCCCAAATTTAGTACTAAATACTCTTAAAATCCTCCTAAGACCAAGAATTAGCTTGAAGAGGGCTGCCATAGTGATTTATTTAAGTTTATTGCTTGTTTTATGGACTAACCTATGGTATATGTAGCTGCCACATTTCATGTGTTTGTTTGTTGTGAATGGCTGCTGCATTTGGTTGCTATATCTTGTATATATGCATTGTGGATTTTTCTTTTTAGTGTCTTTGGATGCAGGTTTTAATGATGATTACATTGCCTATTGAATCCAAGTGCTACCCTTACTAAGTTTCTCAATGAAACTTACTCCCTTCAATTCTGTCATTTCAGGTGCAGCAGAAAGATCATATTCAAACTTACAGTTTTAGTTTGAGTTTTGATCTGAAATTTTAGGTACATGAACTTTAATATGTCTGGTTATGATCTGGAAATTTTGGTGATTTTAGGAGCACATTTGGTATTTTTAATGCTGGTACTTATTGTGTTGTGCAGCAGCTGTCCAGCATCCTGTTTTTGGAGTCCATTGTGTCTCAGGACCTCTTGTAGCCTAGGGTACGTATTTAGCTGAGTTAAGACCATATTGTAGTTCATTTATGCATGTACATGTAGTGTATGTAAAATGAGACAAGTATGTTAACATTTGAGTAATATTTTGGCTATGTAAGTGATGTGGTGCGAAGCTGCCTAAGTGTGAATGATGGGCTGCTGACTTGTAAATTCTGTTTTGGCCACATAAAGTTGTTAAAAGCAAGGAATGTAATTCCTATGTGTAATGGACATATATAGGATAGCTTTGGAGGGCTTTACCCTTGTGAATGAAGTGTTTGCACACTTATGAAATTTTGTATGGGCAAAATGGTCATAAAGTGACCAGAATTTTGACTCTGCACTTAAAGTTCTATATCTCCCTGTGTAGAAGGAATCTTCATATGAAATATTGACTACACCTAGATAACATCTAGATGTTAAATTGGATTTGGAATTTATGAATTTGGATCCCTGTAGCCAAAGATATGACGTTGCAAAGTTGGCTATGTTACTGTTCATTTGGTCAGAATTTTGTAACCAACTTAAAAAATCCATAACTTGGTCCATAGGTGGGCTATTGATGTAAAAAAAAATTCCTTGGTTTGCTCTAAGTCTCTACTTGGTAATGGAGAAAATAAATCAGGGGGTATGTGGCTAGAATGATACAATTTATTAGTGGAAATTACAGGTGTAGTGGCTGGTCACTAGAACTTAACAAGATTGCCTAATGTGTTGTAGCCAAGATTAAGACTTGTGCTAGTGTTTTCCTTGTTTGCTGCCATGGTGTGCATGAAATGTAAATATTTTTGTAATGGTCGGAACAATATGCGTGTGTTTACATAGTGCCCAAGAGGGCCACTTGGGTATGCACACTAAGGGTAGTGTTCTGATGGCCTACAGGACATTACCAATCCTGGGAGTCTAAATGCACAATTTTGGCACCATAACTGGACAATCTCAGAGTGGGTAACACCTTGTCCAAGTGCTACTAGGCTTTGCCACCAAAGGAAGATTCTAGTTAGTACTGTTACTTGGCCAACAAGTTACTCAAGTAGACTAGAATCATAAAGATTCTCAAGTGAAAAACCTATAACAAAAGCAACTACCGCAATAACCCTCAGTGGTTACCTGGTGCAAGAACTTCACAATCTGCACAACATAACTAGATAATGAGAAGTCAGTAATTCTCAATAAGGGTCTTCACTGTACTTGCAAGAAAATTACTAAGGACTCTACATATGATAACATGTGTAACCTGCTGTGAGCACATACAGCCTAAGGGTTTAACATATGCCTATACCTAGGTCCCTTGAGACATCTCCTCATCCTGGTCCTTGAACTACACGGCATTGCCTTGTCCTCTAGTAAGGTTAGCTTGCCAGCCTAACTAGTGATAAATCACTAGTTAAACCTCTCCTGTTTATGTTCTACAGGGACATTATGATGGGACTATTGTAGACTAGGCCATAAAGACCTTGTAGACTAGGTGCACTAAGGTTTCACATTGCAACCTCGTGGCTAAACGCACGGCTAGGCTACTAAGGGTTCTAAACCTTTCACCCAAGTTAGTGGTACCTAGTTTTGATCCTTTGTAAACTACTTTTCTTGGTTATGGTACAAGTAATTATAAAACTTTGCAAAACTCAAGACAACTTCTAGGTCTTAAAGTACTTTTGAAAGTCTTGGAGTACCCCCGGAATGCTTAGACCCCAAGGTACCCTAAGAACCCCCTTAGGTCTCTCCTTGACCTTCTTAGCAAAACTTGGAAAATTCAGCCAATAAGCCTGTGGCAATGCGTTAGCACAGTTGTTAATATTCTACCAGTTTTTCCTATAACAACGACGCATCACAGGTACTGGCGACGTTTTTCGATGCGTCGCCAATACCTACGATAGCCCAAAAAATTCCCTGTTTCACTGCTATGAACTTTGGACACTTCCCAAATATACCAAACAAGTTTGGATAGCATCCAAACTTCAAATACATGTAAAACATGTTGCATAGATCAGAACCAAATATCACAGCCCAATCTGTGATGCATTATAACATCATTCCAATCATCATAAAACCTTGATTTTACGCTTGAAACAAACTTCCAGTGGCCTATATACTTGTGGTAGCTCCTCTTTTTACCAAGAACTCTTGATTTTGTGCTCAATTGGATGAAGAAATGATGGTGTGAAGGTTGAACTCGGGTTATGGGAGCTACCCTTCACCTTACCATCTTATAAACCATATAAACCATATTTAAAATTCAAGCCACCAAAGTATTAGATGTGGAACACTTAAACCCCATCCTTTTGATAACCTTAGCCATTCTTGGTCAACTTTGTTTATTTCAGCTAAGTTTGGGTTAAAGTTTAAATTTAGGTTATAAAAACTCATTTTGACCACTCCAGTCTTAGACCAACTTGTTGAGATGCAAAATTACCATTTTGCCCCCAAACCTCATTTAGGGCCTTAACCTTCTCGGAACTTAGTGAACTTTGCTAAACTTTCCAATTCTTGCTATGTAAACTTGAATTAAGGTTCCAAACTTAATTTTGAGAAATTTACCTTCCTCGGGCATGGTTCCCACTAGGAAAGC
Source organism: Aquilaria sinensis (assembly GCA_005392925.1). Lineage (NCBI taxonomy): Eukaryota > Viridiplantae > Streptophyta > Magnoliopsida > Malvales > Thymelaeaceae > Aquilaria > Aquilaria sinensis. The sequence continues at coordinate 45,000 of SMDT01000309.1, forward strand.
CATAACATTCTCCCCTCATTCTAGAATTTAGTCCCCTAAATTTCGTTGCAAGTCTGGAAAAACACTAGGATATCTTTTTAACATATCCTACTCCATTTCCCAGGTAGATTCCTATTCACTATGGTTAGACAAAAGGATCTTAACCACTAGAATCCACTTAGTTTGAAGTTTCATGACTTGCTTATCAAGTATTTGAGTGGGTTTCTCTTCATAGGTCAAGTCTTCCTGGATGGGTACCCCTGAAGGATTAACTACCTATCCCGGATCCACTGTGCATTTCTTGAGTAGACTAACGTGAAACACGTTATGCACTTGGGATAGGTTAGGTGGTAACACCAACTAATAAGCAACTTTATCTGTTTGTTCCAATACCTCACAAAGTCTGATGTACATAGGGGCTAACTTAGCCCTCTGTCCAAAATGGGTAACTCCTTCCATGGGTGGCACTTTCAGAAGTACTTTGTACCTAACCTCAAAACTCAAATCTCTTGTTCTCAAATTTCCATACTTAATTGGCTGGTCATTCGCTGCCTTAATCTGTTTTTGGATTAATTTGATCTTAGCTATGGCATCAGCTATAATTTTAGGACCGATAACGACTCTATCTAAAGGGTCTGCCTAACAATGGGGCATCATACAACGTCTTCCGTACAAAGCCTCGTGTGGTGCCATACCTATAACAGTTTGATGACTGTTGTTATAAGCAAACTCTATGAGTGGTAAATGTTGATCCCAATCACCTCTGAAATCGATGGCATACATTTGTAACATTTCCTTTAAAGTTTGGATTACTGTCTCAAACTGTCCAACAGTTTGAGGATGAAAAGTGATACTAAGACTAACCTTGCTTCCCAATGCCTCCGGGAAAGCATTCCAAAATCGTGACACAAACTGAGGATCTCTATCAAATATAATTTGATCCAGTATACCATGGACTTTGACAATCTCCTTGAGGTACAACTGAGCCAATCTCTCCAATGTATAAGTGATCTTGATAGGTATAAAGTGTGCTGACTTTATTAGCCGATCAACCACTACCCATATGGCATCATGCTAACTTCGGGTATTTGGCAATCCTACTAGGAAATCCATAGTAATGGACCCTCACTTCCTCACTATAAAGGGTAAACAATGAAGGGTGCCTACTAGTTTCTGATGTTCAGCTTTAACCATTTGGCACATCAAACACTTTACCACATGTGCTGTTACATCCGTTTTAAGTCCTGGCCACCAAAAATGCTTCTTCAAGTCATGATACATCTTACTAACACCAAAAATACTACTATGTGCCTCTTGTAGGACTTGCTAGCTAAGTCCTTCCACATTCGGTACATAAAGATGATCTCCATAGTGTAGTATTCTATCCTTGTAATCAAATTCCTTCTTCACAATACCAACATTACTTCTCTTGAAATTTTCTTCAATAATGGATCTTTCATTTGAGCGTCCTTAACTCTAACTAACCAAGCGGATTGTATTTCTAGAATCTAGACCAAGGATTTCTCTTGGTTTTGCCAAACTTCATGTAATGCCAAGAAACAATCCCCCAAAGCTCCTTCGAAGGAATTCGTAGCCTGATCCTTAGATAGGATCATTCCTGTGTAATTCTTGCTGAATGCATCTACTACCACATTTCCTTTGCCAGCACAGTACTCAAACAAACAATCATAATCTTTTATGTATTCAACCCATCGATGTTGCGTCATAGTTAGATCCTCCTATGTGAACAGGTACTTCAAACTTTTACAGTCGGTGAAGATCCTGAATGACCTCTCCAACAAGTAATGCCTCCAAAGCTTAAGTGCAAATATTACCACTACTAGCTCAAGATCATGAATAGGGTAGTTCAAATCATTAGGCCTCAACTGTCTTGAACCATAGGCGATCACTTGACTCTCCTACATCAATACACACCCTAAACCTGTTACCACTCTCAGTATTTAAATGAAGCGATCAATTTTAGTGACCTTAAGCCCTAGGCAGTCCATGTCCTGTAGGCCAAGCAGAACATGCACACTACGTTTACCCAAGTGCCCCTTTTGGTCATTATGCAAAGATGTGTATATTGATCCAACCATCACACACATATTCACATACAATTTCATCTAGAAGTGATCATGATAATGAAATTCTTTATTCCTGGCCAATATGAAATTTGAGTAAAATCCCCAAGTGCATGTACAATCCTATGCACACATGAATGCTATTGGTGCGCATTTTTTTTTTCCAAACTTTCACACCGTGTCCAACTCAAATTTTACCCATGTTCTCCTATGCCCTAAAGGTTTAAACCCTTTAATACCCTTAAACCTTCATAGGGAAATAGGTTTAAGACATTAAATCCATCTAAGTTTACAATTATGGATTTTACACTTAACCGGGTAAAAATGACCATATGAACAATGCTCAGCAAAATCAGACAATTTTGACAGCCCATAACTCTGGCTACAGGACACCAAATCCAGTGATTCAAAATCCAAGTTATTCCTCTTAAATGTTTCTACGTGTGGTCAAAAGTTCATAGCCAAATTCTTTATTTATAGAAAGTTATGGCAGCTGGATTACAGGGTACCAAATTTTAGCCACTATTGACCATTATGCCCATACAAAATTTCACAATATTCATACTCTTCATTTCCAGGTGAAAAACCCACTTGGCAGTGTCCATATATGTTTCACACACATGGGAAAATCATTCCCCTAAATTTAGAGTCCTTCTAACTATCATTCATAAAAGTGCCATCAAAACAGCCCATAAACACCATATGGACAGCATTGTATACACACTTAAAACCACACTCCATTGATCCATATATCCTTCTCACACTACACATACAATGTACCCAGATCATTTACATGCATTGATGCACCACATACATGACAATAACTTAGTTAATACATACACTAAGCTTCTTGGAGAATTTCAAAAGCAGTAAGCACTCCAAAAACTTGTAGGGACCAGCTGCTGTGTAATGCAGAAAGTACCATTACTAAAAATAGCTAATGTGCTCTAAAAATCGTGAAACTTTCCAGTTTACAAATAAAAATACGGGAGTTAATAGACCTGAAATTTCACAGATAAATTCACACGACAGCTATTATTTTGATTGCTCTCTTTCAGGTGCTCCTGAAATGGACAGAAAGGGGGTAAGTCTATTTGAAGAAACTTAGTAAGGCCTTATCATTAGAAACTTGAATTCCTAGAAACATACCTAAAATCAAAAGACATAAAGACACAAAAAGAAAGCACATATACAAAAATATATCCATCCAAATGCACAAACAAATAGAATACAATCAAATGCAATGCTGGCAGCAATACATCATTAGGGTTAGTCCATAAATAATCAAATACACAATATGTAATCACTATGAAAGCCCTCCTAAAGCTAATGCTTGGTCTTAGGAGGTTAATTGGTCTTAGTTAGTACTAACTTGGGCACTAGAAACCCTCAATTTCACTGCCATAATAGAGCACCAAAGCTATAGGGCTGAAACCCTAGGTGCAAAATCCCCCTTAACCTAAACTTGGTTCATCAAGCTCTTGGCTCTCGTCCAAGCTTAGGGTCTTAGCTTCATAGATGTTTGGGAATCATTATTGAAGAATAAATAGCCATGAAACCCAGATAAAACCCTTACCTAAGCTGAAAAGGCTGAAATCTTCAAGAGATACACAATAAACCCGAAAACTAGGGTTTTTCTCTTTCTTGTTGCATCTGATTGCCTTCCTTTGTGATTTCTTAGGAGACTAAGCTATGGTGGATATGGAAGCTTATGGAGAAGCTAAGGAATAGGTTTTTCCTGGTGGGGGATGAAAATGAGTAGGAAATGGCATGAAATCAAGATATTTTACTTGACTTGATTTGTTTAACCTTAACCCTCACTTAGGTCACTACAAGTATATCTTAAGCAAAGAATTTTTTCCTAATATTTAGCCCACCTTTTTGACCTTATAACTTGGAAATAAAAGGCTTGGATAATGCTAGAAATGGCCACCTTTGGCTCTTGTAAAAAATCATCCCATCCTTAAGTTATTTTTGTGAACAATTATACACCTAGTTGTCGTAGGTTCTTGAATAATGGCTTTTCTTTCCTTTATGCAATTCGGCCTCCAAAAATTGCTTCCATATGATTCAAATCCTTCCAAATCTCTCTTTTAGAGTTGTACAATTGTGTACCCAAGTCTTGAAATCTTGCAATAAGACCTATAGATCACTTGTAAAACAAGCAATCCTTTAGGGCTTCCTTTAGTACCAAGTAACCATTGTAATCTTTTAGGGAGGTGTAGATTATTCACTTTACCCCTCACATTTCATTCACTATGGTGAAAATTAGGCTATATAATGGTTTATAACCATTATGCCTTTATACTGTAATTTTCCCATTTGTTGAGGTGGTAACATTTCTCCCCCCCTTAAAAATTTTGGTTCTCCAAAATTGCCCTTAGCTTGGGATACTCATCTGGATACCTTTCTAGAATTTCTTTCTCAGTTTCCCAGGTTGCCTCTCTTTTAGAATGGTTTGATCATTGTACTTTAACCATGGGAATCAGTTTGTTCCTTAGCCTTTTGGTATCCTTAGCTAAGATAGCTATAGGTTTCTCTTCATATGTTAGATTTGGTTCTTACTGTATGTCTTCCACTGCTATAGCATGCTTTGCATCTAGTAGACACTTCTTAAGCATACTGACATGGAAAATATTATGAACACTTGACATACTTGACGGTAAAGCTAGCCTATAAGCCACCTTGCCAATTCTGTCCAATATCTCATAAGGACCAATGTACCTTGGAGCCAACTTACTTCTTTTCCCAAATCTGATAGTGCTTTTGGTTGGTGCTACTTTGAGCCACATTTTATCACCAACATCAAACTCCAAGTCTCATCTTCTTTTGTTCACATAAGCAGTGGTCCTTTCATTGGCTACCCTTAACCTTTCATGTATCTTCTTGATTTTATTTGTTATTTCTTCAATGATCACAGGACCCAACTCTAGCCTATCTGAGGCTTCCACCCAACAATGGGGCATCATGCACCTTCTCCCATAAAGAGCCTCATACGGTGCCACACCAATGGTGCTTTGATAACTATTGTTGTAAGAAAATTCCACCAAAGGTAAATGTTCCCATTCTCCTTTGAAATCCAAGATACAACTTCTGAGTATGTCTTCAAGTATCTGAATTATCCTCTTAGTCTGTCCATCTATCTAAGGGTGGTATGCAGTGCTCAGGTGGATTTTGGTTCCTACTACTTTGTGAAATGTGCTCCAAAATCTAGCTGTAAACCTTGGATCTCTGTCTGACACTATGGAGCCTGGCACTCCATGCAACCTTACTATCTCCTTGATGTACATTTGTGCTAACTTTTCTAGTGAGTCTACAATATTCATTGGTAAGAAGTGGGCACATTTAGTTAGCCTATCCACAATGACCCAGATTGTGTCATGCCTTAATCTGGTCATAGGCAGCCCAGTTAAGAAATCCATGGTGATGTTACCCCACTTTCTCACTCGAATCGGTAGTGTCTGCATTGTTCCTGCTGGTTTCTGATGCTCTACTTTTATCCTTTGGCATGTGGCACATTTAGAGACACATGTGGCTATGTCCTTCTTCATGTTTGGCCACTAGAAATGTGTTTTCAAGTTTTTGTACATCTTTTCACTTCCGGGATGGATATTTAGTTTACTAGTGTGAGCTTCCTGAAGTATCTCATTTTTGAGTTGTTGCTCACTAGCATTTATATTATATCCTTGAAGTGCAATAATCCTTGCTTGTAGGTAAAGGATTCATACAATGACCCTTTGTCTTCTTTAGAAATCTTCTTCAGATTTGGATCTGCTTCTTGTGTCTTCCTTATCTCCTCAATCCACCCAGACTGCATAGTTAACATATTCACTTATGCTACTTCCCACTGTTGCCACTTATGCCAAAGGCATAGAAAACTATTCTCCTCATTGGCATCTACCGAAGATCCACCTTTTAGCAACCCAGTGTATTTCCTACTTAAGGCATCTGCCACTAGATTGCCTTTGCCTTCTGTATACTCAATGCTACAGTCATAGTCTTTAATATACTACAACCATCTTCTTTGCCCCATGTTCAACTCTTTCTAAGTGAACAAGTACTTTAGGCTTTTATGGTCAATGTATATCACAAATGAGCTTCCCATTCGGTAATGCCACCATTGCTTTAAAGCAAAGATCACTGCAGCAAGCTCTAGGTCATGGGTAAGGTAATTTTGCTCATGGGGTCTTAATTGCCGTGACCCATAAGCAATCACATTCCTTTCTTTCATTAACACACATCCTAAACTAGATCTAGATGCATCTGTATAAATAATATAAGGCTTACTTAGATCTGGTAGGATTAACATTGGAGCTTGAATCAGCTTGCTTTTTAACTCCTAAAAGCTCTTTTAACATTTTTCAGTCCACTCAAACTTTTGATCCTTCTTGGTCAGTTGAGTAAGAACTGAGGCAATCATGGAGAATTTTGATATAAATCTCCTATAATAGCCTGCTAATCCTAGGAAGCTTTTGATTTCTTTTACAGTCTTAGGTCTTTCCCACTTTTGCACAACCTTAGCCTTTTCAGGGTCCACTCTAAGGCCTTGTGCATCAATGATGTGTCCTAGGAAAGAAACTTCCTTTAACCAAAATTGGCACTTGGAAAATTTAGCATATAGTTGATTGTCTAACAAGTGTGTTCAAGATAATTCTTAAATGATGCTCATGCTCATTTTCATCCTTGGAATACACTAGGATGTCATTAATGAACACAACTACAAACTTGTCCAAATATGGTCTGAACACACAGTTCATTAAGTCCATGAATGCAGTAGGGACGTTAGTCAAGTTGAAGGGCATAACTGTGTACTCATAATGTCCATATCTTGTTCTGAATGCTGTCTTAGGTATATCCTCCTCTTTTACCCTTAATTGAAAGTAACCAGATCTCAAATCAATCTTAGAGAAGATCTTTGCTCCCTTGAGGTGGTCAAATAAATCCTCAATCCTAGGGAGTGGATACATTTTATTGATGGTCATAGCATTTAGCTTTCTGTAGTCAATGCACAATCTTAAAGATCCATCCTTCTTTTTCACAAAGACAACTGGAGCCACCCATGGGGAAACACTTGGTCTTATGAACCCTTTTTCAAGTAGTTCATCAAGTTGTTTCTTGAGCTCAGTCATCTCTGTGATTGGCATTCTATAAGGTGGTATGGATACTGGTGTAGCTCCAGACTATAGTTTAATCTCAGATTCAATCTATCTTGGAGGAGAAATACCTGGCAAATCTTTAGGAAAGACTTGTGGATAGTGTTTCACTACAGGTATCCTACTAACTTCTTCTTCAATTTCAACATCATTCAATGCATAATATTCATCTTCAGAAATTATAGGAATCTCATCTAACACTTCTAGTTCCATGCCATGCATTTCATACACTAATTCCTTAGAATTCACTAATGCATGCGCTTCATTACTAGGCAATGTGATTTCTCTTTTAGCACAATAAATCTTTATACTATACATAGCCAACCAGTTCATACCCAAAACAATATCTTATTATGGAATATTCAACACTAGCAGATCAGTCATAATCTTAGTCTTTCCTACTTCTAGCTCACAGTCCTTAGCTCGTTCATTCATGAAAAGACATTGACTACCTGCCGTTCTTATTAATGATATGTTAGGAATGAATTCAATAGGCAATTTCATAGATTCAACTGACTTCCTAGCCACAATGGACACTAAGGTACCAGTATCAAACAATGCATTAATAGACATACCATTTAAATAAATGTTACTTTTAAGTGCCCCTTGTTGGGATGTCTCCCCTTTGTTAATATGGAATACTCCTCTAGCTCAGCCTGTTTTTGGTCTTTGATGGCATCACTTACATACTAGTCTTAGAACATCCCTGTCAATTCAGACCATGTCATCTCTAGCTCATGATCTGCTCTTCTGCCTCTCTAGGCAGCATACCTATCTCTAACACTTCCCCACCATATTTCTTGACTACCTACAAGATTGTAGGTAATCAAAGATACTTTCTTTGTAGAGCTTAAATGCATCCTCTTAAACATCTTCCCAATGAATCTTAGCCACTCCTCAGATTTCTTCGGTCCAGCTCTTCCATCAAATTGTGGAGGTCTTAGGCCTTGAAACCTCTCCAACAATCTGACATCGTTGGAGCCCTCAAGATCTTCAGCTCTATGCCTCCTAGACCTATGTGATCCCTTAGACTCTTGATGCTCTCTAGGCCTCCTTCTTTCTCTCCTTTCACTAAGGTTCCTAGCTTCTGAGTGATTGGCCCTTGAGACTTGGCCATCCTCAGACTTGATTCTTCTACCTCTAGGATGTCTTTTACCCTCATCTTCCTCAAATTCTTCATCTTCATTTCTTTCAGAAGGAACATTCACTAGGGTGTTCCTAACAACTTCCTAGTTCTGCTCCTATGGTAATGGTTGTGCTACTTGGACTGCTTGTTGTTGAGCTTACAGTAGCCTTGCTAAGTTTTCATTTACTTGAGCTAGATTTCTTTGTAGTTCAACCCACACTTGTGTTACATTCATTTCATGTGCTGGATTTTCCACTCCCTGAATAGATGGCTGCTCTTGTACACCCCTTCCATTTTTGTTGGCCTATATTTGCTCAGTAGGAGGTCTTCGGGGTCCCTGATTCCCTCTCCTTGTGGCTACCATTTTCCTATTTCATGATCAATAAAAGAGCACAATATATATAGCACATTAGGTACCTAACACTAGCAGCTAACCCAACTAAGTTCTATGTATGTAACTATGTGCATGCATATGGAACTATATGCAACTCCAATCCAAACCATGCTCTGATACTAACTTCTGTTACCACTCTAAGTGTTTAAATACAGTGATCAATTTTACTAAGCTCAAGCCCTAGGCAGTCCATGTCCTATAGGCCAAGTAGAACATATGCACTACGTTTACCTAAGTAGCCCTTTTTTTCATTATGCAAATATGTGTATATTGGTCCAACTATCATACAGATATTCACATACAATTTCATCTAGAAGTGATGATGACAATGAAATTATTTATTCCTGGCCAATATGAAATTTGAGTAAAATCCCCAAGTGCATGTATAATCATATCCACACATGAATGCTATTGGTGCACATCTTTTTTTTCCAAAGTTTCAAACCGTGTCCAACTCAAATTCTACCCATGTTCTCCTATGCCCTAAAGGTTTTAAACCCCTTAATACCCTTAAACCTTTATAGGGAAATAAGTTTGAGATATTAAATCCATCTAAGTTTACAATTATGGATCTTACATTTAACCGGATAAAAATGACCATATGAATAGTGCTCAGTAAAATCAGCCAATTTTCATAGCCCATAACTCTGGCTATAGGACACCAAATGTTACCCACTCTGGGCTAGTCTAATTATGGTGCCAAAACTGTGCATTTAAACTCCCAGGTTTGGTGTGTCCTATAAGTCATCAAAACAACACCCCTGGTGTACATACTCAAGTGACCATCTTGAGCATCATGTAAATACATGCATATTGGCCTAACCATAACACACATATTTACATTTATGCACACTATGGCAGCTAAGAAGGAAAACACTAGCATAAGTCTTAGTTTTGGCTTCCACACATTAGGCAATCTTGTTAAGTTCTAGTGGCCAGCAACTGCACCTGTAACTTCCACTAATAAATTGTATCATTCTAGCCACATACCCCCCCAGTTTTATTTGCTCCATTAGAAAGTATAGACTTAGAGAAAACCAAGGAATTTTTTTTTACATCAATAGCCCACCTATGGACCAAGTTATGGATTTTTTAAAGTTGGTTACAAAATTTTGACCAAATAAACAGTAACTCAGAAAAATTTGCAACATCATATCTTTGGATACAGGGCTCTAAATTCAGAAATTCTAGATCCAAGTTAGCCCTATAGATGTCCTCTAGGGGTGGTCAAAATTTCATACCAAGATTCATTCTACACAGGGAGATATTAAACATTAGATCCAGAGTCGAAATTCTAGCAACTTTTGGACCATTTTGCCCATAAAATTTTTCCAAACCATGCAAACACTTCATTCACAAGGGGAAAGCCCTCCAAGGCTATCCCATATATGTGCATTACACATAGTAATTACATTCCCTTTCTTTTAAGAACTTTATGTGGCCAAAACAGAATTTACCAGTAAGCAGCCCACAATTCACACTTAGGCAGCTTTGCACCACATCACTTACATAGCCAAACATTACTCAAATGTTCACATACTTGTCTCATTTTACATACACTACATGTAAATGCATAAATGCACTAAAAAATGGTCTTAAATAACCTAAATATGCACCCTAGCTTATAGGAAGCCTTGAGACACAATGGACTCCAAAAACAGGATGCTGAAGAGCTGTAGCACAACACAATAAGTACCACCATTAAAAATACCAAATGTGCTCCTAAAATTACCAAAATTTCCAGATCATAACTAGACATATGGACGTTAATGTACCTGAAATTTCAGTTCAAAAATCAAACTAAAAAGGTTATTTTGAAGGTGATCTTTCTGCTGGACCTGAAATGACAGAATTGAGGGGAGTAAGTTTCGTTGAGAAACTTAGTAAGGGTAGCACTTAGATTCAATAGGAAATGTAACCATCATTAAAACCTACATCCAAAGACACTAAAACACAAAAACCACAATTCATATATACAAGATATAGCAACCAAATGCAGCAGCCAAACACAAACAACAAACACATGAAATGTGGCAGCAGCATATACCATAGGTTAGTCTATAAAACACATAATAAACATAACCAAATCACTATGGCAGCCCTCCACAAGCTAATGCTTGGTCTTAGGAGGATTTTAAGAGTAGTTAGTACTAACTTTTGGGCTCTAGAAACCAGAAATTGGCTGCCATCACTGTGCACTTCACACTAGGTCACAAAACCTTCAATAAGTGCACTCCCCTCACTAAGCTTGGTTCATCAAGCTCATGGCTCTCTTCCAAGCTTAGCCCTAGCTACATGGTTGCTTGAAAATATAGAAAACAACCCATGAGAGCAAGAGAACCCTTACCAAAGTGGGTAGGCAAAAAATCGAGCTTGATCCTTGAAGTATCCAAGAAATAGCCATAGTTTGCTTCCAATTGCTTCCTTTTGCTTTCCCTTTCAATCAATTGCAAGTTTGAAGGTGTGGTGGCTATGGAGGAAGTATGGCTGTGTTCTTGGGCTGGGGGAGGACGAAAATGAGAGAGGGATAAGTGATTTGGCCACTGAAATGGCCTTAAATGAGCTTAAGGGCACAAAACACACTTAACAAGCTTAACCTTGCTTTATGTCATTTTCCTTTTCACTAATTATGGTTTCTTTGTCTTAAAATCATTGGTACACATGTGCCCAAAATTTTTGACTAATTATCAAGTCTTGGCTGCCTCCCCCATGGTGGGATAACCCCACAATTCCACCCTAGACTTAAGTCAAAAGCTTGAACAATTAAGGTTTACACCAGGACTTTCAGGTCCTTATTGCCTTTAGTGTTTCCTTTGTCCAAACTTATCTTCCATGAGTAATTTGGTCCTCCAATAGCACTTTTATACCATTCATATCCTTCCCATAACTCTCCAAGTCTCTTTCTTGAGAGTTTTGCAATTGAGTACCCGAATTTCCAAAACCTTATAAAAAAGTCCACAGGTTGCTTGACAAACAAGCAATCCTTTAGGCTTTTCTTAGGGGCCAACTTACCAACTTGCAACACTTTTAAGGAGGTGTTGATCATGCCTTTTACTACTCACACTTCAATCATTATGGTGAGAATTACACAATATAATGGTTTTTAGCCATTATGACACACTTGAAATTCACCCATTTTGTGAGGTGGTAACACCAAATCTAGTGATTCAAAATCCAAGTTATTCCTCTTGAAGTTTTATAAGTGTGGTCAAAATTTCATAGCCAAATTCTTTACGTACATAAAGTTATGGCGGCTGGAGTACAGGGTACCAAATTTTATCGACTATTGACCATTATGCCCATACAAAATTTCACAATATTCATACTCCTCATTTCCAAGTGTAAAACCCACTTGGTAGTATCCATATCTATTTCACACACATGGGAAAACCGTTCCCCTGAATTTAGAGTCCTTCTAACCATCATTCATAAAAATGCCATCAAAACAGCCCATAAACACCATATGGACAGTATACACACTTCAAACCACACTCCATTGATCCATATATCCTTCTCACACTACACATAAAACATACCCAGACCAGTTACATGCATTGATGTACTAGATACATGACAAAAACTTAGTTAATACATACACTAAGCTTCTTGGAGAATTTCAAAAGCACTAAGCACTCCAAAAACTTGTAGGGACCAGCTGCTACGTAAGGCAAAAAGTACCATTACTAAAAATAGCTAATGTGCTCCAAAAATCATGAAACATTCCATTTTACAACTAAACATATGGGAGTTAATATACATAAAATTTCACAGATAAATTCACACGAAAGCTATTATTTTGAATGCTTTCTTTTAGGTGCTCCTAAAATGGATAGAAAGGGGTAAGTCTCTTTGAAGAAACTTAGTAAGGGCTTATCATTAGAAACTTGAATTTCCAGCAACATACCTGTAATCCAAAGACATAAAGACAAAAAAAATAAAGCACATATACAAAAATATAGCCATCCAAATGCACAAACAAACGGAATACAATCAAATGCAATGCTGGCAGCAATACATCATTAGGGTTAGTCCATAAATAATCAAATAAACAATATGTAATCACTATGGCAGCCCTCCTCATGCTAATGCTTGGTCTTAGGAGGTTAATTGGTCATAGTTAGTACTAACTTGGGCTCTAGAAACCCTTAATTTCACTGTCATAACAGAGCACCAAAGTTGTAGGGCTGAAACCCTAGGTGCAATTTCCCCCTTAACCTAAACTTGATTCATCAAGCTCTTGGCTCTCTTCTAAGCTTAGGGTCTTAGGTTCATAGATGTTTGGGCATCATTATTGAAGAATAAATAGCCCTGAAACCCTTACGTAAGCTGTGAAGGCTGAAATCTTCAAGAGATACACAATAAACCCAAAAACTAGGGTTTTTCTTTTTCTTGTTGCATCCGATTGCCTTCCTTTGTGATTTCTTGGGAGATTGAGCTATCGTAGCTATGGAAGCTTATGGAAGAGCTAAGGAACAGGTTGTACCTGGTGGGGGACAAAAATGGGCAGGAAATGGAAAGAAATCAAGATATTTTACTTGACTTGATTAGTTTAGCCTTAACCCTCACTTAGGTCACTATAAGGATATCTTAAGCAAAGACTTTTTGGCTAATCTTTAGCCCAAATTTTTGACATTATAACTTGGAAATAAAAGGCTGGGATAATGCTAGAAATGGCCACCATTGACTCTTATAAAAAATCATCCCATCCTTAAGTTATTTTTGTGAACAATTGTACACCTAGTTGTCCTAGGTTCTTGAATAATGGCTTTTCTTTCCTTTCTGCAATTTAGCCTCCAAAAATTGCTTCCATATGATTCAAATCCTTCCAAATCTATCCTTTAGAGTTGTACAATTGAGTACCCAAGTCTTGAAATCTTGCAATAAGACCCATAGATCACTTGTAAAACAAGCAATCCTTTAGGGCTTCCTTTAGTACCAAGTAACCATTGTAATCTTTTAGGGAGGCATAGATTATTCACTTTACCCCTCACATTTCATTCACTATGGTGAAAATTAGGCTATATAATGGTTTATAACCATTATGCCTTTATACTGTAATTTTCCCATTTGTTGAGGTGGTACCAAGACCAAAACCTGATGCATTAGTGTACACCGTAAAAGCCTTATTCGAATATGGTAAAATGAGTATCGATGCACTAGTCAACCTTTCCTTCAACTCCATGTAAGCTTCTTCACACTTCAGTGTCCATTCAAACTTCTGAGTTTTCTTGGTCAAGGCTATTAATGGTGTAGCTATCATAGAGAATTTGTCTATGAATCACATGTAGTACCTACCAAGCCTAAGAAACTCCTCACTTCTTTAACTGTAGTTAGCTTCTTCCACTCAACCGCCTAAACCTTTTTGGGATCAATTGACAGACCCAGAGCACTGATGATGTGCCCAAATACTGAATTCTTTCGAACCAAAACTCACACTTAAACAACTCTGCATAGTACTAATTATCCTTCAACACTTGTAAAACTATTCTAAGGTGCTTCTCATGTTCTGGGGAAGACTATGAATACACCAAAATGTCATCAATGAAAACTTAAACAAACTGGTTTAGAAATGGTCTAAAAATCTGGTTCATAGCTTCCATGAACATTCCCGAAGGATTAGTCACACTGAATGGCATAAATGTATATTCGTAGTGTCCATATGTACCCACTTTGGGGTAGTCCAATTATGGTGCCAAATTTGTTCATTTAGACTCCCAAGATTGGTAATGTTTTGTAGGCCATTAGAACACTACCCTTAGTGTGCATACCCAAGTGGCCCTCTTGGGCACTATGTAAACACATGCAGATTGGTCAAACCACCACACACATATTCAAATTTCATGCATATCATGGTAGCAAAGAAGGAAACCATTAGCACAAGCCTTAATCTTGGCTACCACACATTAGGCAATCTTGTTAAGTTCTATTGACCAGCCATTGCACCTCTAACTTGTACTAATAAACTATATCATTCTAGCAATGTAACCCCCTTTCTATTTTCTCCATGATCAAGTAGAGACTTATACCAAACCAAGGAATTTTATTTTACATCAATAGCCCGCCTATGGACCAAGGTATGGATTTTTTAAGTTGGTTACAAAATTCTGACCAAATGGACAGAAACTTAGCCAATTTTGCAACATCATATCTTTTGGTACAGGGCTCCAAATTCATAAATTCCAAATCCCAATTCAACATATAGATGTTCTCTAGGTGTGATCAAAATTTCATACCAGGATTCCTTCTACATAGGGAGATATGGAACTTTAAGTGCAAAGTCAAAATTCTAGTCATTTTATGACCATTTTGCCCATACAAAGTTTCATAAGTGTCCAAACACTTCACTTACAAGGGGAAAGCCCTCCAAGGCTATCCCATGCATGTACAATACATGTGAGGAATACATTCATTTGCATTTAGCAACTTTATATGGCCAAAACAGAATTTACAAGTAAGCAGCCCATCATTCACACTTAGGCAGCTTTGCACCACATCACTTACGTAGCAAAAACACTACTCAAATGTTCACATACTTGTCTCATTTTACATACAAAACATGTACATGCATACATACACTACAAAATGGTCTTAACTCAGCTAAATATGTGCCCTAGGTTATAGGACTGCCTAAGACAGAATGGACTCTAGAACAGGATGCTGGAAAGCTGATGCACACCACAATAAGTACCATCACTAAAAATACCAAATGTGCTCCTAAAATCCCCAAAATTTCCAGATCATAAATAGACATACGAAAGTTCATGTACCTAAATGAGATCTTTCTACAGGACCTGAAATGGCAGAATTGAGGGGAATAAGTTTCATTGAGAAACTTAGTAAGGGTAGCACTTGCATTCAATAGGCAATGTAACCATCATTAAAACCTGCATCTAAAGACACTAAAACACAAAAACCAAAATGCATACATATAAGATATAGCAACCAAATGCAGTAACCATTCATAACCAACAAACACATGAAATGCAGTAGCAACAACAACCATAGATTAGTCCATAAAACATGTAATAAACATAAACAAATCACTACGACAGCCCACCTCAAGCTAATGCTTGGTCTTAGGAGGATTTTAACACTAGTTAGTACTAAGTTTGGGCTCTAAAACCCCCAATTTTCCCTGTCATCACTGTGCACTTCACACTAGGTCACAAAACCTTCAATAAGTGCACTCCCCTTACTAAGCTTGGTTCATCAAGCTCATGGATTTATTTGAAGCTTAGCCCTAGCTCCATGGTTTCTCAAAAATACAAAAAACAACCTATGGGAGCAAGAGAACCCTTACCAAAGTGGGTAGGCCAAATATCAAGCTTGATCATTGAAGTATCCAAGCAATAGCTCTAGTTTGCTTCCAATTACTTCCTTTTGCCATCAATTTCAATCAATTGCAAGTTTGAAGGTGTGGTGGCTATGGAGGAAGTGTGGTTGTGTTCTTGGCTTGGAGGAGGCTGAAAATGAGAGAGGGATAAGCAAATTGGCCACTTAAATGGCCTTAAATGAGCTTAATGGCACAAAACACAGTTAAACAAGCTTAACCTTGCTTTATGTCATTTTCCTTCTCACTAATTATGGTTTCTTTGTCTTAAACTCATAGGTACACACATGCCCAACATTTTTGACCCATTTACAACCCATTTACACATTTTCCCAACACTTGACATGCTTAGTGGTAGAGCTCAACTGTATGCTACCTTGCCAACTCTGTCCAAGATCTTATAAGGACCAGTATATCTTGGAGCTAACATGGTTCTTCTACCAAATCTAACAGTTCCTTTGGTTGGTGCAACTTTCGGCCAAACATTGTCACCAACCTTAAATTCTAAGTCTCTCCTTCTATTGTTCATATAGGCTGTGGTTCTTTCATTGGCTGCCTTTAATCTCTCTTGAGTTTTCTTGATTTTGGTAGTTGTCTCTTCAATAATTTTGAGAACCAACTCTAGCCTATCTGAGGCTTCCACCCAACATTGGGGTGTCATTCACCTTCTTCCATATAATGCTTCATAAGGTGCCGTGCCAATGGTGCTTTGGTAATTATTGTTATATGAGAATTACACCAATGGAAAGTGTTGGTCCCATTCACCTTTGAAATCCAACACAAAGCTCTTAAGCATGTCTTCCAATATCTGTATCGCCCTTTCAATTTGCCGATCAATTTGAAGGTGGTAAGCAGTACTCAGGTGGATTTTGGTTCTTAGTGCTTTGTGAAAAGCACTCCAAAACCAAGCTATAAGTCTTGGATCTGTATCAGATACAATGGAATATGGCACTCCATGTAGTCTGACTAACTCTTGCACATATATCTGAGCTGACTTCTTTGAGGAGTCTGTGAGTTTCATAGGTAAGAAGTGGGCACATTTGGTTAGCCTATCTACAATGAACCAGATTGTATCATGCCTTAATCTAGTCATAGGCAACCCAGTCAAAAAGTCCATGGTTATGTTGCCCTACTTCCTTACTAGTATAGGTAAAGTCTATAGGGTACCAGCTGGCTTTGAGTGCTCTATTTTACCCTCTAGCATGTCACACATTTGGAGGCATAAGTAACTATGTATCTCCTCATGTTTAGCCACCAGAAGTGAGTCTTCAAGTCTTTATACATTTTCTCACTTCATGGATGGATGTTCAACTTGCTTGTGTGAGCTTCTTCAAGTATTTTATCCTTGAGCTTTGCTTCTTTAGGCACATAGATTCGGTCCTTGAAATACAGTAATCCTTGCTTATAGGCAAAGGATTGATACAAGGGTCCTTTTTCCTCTCTTGAAATCTTTTTCAGATTAGGATCTGCCTACTATGCTTTTTTGGCTTCTTCAATCCATCCAGACTAAATTCTCAATGTGTAGATTTGGGCTTCCTCCCACTTATGCCACTTATGCCATAGGCATAGTAAACTATTTTTCTCATCATAATCAGTTATGGATCCTAGGCATCTGCTCAGTGTACTCTGTACAGTAGTCATAGTCCTTGATGTAGTCTAACCATCTCCTTTTCCCTATGTTCAATTCTTTCTAAGTGAACAAGTACTTTAGGCTTTTATGGTCAGTCTAGATCACAAAGGAACTACCCATCAAGTATTGCCCCCATTGCTTAAGAGCAAAAATCACTACTACCAATTCTAGGTAATGGGTAGGATAATTTTGCTCATGGGGTCTCAACTGCGTTGACCCATAAGCAATGACATTTTTTTCTTGCAGAAGCACACAACCGAACCTAGATCTAGATGCATCTGTATAGATGATGTAGGGCTTACTTAGATTAGGAAGAATCAATACTAGCGCTTCAATCAACCTCTACTTGAGCTCTTGGAAACTCTTTTCACACTTTTCAATCCAGTCAAATCTTTGACCCTTCTTGGTCAGATGAGTAAGAACTGAGATAATCATGGAAAAGCCTGATACAAATCTCCTGTAGCATTTAGCTAATGCTATGAAACATCTTATTTTCTTCACAGTCTTTAGTCTTCCCACTCTTGCACTGCCTTGACCATTTTAGGGTGTACCTTAATGCCCTGTGCATCTATGATGGGTCCTAAGAATGACATTTCCCTTATCGATAATTCACACTTGGATAACTTGGCATAAAGTTGATGTTCTAATAGAGTCTTTAGGGCAATCTTCGAATGATGTTCATGTTCATTTTCATCCTTGGAATACACTAGGATGTCATTAATGAACACAACCAAAAATTTGTCCACATGTGGTCTAAACACCCTCTTCATCAGGTCCACTAAAGCAGCTAGGGCATTAGTCAAATAAAATGGCATGACTATGTACTCATAATGCCCATATCTAGTCCTAAATGCATTCTTAGGAATATCCTTTGCCTTTACTCTCAATTTGAAGTATCCAGATCTCAAATCCATCTTGCAGAAGATCTTAGCTCCCTTGGGTTGATAAAAAAGATCCTCAATCCTAGGGAGTGGATACTTGTTCTTGATAGTCACTACATTAAGCTTCCTATAGTCAATGCATAGTCTAGAAGATCCATGCTTCTTTTTCACAAAAAGAATAAGAGCTCTCCATGTTGAAACACTTGGCCTTACGAACCTTTTTTTAACAAGTTCATCAAGTTACTTCTTGAGCTCATTCATCTTTTTGATTGGCATTCTGTAAGGAGGTATGGATATTGGACTAGCTTCTGGTTATAGCTTGATTTCAAACTCAATTTCCCTTAGTGGTGGAATATTTGTGAAGTCTTTAGGAAAGACTTGTGAAAAGTCTGTCACTACAGGTATTCTGTCCACTTCCTTATCACAGTGTAATTCATTCAATGCATAACAGTAATCATGCTCAGAAATCACAGGTATCTCATCTAGTACCTTTACCTCCAAGCCATGCATTTCACACACTAATTCCTTAGAATTCACTAATGCATGCACTTCATCATCAGGCAATGTGATTTCCTTCTGAGCACAATCAATTCTTATGTTATGCATAGCAAGCCAATTCATACCCAGCACTAAATCATACTTAGGAATGTCCAACACTAGTAGACTAATCATAACCTTAGTCTTTCCTACTACTAGCTCACAATCCTTAGCTAGGTCATTAGTGAAAAGACATTAACTACCTACTGTTTTCATTAAGGATATCTTAGGCATGATTTTAGTAGGTAATTGCATGCCATCAACAAATTTCCTAGCCACTATAGACACAGATGCACTGGTATCAAGCAGAACCTTAACAAGCATACCATTAAGGTAAATGTTATATTTTAGTGCCCCTCCCTACACTGGTGTCTCTAGCCTCTATACTTGGAAGACTTTGCTAGCTCTCTGCACTGGAGGCTAAGGCATTGGAGGAACTGACCTCTACTGTCCCTCCCTAGGTGATCCCCCTTTACGTCCGGCCCCAATAGGTCTTACTAGACCTTGGTCTTTTGGACTCTTTTGAGCATGTGGGCTGTCTTTGATCCATGGATCCACATCTTAGACAGACTTTGGTGTCAAAATAGCAAGGTTTCTTTCCATGAAACTTCTTGCGTTTAGGGCACCTTAAGCCAGGAAACTTCCCCTTAACTTTGCCCTCACCACCAAGATTAGAATTCTTTATAATTCCCTTACCATGTGGTGACTTCTTCTGCTTATCTCCTACTTGGATACTTTCCCCTGGTCCACTGGGAAAGTACTTAGTCTCATACTCCTCTTGCTCTACTAATAAAGCTTTCTGCATTACTTCATAGTATGTAACTGCTCCAAAAGGTCTCACAGCCTTCCTAATGTCTAACTTTAGGCCTCTAACAAATCTTTTGGCCTTTAACTACTCCAATATATGATACTGAGGAGCATACCTCACCAACTGATTGAATTTGTGATCATACTCTAGGACATTGAGGTTGTCCTGCCTTAAAGTATCAAATTTATCTCGCTTCACATCCTTGATAGCAGCACTGATGTACTGCTCTTGAAACAACTAGGTGAACTCTGGCCATGTCATTTCCATGTCATTTCCTAGCCTTCTACCCTTTTGGGTAGCATATCTATCTCTGGTGCTCAACCACCATATCTCTGCACTGCCTACTAGATTGTAGGTAGCTAGTGACACTCTCTTGGTAAAGCTGAGTGGCATCCTATCAAACATTTTTTCAATGAAGATTACCACTCCTCAGCTCTCTCTAGCCTAGCTCTTCCATCAAACTGTGGTGGTCTTAGGCCTTGGAACCTCTCCAACAGTCTGACTTCATCAGCACCTTCTAGATCCTATGATCTATGTCTCCAGTATCTGTGAGAGCCCTCTATATGGTGATACTCTATATGATCTCTCTGCCTTCCCCTGGATCTTCTTTTATGGCCATCCTTAATCTAATTCCTAGTGGGGCAATGGTCATAGACTAAGGGATTGGTCCTAGATACCTGACCAATCTTAGACCTTAGTCTTCTTCCTCTTGGATTTCTCCTATCTTCATCTTCCTCTTCAACAGTTTCATAATTTGTATCTTCTATGCTTCCAGAAGGAACATATTCAGATGTGTTCCTAGTATCCTTTTCTAGTTGTTGTTGTGCATCTTGAGCTAGTTCTACTTGAGCTACTTGGACTCCTTGCCATTGTACTTGAATTAGCCTCATTAAGTTTTCATTGATTAGATCTAAGTTCCTCTAAAGCTCTAACAAAACCTGAGGCACTTCAGGGTTTGGTACCCCCTGTTGCCCTTGATTCCCTCTATTCTTTCCATTTCTTTGTTGCCCAAAATTAGTATGAGGCCTTCAGGGTGGTTCTTCTCTCCTTGTGGCAACCATGTTTACTTCCTACATTGATGATTCATCATAGAGCACATTTAAAGATCATAGGTATTTTAACGGTACTTGACACTAGCAGCTAACCAAACTAAGTTCATGTATGTAGATGCATGCAATACAACTATATGTGATGTACATGTACAAACCATGCTGTGATACCAACATCTGTTACCCACTTCGAGGTAGTCCAATTATGGAGCCAAAATTGTGCATTTAGACTCCCAGGATTGGCAATGTTCTGCAGGCCATCAAAACACTACCCTTAGTGTGCATACCCAAGTGGCCCTCTTGGGGACTACGTAAACACATGCATATTGGCCCAACCATCACACACATATTCACATTTCATGCACATCTGGGTAGCAAAAAGGGAAAACACTAGCACAAGTCTTAATCTTGGCTACCACACATTAGGCAATCTTGTTAAGTTCTAGTCACCCGAAACTGCACTTGTAACTTCCACCAATAAACTATATCATTCTAGCAATGTAACCCTTTTTTTTTGCTCCATTATCAAGTAGAGACTTAGAGCAAACTAAGGAATTTTATTTTACATCAATAGCCCACCTATGAACCAAGTTATGGATTTTTTAAGTTGGTTACAAAATTTTGACGAAATGAACAGTAACTTCACAAACTTTGCAACAACATATCTTTGGCTACAGGGCTCCAAATTCTCCTTTCAACCACTAGATGTTCTTTAGGTGTTATAAAATTTCATGCCAAGATTCATTCTACACAGGGAGACATAGAACCTTAAATGTAGAGTCAAAATTTTGATCACTTTATGACCATTGTGCCCATACAAAATTTTGTAAGTGTGCAAACACATCATTCACAAGGGGAAAACCCTCCAAGGCTATCCCATACATGTCCAATACACATGGGAAATACATTCTCTTGCATCTACCAACTTTATGTGGCCAAAACATAATTTACAAGTAAGCAGCCATCATTAACACTTAGGCAACTTTGCACCACATCAGTTACATAGCAAAAACACTACTTAAATGTTCACATAATCGTCTCATTTTACATACACTACATGTACATGCACTACAAAATGGACTCCAGAATAGGATGCTAGATAGCTGTTGCATAACACAATAAGTACCATCACTAAAAATAGCAAATGTGCTCCTAAAATCACCAAACTTTCCAAATCAAAACTAGACATATGGAAGTTCATGTACCTGAAATTTGAGATCAAAACTCTAACAATGAATGTTAGTTTGAATGAGATCTTTCCACTGGACCTGAAATGGCAGAGTTGAGGGGGGTAAGTTTCATTGAGAAACTTAGTAAGGGTAGCACATGGATTCAACAGGTAATCTAACCATCATTAAAACCTGCATCTAGAGACACTAAAACACAAAAACCACAATGCATATATACAAGATATAACAACCACATGTAGTAGCCATTCACAACCAACAAACACATGAAATGCAGCAGCAACAATAATAATAGATTAGTCCATAAAACATGTAATAAACATAAATAAAACAGTATGGCAGCCCTCCACAAGCTCATGCTTGATCTTAGGAGGATTTTAACACTAGTTAATACTAACTTTGGTCTCTAGAAACCTCAATTTTTGCTGCCATCACTGTGCACTTCGCACTAGGTCACAAAACCTTCAATAAGTGCACTCCCCTTACTAAGCTTGGTTCATCAATCTCATGGCTTTCTTCCAAGCTTAGCCATAGCTCCATGGTTTCTTAGAAAATATAGAAAACAACCCATGAGAGCAAAAGAATCATTACCAAAGTGGCTAGGCTAAAAATCAAGCTTGATCCTTGAAGTATCTGAGCAATAGTTGTAGGTTGCTTCCAATTGCTTTCTTTTGCCTTCAATTTCAATCAATTGCAAGTTTGAAGGTATGGTGGCTATGAAAGAACTGTGGCTATGTTCTTGGGCTGGAGAAGGCTGAAAATGAGAGAAGGATAAGTGAATTGGCCACTGAAATGTCCTTAAATGAGCTTAAGGTCACAAAACACACTTAAACAAGCTTAACCTTGGTTTATGTCGTTTTCCTTCTCACTAATTACGGTTTCTTTGTCTTAAACTCATTGGTACACATGTGCCCAAGGTACCCTAAGTGCCCCCTTAGGTCTCTCCTAGATCTTCCCAGGAAAACTTGGAAAATTCAGCCAACATGCCTATGGTGACATGCCGTTAACTATGGCGACGCGTCACCATAGTTTGTAATGTTTTGCCAGTTTTACCTATAATGGTGATGTGTCATAGGTTTTTTCAATGATTGGTGACACATCGCCAATACTTGTCACAGGCCAGAAAATTCTCAATTTCACTGCTATGAACTTTGGACACTTCCCAAACACACCAAACATGTTCGGATAGCCTCCAAACTTCACATACATGTGACATCACAAAGCCACTCTATGATGCATTATAACATCATTCTAATCATCAAAAACCTCATTAGTCCACCATAATTCAACCTTGCCCACTAATTAATGTTGTTGCTAGAACTACTCGAATCCCTCAAGCAAACTAATTCCAATAGCATTAACTAAACATGAAAACATAACTCCCTTACCTAAAATCCAATTAACAAGCAAGAATTATGCAATTCTTTTGCACAAACCAAGTTCCACAAACTCCAACCTAAGTTCCAAGCAAATATGTCACAAAACATCGAGTTACTAACTCCTAACCAAAACCTAAGCTCCTAATCAACTAATAAACATGAAATCAATCAAGGACACATTGATTACGTCATATCAAAAATAGGGGATAGATGGAAACATGCTTCCAAGCTCCAAAACCATGATTTTATTCTTGAAACAAGCTTCCAATGGCCTATATACTTGTGGTAGCTCTTTTTTTCACTGTGAACTCTTGATTTTGGGCTCAATTGGAAGAAGAAATGATGGAGTAAAGGATGAACTCGGGTTATGGCATCCACCCTTCACTTTACCATCTTATAAACCATATGAAGCATATTTAAAAATCAAGCCACCAAAGTATTAGACATGGAACACTTAAGCCCCCTCCTTTTGATAACCTTAGCTATTCTTTATCAACTTTGTTTATTTCAATTATGTTTGGGTTAAAGTTAAAATTTAGGTTATAAAAACTCATTTTAACCACTCGGGACTTAGCTCAACTCATCAGGATGTAAAATTACCATTTTCCCACTAAACCTCATTTAGCGCCTTAACCTTCTCAAAACTTAGTGAACTTTGCTAAACTTTCCTATTCTTGCTATGTAAAGTTGAATTAAGGTTCCAAACTTAATTTTGACCAATTTACCATCCTTGGGCATGTTTCCCACTAGGAGACCCATAACATTGGCTATCAACATGATGAACCATTGAAGTTGCTTACCCTCAAACTAGAGTCCTAGTTCAAGGTGTTCGACAATCGCATTCAAGTAGTAGCTAGTTGGACACACCATGCTTCTTCACGTCCACTGTACCCTTTTCTAATCAAATCAAACTTCATGACCGAAGAGGTACTTCGGGAGCTTGGGGTAATCAAGGAGTATGTTAGTGATGAGAACATGCCAAAGCTAGCAGTGGATGGGAAAAAGTCATGGCTGGTTATACTCCCTCGGGGAGAACTTTCCTATTCTACCCTTGTAAAAAGTAAGCTACTTTCCATCTTATGCCATTTTAGATTTTTGGTACTTATACTAATATTTTCTTTATTATAGAAATGGGCGATAAATACATGGCCTTTTACAAGAGTTTGGTCCTCGGTCAAGTCGAGAAGGTGAAGCAGAATAAGAAGGCTTCAAAGAGAAAGAAGGGGCGGTCTATACAGTCTTTGGGGGCATCAAAGCAAAAAAAAAAAAACAAAGGAGGACTCACTTTTTCCTCCCCCTAAACATATGGTAGAGGCTATAGATCACTTTGCAGAAGGCCTGGATCTTTCATCATAAGCAGCCATATTGTAGATTCATTTTAGCCCCAATGCTGCAGCGGAGACCTTGGGGACTTCACTAGGTGTAGTTTTGGCTGAGGAGGTGTAAGAAAGCTGTAGGCGGAAGCGTAAAGAGATCCTTGCTAATGTCTTCAATATGAGTGACTCTGACAGAGGAGACGTCGAAGTCTTACCAGGTTTGTCTATTGCTCATTCATCTATGAATTTCAAATTTTTTTGCGTTTTAGATTTTGTAGATGAATGCTTAAGAGACAATGTGGTGAGGGAACTTCATCATGATTTTGTAGAGGATCGAGCCTAGATAGAGTGGATGATGGACCAAGCTCGAAAGCAGGCCATTCGAGATTGAAAGATCCCTAAAGATAAAATGATGAGGGAACCCTTTTGGACTTTCACCATAAACATGGACTTGTTTTGGAAGACTGCCAGAAGATGGTTCCCCAGGTGGCAAGGGGTATTATTAGAAATGCCACCTTCCAATCTCTGACGGATAGTTGTCCGAATGAAGTGATTCTTGTTACTCAAACTTTTGATCACGCTGTGTAGGTATTCTTTCTTGCTTTAGCACTTATAGAAACTTAGGCCTTCAAGTTGCTATTTCTCACATAAACCCTTCTTTTCTTGTAGCTGCTCATTTATGGAAGCTACCTTCAAGCTTGGGCATCAAAGCAGTCACCCATCCAATGTCGTTCAAAGAAGAACTTGGTTCAGCCCAAAGAGATGCTTGCGAGCTCATGCCTCAAGTATGGTGAGCTCAATAAGATTACCAAGGAAGGCCTAGCCAAGCTTCATCAGGAGGTGCTGGAGAGCCGAATGGGACTCCTCGAGTAGTGTCCTTCTAAAATATCTGACCTAGGTGTGAAGCTGGTGGAGTAGTGTTCGTTGGGGAAGGTTCTTCAGAAAGAGAAAAAGGACACCATTGCTAATTTGACTAAGGCCCTGGAAATCAATCCTAAACTCATTGTTGAGGGTGATTAGCTAAAGAAGTCGAAGAGGAAGAAGAAGAAGAAGAAAGACAAAGAGGCAAAGGTGTTGAAGAAAGAACTTGAGGATTTGAAGGCCGAGAAAGCCAAGGCAAACGAGGCAATGAAGTCTTCAATTCAAGACAGTTTCTACCTTGCTTGCCATCAAATTCTTTCACATTTACCAAACCTCGATGTCTTACTCCTCAAAGCCTTCGACATCGCTGAGATCTTCTTTGGCATGGTTAAGGAAGGAGTTCCTCAATATTCTTGAGCATCCTCCTATGATCGAAGATGTTGATGATGATGAGGATGATGCCGAGGATGTTGGAGCCGAGGAGCATGAAGATGGTCAAGATAACCCATAGGGCCCCTGTACCCCACATTTTGTTTTGCACTTCTTCCTTTGTACTTTGTCTTTTTTAAATGGAATACCTTTATTCTTTGAAATTTTGGCTAAGTGCATCAATGATACCATACTTGAAGCTATTTCAATAGCCTTCGGCATACCAATCACTTCATCTAGCCTCATTTGCTCATAAAGCCTTTTCATTATTTTGAAGAAATGACTAACTCTTTTTAATTGTTTACTCAACTTAATCATCAGTTCAGCTAAATTAGCAACTTTGGTACTACAGAGCTTGGCACATTCAGTTGTAAACTACCCTCGACAGAGATATTATAAAGGATTTGGAACCTTAACCTTGTTTCAAATGTGATGCTCTATCACTTTCATAAGGTTATGATCAGTGAGTATTTTTCTAAGTGTTTTGGAATGGAACTTAAACAATGTTTTTGGGGAACTTGCTATGTACGAAACACCTAGGTAATTTTGGAGATTACCACATTTGGTTAATCTCCTTTGGGAGGCCTTCGCATAATAAGACTACTTCCTTGGAAATTTCTAAGTTCACAAAGCTAAGTGTAAAAATTTTTCAAATAGTCTAAATGCCATGTGTTCTTCAATTCTTCTCCTTTGGTTTTTCCAAGTTTATAGACTCTTGGCCAAACTTCTCCGATGACCAAATATGGTCTTTCCCAATTTGCCCAAAGTACGCCATGAGATGGTCTTCGGGATTCCAGTTCAGCCTTTCGAAGAAGAAGGTCTCCTTTCCTGATCCCTTTAAGTTTGACATGCAAGTTCGTTGCGATAGCTACCTTTTTCTAGAAAGCTTTTCTTCTGAGCTTAGGCATCTCCATATGTTCATCAAGTATATCGAGTTTGGTTTTTAAACCAAGGTTGTTCCCTTCTTCGTTGAACAACTATACTCTAATGGACAGTTGTACAACCTCAATAGGGATAAGAGCTTCAGTACTGAATATGAGTGAAAAAGGTGTTTCACCTATAGCTCTTCTAGGAGTTGTTTAGTATTTCTATAATACACTCAAGAGTTCCCCAGGCCATTTTCCCTTGCCCTTTTTCAACCTATTCTTTAGTCCATCTTTTAATGTTCTATTGGATACTTCGACTTGTCCGCTACTCTATGGGTGGGCTACCAAAGCGCAGTGTAATTTTATCCCTAGGTTGGTGACAAATTCCTAGAACCCTTTGTCAATGAACTAGGAACCATTGTATACTACTATCACCTTTGGGAAATTGAACATACATATGATGTTTTTCCAGACAAACTTCTAGATGTCTTTTACCAAAATTGCTATCAGGGGTTTTGCCTCAATCCACTTTGTGAAATAATCTACTCAAACTATGTAAACATCACTCCTTTAAGGGCCATTAGGAGAGCACCAAATGAGGTCAATACCCCAAACTATGAAGGGGCAAGGATAGTTAGGTGAAGTGATCGATGCCCGGTAGCATCTTCATCATGTGACATGGTAGGAGCGAGGAAGACTTCTAGTGAGGAAGAGTGCCTGAGGTGGAGATTTTTGAGGGGAGGTTACCTGAAAGGCTTAGAAGACAGAGTTTAGGAGGTCCCCGGAGTCTTTTTCTGGGGAGGAGCCTCCGACGACCAAGTCAGTGTTTAGGAGATATGAAGGTGGTAAAGAGTGGAGAAGTATGGTCTCTGGTGCTCAACCCCTTTACTTGGGGTGCTTCCTGAGTATTTATAAAGGGGCAAACAGTAGTAGTTCTCCTCACGTGGCTGGCCCAGATCATGACACGTGTTCAGTGGGATGTGGTCGACGTCTTCGGGGAAAAGGGGAACATCCAACTGACCATAGGCCGCCTGGCTATGAGCCTAGGCAACTCGAGAGTGGCGTACTAGAATGTTTCTGCAGGCGGCGTGTCAAAGCGTGTCTGGGGGCTGCATGTCGGGGATGTGTCAGAGGCTCCTTAATTGCTCCTGTTGTACTCCCGACGTCCCTTTGGTAAAAGAGACCTCTTCGGAGAAGGACTTGTCTCTCGAGGTTACTCTAGTATCGCAAGAGTATATTTGTTGCCATTCCAGAACAGTGAGAATAACAATCTCACAAATCAAGGAAAATGAAACCCAAGGTCCAACTTGATCTGGGGATCCTTATTTCCCCAAGTTTGTTACTTTTGTAGATTGTAACTAATGTAAAAATGAAGAATCACATCAAAAGGACCTTGTCGATCGAAGCGAGTTGAGAAGGATAAGACAAGGATTGTCTAATGGATTGGAGATCATCTTGCATGTGCTTTAGTTCCACCTCCATTGTTGCTCTGTCTCTTGATGATCACTTCCGATGTCTGAAATCGAATCCCACGGCGTTACTACTTCGGCTATCACATGGCCCCTCCCAGAAAATCAAAGTGGAGACTTTGGCTTTATGCTTCCGGGAAGGCTTTTTTGTCGAACTTGTGGTCGAAGCTCCACTCAAGAAGTTGCTCTTCTCCAGAAGGCGTCCCTATATAGCCAAGGTACCTTTCCTTAGTTCTTTGGTGACCTCGACGCATATGAAACCTTTGTTTTCACTTTTTCTGCTGCGGGTTAGTGAACCGTTGCATCCTTTGGCCAGACATGCCAGTTTTGGATAAGCGTGCCTAGGTTTTCATGATGTCAGAGGGGCATGCCCTAGTTCTTTGTGTTCGATGACATGTGGCCACTAGTGGATGGTGAAATAGTTACGTCAGTCACGCTAATTGCGTCTCTTCGTCTTTGAGAAGTAATAATGAGGCCGTTGCGTCTTCGAGGGGTAATAATGATGACATTTTGCTTACCCTCTTCGGTCTATATAAGCGCCCCTTGCCTCATTTCTTCCTACTCTTTTCTTTTGCCCTCATCTGTTCTAGAGCTCTCTCCTGTCTTTTCTCTTCTGCCGGTGATGTTTTTTGCAGCAGAGCGTTTTCTGGCAACCATTCACGACGGCGACCAGGAATCTTGACTTTGGCAAAACCTTCGGTGGGTCTTTCCTTCATTAGTTCTCCTTTCTCCCCGAGGTTGTTTTAGGTTTTGCTTTTCCAAAGTCCTTCGACCTTCTTCCCTTTTGCCCGAGGTTGTTCTCCTTCTGTTCTTTGAAAGATGTTGAGTCCAATTCCTCTAATGTCCATTCATCCGCTCCTCGAGAGTTTTCTCCCTCTTGAGTCTCACCTGTGCTGCACTACTTCGGAAAAGACGACGAAGTGGATAGCCAAATTCTACCTCCCCTCCTACCTCGTCCCAAGGTTGCCCTTCCCGGGCTCGTATGGTTTCATGGCCCATTCGGGTGAAATCACCATTTACCGAGCTCAGTTGAAATCCGGTCTTCGGTATCCTCCTCACTAGATGATATGCGAGTTCTGCAAGTTTCACGGGATTGCCGTGAATTAGCTTCCCCCTAACTCTTATTCTTACTTTAATTCTTTCCTCTGTGTGCAACATTTTTAAAATTTAGCCCCACTTCCTTTTCTTTCTTTAGTATTATAAACTCCACCCGGTCCCGAAGGGGGGTTTTTACTTCTTGCTTCCCCGAGGGTCCGGGAGCAAAAAATTCAGTTTCACCTTCGACAATAGAGATAGTTAGCGCGGGTGGCAAAAGAAATTCTTTTTTGTGTCGGTTCCCGAATCCTGGAGCCACGTACTGACTAGATGGGCTCCCGGGACACTTAAGAACGACGTTGTCGATCTTAAAAAGCTTCTAACCTTGGGTCTATTCACCGAGTTTGACAAGTTCGATCGGTGTATTCGGGCGATGGCGGACTGGGATCCTGAGGCCCCTCCGTGTTCTCTTTACCCTTTTCCCATTAAGTGGGACCTCATGAACGAGGAGGTCCTTCGGGAACTGGGAGTAGTGAACGCGCATAAGTCTGATCCGAACATGCCTGTGCCTGTTCTTCCCAGAAAGAAGGCATGGATAGTGATGCTCCTTCAGGGTGAGATCTCATATAAGGCTTTTTCCGAGAGTAAGTCATCTTCCAGGTTTTGTTGTCTGTTCCCTGTTTATACTTACACTGTTGTCTTTTCCTTTTGTAGAGATGGGTGATCAATCCGTTGATTTTTAGAAGTCCCTCTTTCTCGACCAAGTTGAGAAGGGGGAACAGAAGCGCAAGAAGACTGTCGCTAAGAGAAAGAAGACGACTGGCGGCCCGTCTTAGGCAATAAAGGCCAAGGCGGATATCCTCCCTCCTGCCGAGGTCGTTGTGGAGGTGGAGGATAGGTCTCCTGCCCTTGCGGACCCCTTCCTCAGATTCTGCCACTCTTGGGGCAACTCTGAGCCCCATCCCTTCTGCCAAGGCTCTAATCGAGCATACTTCAGCTCGAGAGCTCGAGGAGAGCAGAAGGAGGAAGGGTAAAATATCCCTGATGAAGTCCGAAGGGAGGACATGTCTGAAGACGATGTGGCCGAGGTTCCACCAGGTTGGTTCCTTAGTCGTTCTTCTACAAATCTTAGCATTTTTCGTATCTATGATTTTTTAGATGAATGGCTAAGGGATGATGTACTGACGAAACTTCAGCGTGATCTTGCAGAGGATGTAGCCCAAGCTCCCTGGTCGGAGGCCCATGCCCGTAGAAGGGCTCTTCGGGATAGGCATATCCCGAAGGATAAGGTGCCAAGGGAGCCGTTCTGGACTTTCATAAAGGACATGAATTTGTTCTCCGAGGATAGCCAGTTAATGGCTCCTCAGATGGCAACGGGTGTGCTGACGAATGCCACCTTTCAATCACTGGTTGAGGAATATCTTAACGAGGGGATCATCGCGGCGAGGATGACCGAGCACGCCACCAAGGTAGGTTTTTTCTCCTTTTCCTTAGAAATTTTTTTGTCTTTGTCGCTTCTTGTCCCTTACTCGGGGTTTCTTCTTTTCTTGCAACTCTTGCGTACAACGGGTACTTCTGCTCCTGGGTGGCAAAACAGGCTGAGGTGCATTCTCAGTCCGAAGATTCTCTTAAGAAGGCGTGAGACTTCTACACCAGCTACATCCTCAAGTTCGGTGAGTTGAACAAGATTGTTCAGGAGGATGTAGTGAATCTTTGGGTCGAGCTCGAGGAGAGCAAGAAGGAGCTCCTTCTTGACTTTTCAGCTAAGGTCGAGGATCTTGGCTCACAATGTGCAGTTCTCTCTTTGGAGAACGAGAACCTTCGGAAGGAAAAAGCAGAAGAAGCAGAGAATCTTACGAAGGTGCTTGCACTGAATGCAGAGCTTCAGGCCGAAGTTGATTCGTTTAAGAAGGGAGCCAAGAGTAAGAATAAGAAGAGGCTGGAGAAGGAGGTTGCCAATCTCAAGGCAGACTTAGAAGCGCTGGATGCCGAGAACGATAAGTCAGACCAGATGGCGAAGGTCTCCTACCAGGATGGCGTTTGCCTAGCGCGACACCAGGTCCTCTCTCGGTTCCCTGGGCTCGACCTCTCCTTCCTATCTGCATTGGACTTCCCAAAGGCACCCAAGTGGACATGGTCAAAGCTGGAGTTCCTTAACCTCCCTTCTGCACCTATGCCTTCAAGCGAACGTGCCCAAGAAGCTGCCGAGACCAAGGAGGCACAGAACACTTCCGCCCAGCCTTAGATTTTTTCTTCTTCTTTCTGCTCTTATGATCTTGTAATCTTGCTCCTTGATAATGATATTTCAAATTTTGGCTAAGTCTTTGAGCAGTGCTTCTATTTCCCAATTATCATGACCACTTTCGGTTAAGGGACTTCGAAAAAATCCCTTCACTCTACTAGCCATTTCCGTCTTCAACGAATTTCCTTTTTTGGTCTACTTGTAATCAATCTTCAGAAGGGTTAAGTGAATTTCGCAAGCTCTTGGAATTAATCGTTGTTCAGTGCGAGTTCTTTGGTGGAGGGAAAGATTCTATACTTAGAAAATTTTTCTAACTTGTACAGTTTATCAAGATTCTAAGTATACAAATTCTTCAAGGCGTCTGAATGCCATGTATTTTTCAGTTCTCCACCTTCGGGGTTACCCAGCTTCAAAACTCCTTTCCGAACCTCATCCAGGACCAAATAAGGTCCTTCCCAGTTGGCGCGAAGTACTTCGTGTGACGGTTTTCAAGGTTCACACTCGGCCTTTCAGAGAACGAGGTCCCCTTTCCTTATCCCTTATGATCTAACGTGCAGGTTTGCAGCTGCAGCCATTCTCTACTGGAAGGCCTTCCTTCTGAGTTCATCCATTTCTCTATGTTTATCAATTAGGTCGAGCTTGGTTCTCAAACTGAGGTCATTTCCTCCTTCGTCGAACACTTGTACCCTAAGTGAAGGCTGAACCACTTCGACAGGGATGATGGCTTCTGTGCCGAAGATGAGCAAAAAAGGTGTTTCCCCCGTGGCCCTTCGGGGGGTGTTGTCCGATAACTCCAGAGCACACTAGGAAGTTCTCCTGGCCACTTTCCCTTTGCTTATCCCAACCTCTTTTTCAGACCCTCTTTTATGGTTCTGTTGGATACCTCTACTTGTCCATTGTTCTGGGGATGAGCTACCGGGGTGAATTGCATTTTTATTTCGAGGTTGGTGATGAATTCTTGGAATCCCTTGTCTCTGAACTGGGAACCATTATCGACCAATATCACCCTCGGTATACCAAACCTGCATATAATGCTTTTCCAAACAAACTTTTGTATATCCTTTGCCGAAATAGTTGCTAAGGGTTCTGCCTCGACCCATTTAGTGAAGTAGTCCACTGCTACTACACAGAACTTCACTCCTCCGGGTGCTGTCGGGAGCGGCCCAATGAGATCTATGCCCCACACTGCAAAGGGACAAGGGTAATCTGCTGAGGTTATTAACTCCGAGGGGAGTCTTTGGATACTAGCGTGTCTTTGGCAATTGTGACACTACTGGACAAACTGCCTTGCGTCCTTTCTTAAGGTGGGCCAAAAGTACCCTTGGCGGAGTATTACTCCTGCCAAAGCGTCAGTTCCGGTATGGGAACCACAAGCTCCCTCGTGGACCTCTCCGAGAACCATCCTAGCATCCTCTTCACCGACACACCTTTGCAATGGATTTGCGTACCCTTGTCGGTATAATTCTTCACCAATTAGAAAATATTCTCCAGAATGCCTTCGCACCTTCGCTGCCTCGTGAGGATCTTCGGGGAGCGCTTCGGTTGCAAGATACCTCTTTATAGGATCTTTCCACCCTTTGCCTGAGGTTGTTACGCCTAGCGCTGCTATGCTTGGGTGGCTTAACACTTTGGTGAACCTTTTTGATTTGGGCAAGCTATCCGCTTCAGCATTGTCTCAGTGAGGTACATTTCCAATATGTACTATGTCAAACTCCTAGATGTGCTTTGACACGCACTCATGATATTTTGCCAAAGTTGGGTCCTTTGCACTATAGTCCCCCGCCATCTGCCGCACCACCAATTGGGAGTCACTGTGGGCTTTTAGATTTCTTGCACCAATCTTTCTGGCCAGGCGTAATCCTACCATGAGAGCTTCATATTCTGCCATATTGTTGGTGACATTAAACCCAAATTTGATGGATTTTATGACTTCCAGGCCTTCGGGGCCACCAATGATTACCCCAGCTCCTTGGTGCTCGGAACCGAAGGCCCCATCTACAAACAGAGTCCACTCTGGCTCAGTTTTGCCGAGGTCCAGTTGTTCACCTTCGGCAATAGGCACTTTAGCAATGAAGTCTGCTAGAGCTTGGGCTTTTATTGCTTTCCTTGGTTCATAAGTAATATCATCCTCACCAAGCTCTATGCACCACTTGGAAAGTCTCCCCGAATGATCTACTCTCTTCATGACATCCCGAAGAGGTAGGTTACTTCGGATAACAACGGGGTGTGCCTGAAAGTACGGACGCAGTCTCCTGCTTGCTAACACCATGGCATAAATAGCCTTTTGTGGTAGGGGATACCTAACCTCAGCACCATGCAGGGACTTACTCATGTAGTACATTGGCCATTGCTTCGCCCCCTCTTCCTTTATGAGAACCGAGCTTAGTGCTTTTTTGGTGACCGTGAGCTATAATACTAGAGGTTCTCTTTCTCGTGGTTGCCGGATAGTGGGTAGGCGAGCTAGAAAGACTTTGAGCTCTTCCCAGGCCTTCTGGCACTCCTCATTCCAAGGACGGTCGTCGTCTTCGAGGTTGCCACCATTTTTTGCTGCTTTGGTAAGGACCTTAGAGAATGTCTACAGCGATCCCCGTACCAGGAAATGAATCTGCTAATGGACGTTATTCTTCCCGTAAGTCTCTGGACATCCTTTGTTGTAACAGGAGTTTGAAACTCAAGTAGTGCTTTGACTTTTTTCGGGTTGGCATCGATACCTCTTTCTGATACCATAAACCCGAGGAACTTGCCCGAACTTACGCCGAAGACGCACTTTTCCGGATTAAGGCGTATTCCGAATGCCCTAAGTTGGTAGAAAGTTTCCTCAAAATTTTTGATATGATTGATGGGCAGCTTGCTCTTGACTATCATGTCATCGACATAGACTTCCATGTTTCTCCCTATTTGGTCTTTGAAGACCTTGTTCATCAGCCTTTGGTTAGTGGCTCCGGCATTTTTGAGCCCGAAGGGCATCCTGACATAGCAATATGTACCGACTTCAGTGATGAAGGTGATTTTTTCCTCATCTTTGGGATCCATCCTGATTTGATGATATCCACTGAAAGCGTCGAGGAAGCTCAAGAGTCCATACTCAGCAGTTGAGTCTACTAATTGGTCTATTGGCGAGAGAGGATACGAATCTTTAGGGCAAGCTTCATTTAAGTTTCAGAAGTCGATGCACATTCAGAGTTTGTTGCTCCCTTCTTTTGTGGCAATAACCAAGTTACTTAGCCATTCGGGGTACTTGAGCTCTTTGATTACATCCGCATCCATTAAGTGCTGGACTTCAGTTTTGATGAAGTTGTTTTTGTGTGCCGAGAAGCTTCGCTTTTTTTGGTGAATAGGCTTTGCTTCTGGGCTCACTTTAAGGCTGTGCTGTATTATGCGAGGGTCTACCCCTGGCATGTCTTTCAGTGAGTAGGCAAACAGATCTTTATTCAATAGTAGGAAAGATACAAGTTTTTCCTTATCTTCTTCGACCAATTTTTTTCCTATTTTGGTACTTTGGCCTAGGATAAGCTCTATTTCTTCCGTTTCTACTTTTTCGGAATCCTCTGTTCCCTTCCCTTTCGATTCTTCTGTGGGTGCATCCTTCATTCCCATGGTCTGTGTATAGTTTGTTACTGGAGCTTTCCTCGCCTTAACGAATACCTTTCTCACCTCCGCCTGGTCGATGAAGATCTCGGCATCTCCATCTTTGGTGGTGAAGGTGACAGTCAGATATTTCACATCCGAATGGATGTTAAGGTTCCCTTGTGTTTGCCTTCCAAGGATGGCACTATATGATGAAGGGTCTATGACGATGAACCTTGTCATTACGGAGTCAAACAACTCATCTTGGTTGTCCACCGAGGTTCCTCTCAGCATCAAGGGGAGGTCAACCCAGCCGAGAATGGGGTGCTCGGCAGGTCCTACTCCAAAGGTATGAGAAGTGACGGATTTCAGGTCGCTCTTTGATATGCCCAGGCTTAGTAGCAGGTGTGAAAATAGGACATCTGTATTTGAACCATCATCAAGCAATACTCTCTTGACGTCCCAACTTCCTATTCTGGCCATGACTAGCAGCAAATCATCATGGGGAAATATGATGGTGGACCTATCTTTCTGAGGAAGCTTTTTTGATGGGTTTCTATACTCTATTACCAAAATTTCCCTGGCCTTTCTTTTCCTTTCTGTGGATGGCAGCCCTGTCATGATCATTTGTATCACCCCAACCGGAGGTGGCAAGCGCCTTCTTGGACTTCGGTTCCGGCGTCTGTCGGAATCATACTCCTCCTCATCTCACTTTCCCTCCTCCTCTCTTCTTCCTTTTGAGGAAGGCACGTGCAAGTAACGTCAGAGTTGTCCTTACTTTATCAGGAATTCAATGTACTTCTTCAGCTGGTAGCAGTCCTCAGTATTGTGCCCGTGGTCCTAATGGAATTGGCAGAAATTTTTCATGTTTCTTCTTTTATCTGAGATCATGGCCTTCAGTCGTTGGATCTTGGTTCCTTGCCTTTCCATTGCCATGAGGATGCTCGTCCTTGTGGTGTTCAGAGGAGTGAAAGCCAGTGGCTTCCTTCCCTTAGGCTTCCGAGGTCATCCCCCCGATTCGATCGGGTAGCGACTTTGCTGGCTCGTCCCTTCGGTGTGAATGTGGTCCGTCCTTGGGCCCCCCATCCTCAACTCTTCGGTAGTCATATGCTGTTCGGCCTTTCGGTAGAATTCTCCCAGCTTGTTGGGGGGATCCTTGGAAAACTTGTAGAACAACTGGGAGTGTCTCCGAAGTCCTCGTGTCAAGGCCAGGATATGTATCTCTAGCCTGAAGTCTGGAACACTCAAGGCTTCCCTGTTGAACCTTTTGACATATTCACGGATAGTTTCTACATTTCTCTGTGCTATGTCAAACATCTGGACTGGCATTTCCGCTATGGGCCGGCTTTCAATGAACTGCTGTGTGAAGGCAGTAGATAACTCTTGGAACTCCATAATCGTTCCCAGAGCCAATGAGTTATACCATGCCATTAACATCCGAATGGATGTTAAGGTTCCCTTGTGTCTGCCTTCCAAGGATGGCACTATATGATGAAGGGTCTATGATGATGAACCTTGTCAGGCAAACAACTCATCTTGGTTGTCCACCGAGGTTCCTCTCAACATCAGGGGGAGGTCAACCCAGCCGAGAATAGGGAGCTCGGCAGGTCCTACTCCAAAGGTAGGAGAAGTGACGGATTTCAGGTCGCTCTTTGATATGCCCAGGCTTGGTAGCAGGTGTGAAAATAGGACATCTGTATTTGAACCATCATCAAGCAATACTCTCTTGACGTCCCAACTTCCTATTCTGGCCATGACTAGCAGCAAATCATCATGGGGAAATATGATGGTGGACCCATCTTTCTGAGGAAGCTTTTTTGATGGGTTTCTATACTCCATTACCAAAATTTCCCTGGCCTTTCTTTTCCTTTCTGCGGATGGCAGCCCTGTCATGATCATTTGTATCACCCCAGCCGGAGGTGGCAAGCACCTTCTTGGACTTCGGTTCCGGCATCTGTCGGAGTCATACTCCTCCTCATCTCGCTTTCCTTCCTCCTCTCTTCTTCCTTTTGAGGAGGGCACGTGCAAGTAACGTCAGAGTTGTCCTTACTTTATCAGGAATTCAATGTACTTCTTCAGCTGGTAGCAGTCCTCAGTATCGTGCCCGTGGTCCTAATGGAATTGGCAGAAATTTTTCATGTTTCTTCTTTTATCCGAGATCATGGCCTTCAGTCGTTGGATCTTGGTTCCTTGCCTTTCCATTGCCATGAGGATGCTCGTCCTTATGGTGTTCAGATGAGTGAAAGCCAGTGGCTTCCTTCCCTTAGGCTTCCGGGGTCATCCCCCGATTCGATTGGGTAGCGAGTTTGCTGGCTCGTCCCTTCGGCGCGAATGTGGTCTGTCCTTGGGCCCCCCATCCTCAACTCTTCGGTAGTCATATGTTGTTCGGCCTTTCGGTAGAATTCTCCCAGCTTGTTGGGGGGATCCTTGGAAAACTTGTAGAACAACTGGGAGTGTCTCCGAAGTCCTCGTGTCAAGGCCAGGATATGTATCTCTGGCCTGAAGTATGGAACACTCAAGGCTTCCCTGTTGAACCTTTTGACATATTCGCAGATAGTTTCTCCATTTCTCTGCACTATGTCAAACATCTGGACTGGCATCTCCGCTGTGGGCCAGCTTTCGATGAACTGCTGTGTGAAGGCAGTAGATAACTCTTGGAATTCCACAATCGTTCCCGGAGCCAATGAGTTATACCATGCCATTGCTGGTCCGGCGAGGGTGACCTCAAAGCATTTGCACACAAGGTTGCGTCGTCAGCACCATGCAACACCATACTGCGCTTGTATTTGGTCAAGTGAGCCTGGGGGTCAGTCCGACCATCGTAGGTCTCCAACCGAGATACGTGGAAGTCACTAGGCATAGGTGCTTCGACCACTGCTTGGGTAAATGGTGACTCATCTCCGTTGAAGGTTTTGGATAGCCTAGCCCAGACAGGCTTCCAAGTCACTTGCCTCTCCACCCTTTCTAGCCTTTTTAAGATTTTCTCCACAAGGAGTGTGGCATTGGGCTATTCTTCCTGCTACCAGAAGATCTCCGAAAATGGAGATCGACGCCTCCTTTTTCGGGACTGACTTCGGTGTCGAGGGGATGGCGACTTTTTGTCAGGTGAAGAACTCCTTCGGTGGGGAGTTCGGTTCATTTTGACCCTATTTCTTCTGTGGGTCGCGTCCCAAGGGGCACGTTTTTCATCGAGGATTCGTCACGTTGATCCCCACTTCCTGAGCTCCTATGCGTTGATCGAGGACTTTTTTACCGGTGAGGTACCGGTGAGGGTGCCCTTCGGGCTGAGGCTGAGTGTGGCCATCTTCGGTCTAGCTACTGTGTCATTTCAGCCACAACGGACCATTGGAATTCATGTAGGAAGCTCATGGTGATGGTCAAGGGCCGCTCATCCTCCAGCAAGGAAGTCCCTACTACAGTTTGTTCGGTTGCCGGCTGAACTTCTAGTACGGATGGGTGCTTCGGAAGCCCCTTGTCCTTGGAACGCCGAGTTTCAACAACGGCAACCTGGGGTGAGTTCCCACAGACGGCGCCAAATGATGCCCGGCAGCATCTTCGTCATGTGACATGGTAGGAGTGAGGGGGACTTCTGGTGAGGAAGAGCGCCTGAGGTGGAGATTTCCAAGGGGAGGTTACCTGAAAGGCTTAGAAGATAGAGGTTAGGAGGTCCCCAGAGTCTTTTTTCGGGGAGGAGCCTCCGACGCCCATATCATTGTTTAGGAGATATGGAAGTGGTAAAGAGTGGAGAAGTATGGTCTCTGGTGCTCAACCCCTTTACCTGATGTGCTTACCGAGTATTTATAGAGGGGCGAACAGTAGTAGTTCTCCTCACGTGGCCGGCCCAGAAGGTGAGACGTGTTTGGTGGGATGTGGTCCACGTCTTCGGGGAAAAAGGGAGCATCCAGCCGACCATAGGCCGCCTGGCCAGGAGCCTAGGCAACTCGAGAGTGGCGTACTAGAGTGTTTCTGAAGGCGGCATGTCAGAGTGTGTCTGGGGGTGGTGTGTCGGGGATGTGTCAGAGGCTCCTTAATTGCTCCTGTCGTACTCCCGAGGTCCCTTTGGTAGAAGAGACCTCTTCGGAGAAGGACTTGTCTCCCGAGGTTACTTTAGTATTGCAGGAGTATATTTCTCGAGGGTGGTCTTTCTCAGGGATACCCCCCACTTCTGAGGATGGTTTTATCGTCCCCCCGAGGTTGGCACTGTCATTTCCTGGAATGGAGAATTACCGAGGTCGGATTCAGGGGGTCGAACATC
Source organism: Aquilaria sinensis (assembly GCA_005392925.1). NCBI lineage: Eukaryota > Viridiplantae > Streptophyta > Magnoliopsida > Malvales > Thymelaeaceae > Aquilaria > Aquilaria sinensis. The sequence goes on from SMDT01000309.1 coordinate 84,577, forward strand.
CTTCTTTCCGTAGCAGTTGGTTTATCTTCCGAGGTTGGTACTTTGTCCGAGCCTGTGGGTTCGAAAGGTGATGGGCACTTCGGTTATCAGTGATTACTTCCGAATGTGCCCTTTGGAAGGGTCTGTGCCACTGACACTTATCGCATCGTTTGATGAACTATCGTGCATCCATCTTTAGAGTGGGCCAAAAATATCCCTCCCAAAATAGTACTCTAGCCAAGGCATCAATCCCAATGTCAGAGCCACAAACTACTTCATGATCTTCTTTTAGGACAGCTTTGTTGTCCTTTTCACTAATACACATTTGCAAGGGATTTGTGTACCCTTGTCGATACAATTCTTCCCCAACCATGAACTACCTTCCTGAGCACCTCTATACCTTTGCAGCTTTCTTAGGGTCCTTGGGTAAGGATGAACTAATCAAATATTCCTTTATAGAGTCTTTCCATCCCTTGTTTGGTGTAGTGAGTGCCATTTTTGCTATGCTTGGGTGATCAGGTTCCTCGGTGGACTGTTTCAACTTGGCCAATATGTTACCACCACACAAAAATGGGAGAATTACAAGTGTGGCATAGTGGTTAAAAAGCCATTATATTGTGCAATTCTCTTCGTAGTGATTGAAGTGTGGGGGGTAAAAGCTTTAACGAATGCCTCCTTAAAAGTGTTACAAGTTGGTAACTTGGTCCCCAAGAAAAGCCTTAAGGGTTTCCTATTTGTCAAGCAACCTACGGACATTTTTGTAACGTTTTGAAAATTCGGGTACATAATTGAAAAATTCTCAAGAAAGAGATTTAGACAGTTATGAGAAGGATATGAATTATATGAAAGTGCTATTAGGGGACCAAAATTACTTCTGGAAGACAACTAAGGACAAATAAAACACAAAAGGGCATAAAGGACATACGTGTTCTAATGTAGGCCTTAGAATGTGTATGTCTTTGACTTAAGGAAAAAGAAGCAATTTGGAGTTTTCCCATCCAGGGAGGGGCTGCTATGGCCTGTAAATGGGTCAAAAATTTTGGGCACATGTGTACCAATGAGTTGAAGCCAAAGAAACTATAATTAGTGAGAAGGAAAATGACATAAAGCAAGGTCCATCTTGTTTAAGTGTGTTTTGTGCCCTTGTGCTCATTTAAGGCCATTTAAGTGTCCAATTCACTTATATCTCTCCTATTTTCAGCCTCCTCCAGCCTAAGAACATAGCCACACTTCCTCCATAGCCACCACACCTTCAAACTTGCAATTGATTGAAATTGAAGGCAAAAGGAAGCAATTGGAAGGAAACTATAGCTATTGCTTGGATACTTCAAGGATCAAGCTTAATTTTTGGCCTACCCACTTTGGTAAGGGTTCTCTTGCTCTCATGGGTTGTTTTTTGTAATTTCAAGCAACCATGGAGCTAGGCCTAAGCTTGGAAGAGAGCCACGAGCTTGATGAACCAAGCTTAGTGAAAGGAGTGCACTTACTGAAGGTTTTTTGACCTAGTGTGAAGTACACAATGATGGCATCAAAAATTAGGATTTCTAGAGCCCAAAGTTGGTACTAACTAGTGTTAAAATCCTCATAGGACCAAACATTATCTTGAGGAGGGCTACCATAGTGATTTAGTTATCTTTATTATGTATTTTCTGGACTAATCTATGGTTATTGCTGCTGCTGCTGCTGCATTTCATGTGTTTGTTGGTTGTGAATAGCTGTTGCTTTTGGTTGCTATATCTTGTATATATGTAGTTGTGGTTTTTTTGTTTTGGTGTCTTTGGATGCAATTTTTAATGATCATTTCCTTGCTTGTTAAATCCAAGTGCTACCCTTACTAAGTTTTTCAATGAAACTTACTCCCTTCATTTCTGTCATTTCAGCTCCAACAGAAAGATTACATTCAAACTGACATTTGTTGTTTGATTTTTGATCTGAAATTTCACGTACATGAACTTCCATATGTCTAGTCATGATCTGGAAAGTTGGTGATTTTAGGAGCACATTTGGTATTTTTAGTGGCAGTATATATTGTGCTGTGCAGCAGATGCCCAGTATCCTATTTTGGAGTCCATTGTGTCTCAGGCACTCCTATAACCTAGGGTGCATATTTAGCTAAGTTAAGACCATATTGTAGTGCATGTATGCATATACATGTAGTGTATATAAAATGAGACAAGTATGTGAACATTTGTGTAATGTTTTTTCTATGTAAGTGAGGTGGTGCAAAACTACCTATGTGTGAATGATGGGCTGCTTCCTTGTAAATTCTATTTTAGCCACATATGGTTGTTAAATGCAAGAGAATGTATTTCCCTTGTGGAATGGACATATATGGGGTAGCCTTAAAGGGATTTCCCCTTGTGAATGAAGTGTTTGCAGACTTACGAAATTTTATATGAGCAAAATAGTCATAAAATAATCAGAATTTTGACTCTATACTTAAAGTTCTATATCTAGAGGTTGCATTGGGATTTGGAATTTCTAAATTTGGTGCCCTGTAGCCAAAGATATGATGTTGCAAACTTGGCTAAGTTACTGTTCATTTGGTCAGAATTTTGTAACCAACTTAAAAAATCCGTAACTTTGTCCATAGGTGGGCTATTGATGTAAAACAAAATTCTGTGGTTTACTCTAAGTCTTTACTTGATAATGGAGTGAAGAAAATAGGGGGTACATGGCTACAACGATACAGTTTGTTAGTGGAAGTTACAGGTGCTGTGGCTGGTCACTAGAATTTAACAAGATTGCCTAATCTATGGTTGCCAACATTAAGTCTTGTGCTAGGGTTTTCGTTCTTTGTTGCCATGGTGTGCGTTAAATGTCAATATGTGTGTGATGGTTGGACCAATATGCATGTGTTTACATAGTACCCAAGAGGGCCACTTGGGTATGCACACTAAGGGTAGTGTTCTGATGGCCTACAGAACATTACCAATCCTCGGAGTCTAAATGCACAATTCTGGCATCATAAGTGGACTACCCTGAAGTGGGTAACAAAAATTTGTATTAGAGCATGGTTTGTACATGTACATAGCATATAGTTACATTGCATGCTTCTACGTACATGAACTCAGTTTGGCCAGTTGCTAGTGTCAAGTACCATTGAAATACCTATAATTTTAATATATGTGCTCTATGGTGAATCATCAATGCAGGAAGTCAACATGGTTGCCACAAGGAGAGAGGAACTACCCTGAAGGCCTTGTACTAATTCTGGGCAAGAAAGAAATGGATAGAATAAAGAGAATCTGGGGCAACAGAGGGTACCAAACCCTGAAGTGCCTTAGGTTTGGTTAGAGCTTCAGATGAGCTTAACTCTAATCAATGAAAACTTAATGAGGCTGATTCAAACACAATAGTAGGGAGTCCAAGTAGATCTAGAAGAACCAGTTCAGGATTTGCAATAGCAAACAGAAGAGGATACTAGGATCATATCTGTATATGTTCCTTCCGGAAGCATAGAAGGTACAATTGATGAAACTATTGAGGAGGAAGATGAAGGTAGGACAAATCCTAGAGGAAGAAGACTAAGGTCTGAGATTGGTCATGTGTCCAGGACTAATCCTTCAATCTATGACCATTCCCCCACTAGGAATGAGATTGAGAAAGGCCATGAGAAAAGATCCAGGGGAAGGTAGAGAGATCGTAGAGAGCATCACCATACAGAGGGCTTTCACCAATCCAAGAGACATAGATCAGAGGATCTAGAAGCCCTTGATAAAGTTAGACTATTAAAGAGGTTCCAAGGCCTAAGACCTCCATAGTTTAATAAAAGAGCTAGGCCAAAGAAAGCTGAGGAGTGGTTAATCTTCATTGAACAAATGTTTGAGAGGATGCCACTCAGTTCCACCAAGAGAGTGTCACTAGCTACCTACAATCTAGAAGGTAGTGCAGAGATATGGTGGAGGAGCACTAGAGATAGATATGTTGTCCAAAGGGGCAGAAGGCCAGGAAAGGATGTGGAAATGACTTGGCCAAAGTTCACCCAGCTATTTTAGGAGTAGTACATTAGTGATGCTATCAAGGATATAAAACAGGCTGAATTTGATGCTCTAAGGTAGGACAACCTTAGTGTCCTAGAGTATAAGCACAAATTCAATAAGTTGGTGAGGTATGCTCTTTAGTATCATGGACTGGAGGAGTTGAAGGCCAAATGGTTTATTAGAGGCTTAAAGTCAAACATTAGAAAGGCTGTTAGACCTTTTAGAGCAGTTACATACTATGAAGTAGTGTAGAAAGCTCTACTACTAGAGTAAGAAGAGAATGAGACTAAGTACTTCCCCAAAGGACTAGGGGAAAGTAGTCAGGCTGGAGGCAAGCAGAAGAAGCCACCACTTGGCAAGGGACTTGCCAAGAATTCTCATGTTGGTGGTAAAGGCAAGGTTAATGGGAAGTTCCCTGCCCTAAGGTGCCCTAAATGCAAGTAGTTTCATGGAAAGAAAACTTGTTATTTTGACACCTAAACGTGTCTAAGATGTGGATCTATGGATCATTAGATCAAAGATAGGCCTCAGGCTCAAAAGAGGCTAAAAGGCCATGGTCCAGTTAGGCCTATTGGGGCAGGACTTAGAGGAGGATCACCTAAGGAGGGACAGTAGAGGCCAGTTACTCCAGTGCCTCAGCCTCCAGTGTAGAGAGCTGGTAGAGTCTTCCAAGTGGAGAGGCTAGAGACATCAGAGCAGGGAGGAGCACAAAGAGGTAACATTTACCTTACTGGTATACCTATTAGTGTTCAGTTTGATACTAGCGCATCTGTGTCTATAGTGGCTAGGAAATTTGTTGATGCCATGAAATTGCCTACTCAAATCATGCCTAGATATCCTTAGTTGAAACAATAGGTAGTCAATGTCTTTTCACTAATGACCTAGCTAAGGATTGTGAGCTAGTAGTAGGAAAAACTAAGGTTATGATTAGTTTGCTATTGTTGGGCATTCCTAAGTATGATTTAGTGCTGGGTATGAATTGGCTTGCTGTGCATAACATAAGAACTAATTGTGCTAAGAGGGCAATCACATTGCTTGATGGTTAAGTGCATGCATTAGTGAATTCTAATGAATTAGTGTATGAAATGCATGGCATAGAACTAGAGGTATTATATGAGATACTTGTGATTTTTGAGCATGATTATTGTTATGCATTGGATGAATTGAATTGTGATGAGGAAGTTGACAGAATACCTGTAGTGAGAGACTTTCCAGAAGTCTTTCCTAAAGACCTACCAGGTATTCCTCGATTGAGGGAGATTGAGTTCGAGATCAATTTCCAACCAGGAGCTAGTCCAATATCCATACCTCATTACAGAATGCCTATCACAAAGATGAATGAGGTCAAGAAACAACTTGATGAACTTCTTGACAAAGGAGTCATAAGGCCAAGTGTTTTACCATGGGAGCTCCTGTTTTCTTCATGAAAAAGAAGAATGGATCTTTGAGACTATGCATTGACTATAGGAAGCTCAATGCAGTGACTATCAAGCACAAGTATCCACTCCCTAGGATTGAGGATCTTTTTTATTAACTCAAGAGAGCTAAGATCTTCTCCAATATAGATTTAAGATCTGGATACTTTTAGTTGAGAGTAAAGGAAGAGGACATTCCTAAGACTGCATTTAGGACCAGATATGGGCATTATGAGCACACAGTCATGCCATTTGGTTTCACTAATGCCCCAGCTACTTTCATCGACCTGATGAACAGGGTGTTCAGACCACATCTAGACAAATTTGTGGTTATGTTCAATAATGTTATCCTAGTGTATTCCAAAGATGAAAATGAACATGAACATCATCTGAAGATTGTCCTAAAGACTTTATTGGAACATCAACTTTATGCCAAGTTATCCAAGTGTGAATTATGGATAAGGGAAGTGCCTTTCCTAGGACACATCATAGAATCACAGGCCTTAAGGAAAACCCTAAAATGGTTCAGGCAGTGCAAGAGTGGGGAAGACCAAAGACTATGAAGGAAATTAGAAGTTTCCTAAGATTAGCTGGATACTATAGGAGATTTGTATCAAGTTTTTCCTCGATTGCCTCAATTCTTACTCATCTGACCAAGAAGGATCAAAGATTTGAGTGGACTGAAAAGGGTGAAAAGAGTTTCCAGGAGCTTAGGCAGAGGTTGATTAAAGCTCCAGTATTGATTCTTCCTAATCCAAATAAGCCTTACATCATCTATACAGATGCATCTAGATCTAGGTTAGGTTGTGTAGTTATGCAAGACAGAAATTTCATTGCTTATGGGTCGAGTCAGTTGAGACCCCATGAGCAAAATTATCCTACCCATGACCTAGAATTGACAACAGTGATTTTTGCTCTTAAGCAATTGAGGCATTACTTGATGGGTAGTTCTTTTGTGATCTACAGTGACCACAAAAGCCTAAGGTACTTGTTTACTCAGAAAGAGTTGAACATGAGGCAAAGGAGATGATTAGAATACATCAAGGACTATGACTGCTGTATAGAGTACACAAATCACAAAGGCAACCTAGTAGCAAATGCCTTAAGCAAGAAGTACACATGACTTTTGAGAGAAGGATCCATAACAGATTATGATGAGTAGAATACCCTACTATGGCTATGGCAGAAGTGGCATAAGTGGGAGGAAGCCCAAATCTACATATTGACAATTCAATCTAGATGGACTGAAAAAGCCAGAAAGGCACTAGAGACAGATCCTGATCTGAAAAAGATTTCAGTAGAGGGAAAAGGTTCCTTGTATCAATCCTTTGCCTACAAGGAAGGATTACTCTATTTCAAGGACCGAATCTATATGCCTAAAGGAGCAAAACTCAGGGTTGAAATACTTGAAGAAGCTCATACAAGCAAGTGGAACATCCATCCAGGAAGTGAGAAAATGTATAATGACTTGAAGACTCACTTTTGGTGGCCAAATATGAAAAGAGACATAACTACTTATGTCTCCAAATGTGCCACATGCTAGAGGGTAAAGCTAGATCACCAGAAGCCAGTTGGTACCCTACAGACTCTACCTATACTAGTGAGGAAGTGGGGCAACATAACCATGGAATTTTTGACTGGGTTGCCTATGACTAGATTAAGGCATGATACAATCTAGGTCATCGTGGATAGGCTAACCAAAATGTGCCCACTTATTACCTATGAAACTCATAGACTCGTTGGAGAAGTTAGTTTAGAAGTATGTCTAGGAGATAGTGAGACTATGTGGAGTGCGAGATTCCATTGTATCTGATAGAGATCCAAGATTTACAGCTTAGTTTTGGAGTGCTTTTCACGAAGCACTAGGAACCAAATTCCACTTGAGTACTGCTTACCTCCGGCAGACTGATGGGCAAACTAAAAGGGTGATACAGATATTGGAAGACATGCTCGGGAGTTGTGTGTTGGATTTCAAGGGTGAATGGGACCAGCACTTGCCGTTGGTGGAATTTTCTTATAACAATAGTTACCAAAGAACCATTTGCATGGCACCTTATGAAGCATTATATGGAAGAAGGTGCATGACACTCCACTGTTGGGTGGAAGCCTCAGAAAGGCTAGAGTTGGGTCCTAAAATTATTGAAGAGACTACTACCAAAATCAAGAAAATTCAAGAGAGATTAAAGGCAGGCAATGAAAGGACCACATCCTATGTGAACAAAAGAATGAGAGATTTAGAATTTGAGGTTGGTGACAATGTTTCGCTGAAAGTTGCACCAACCAAAGGCACTGTCAGATTTGGCAGAAGAACCAAGTTATCTCCAAGATACATAGGTCCTTATGAGATCTTGGACAGAGTTGGCAATGTAGCATACAAGTTAGCTCTACTGCCAAGCATGTCAAGTGTTCTTAATGTTTTTCACATCAGTATGCTTAAGAAGTGTCTATTAGATACAAAACATGCTATTGTAGTGGAAGACATATAGTTGGAACCTAACTTAACATAGGAAGAGAAACCTATAGCTATCTTAGCCAAGAATACCAGACAGTTAAGAAAAAAACTTATTCCCATGGTTAAAGTTTAGTGATCACACCACTCTGAAAGAAAAGCAACTTGGGAAACTGAAAAACACCTCATGGAAAGGTATCCAGAAGAATACACAAAGCTAAAGGCTATTTTGGAGGACCAAAATTTCTAAGGCGGGGAGGATTGTTACCACCACACAAAAATGGGACAACTACAAGCGTGGCATAATGGTCAAAAAGCCATTATATTGTGTAATTATCTTCATAGTAGTTGAAGTGTAAGGGGTAAAAGGTATAATGAACACATCCTTAAAGTTGTTCCAAGTTGGTAACTTGGCCCGCAAGAAAGCCTTAAGGGTTGCTTGTTTGTCAAGCAACCTATGGACTTTTTTGTAAGGTTTTGGAAATTCGGGTACTCAATTGCAAAACTCTTAAGAAACAGATTTGGACATTTATGAGAAGAATATGAATGATATGAAAGTGCTATTGGAGGGCCAAAGTTCTTATGGAAGACAACTAAAGACAATGAAAACACAAAAAGGCATAATGGGCCTAAGTGTTCTAATGTAGGCCTTAGGATGTGTGTGTCTTTGACTTAAGTCAACGGAAGCAATTTGGAGTTTTCCCACCTAGGGAAGGGCTGCTATCGCTTGTAAATTTGTCAAAAATGTTCGGCACATGTGTACCAATGAGTTTAAGACAAGGAAACCATAATTAATGAGAAGGAAAATGACATAAATCAAGGTTAAGCTTGTTTAAGTGTGTTTTGTGCCCTTAAGCTCATTTAAGGCCATTTAAGTGGCCAATTCACTTATCTCTCTCCCATTTTTAGCCTCCCAAGCCCAAGAATACAGCCACACTTTCTCCATAGCCCCCACACCTTCAAACTTACAAATTGATTGAAATTGAAGGCAAAAGAAAGCAATTGGAAACACACTAGAGCTATTACTTGGATACTTCAAGGATCAAGCTTTATTTTTGGCCTACCCACTTTGGTAAGCATTTTCTTGCTCTCATGGGTTGTTTTCTATATTTTCAAGAAACCATGGAGCTAGGGCTAAGCTTGGGATAGATCCATGAGCTTGATGAACCAAGCTTAGGGAGGGGAGTGCACTTATTGAAGGTTTTGTGACCTAGTGTGAAGTGCACAGTGATGACAATAAAAATTGTGGTGTCTAGAGCCCAAAGTTAGTACTAACTAGTGTTAAAATCCTCCTAAGACCAAGCATTATCTTAAGAAGGGCTTCCATAGTGGTTTTGTTACATTTATTATGTATTTTATGGACTAATCTATGGTTATTGTTGCTGCCACATTTCATGTGTTCGTTGGTTGTGAATGGCTGCTGAATTTGGTTGCTATATCTTGTATATATGCATTATGTTTTTTTTTGTTTTAGTGTCTTTGGATTCATTTTTTAATGATGGTTACATTTCCTATTGAATCCAAGTGCTGCCTTTTCTAAGTTTCTCAATGAAACTTACTCCCCTCAATTCTGTCATTTCAGCTCCAGCAGAAATATCACATTCAAACTGACATTTTTTGTTTGTATTTTGATCTAAAATTCCACGTACATGAACTTCCATATGTCTAGTTGTGATCTGGAAATTTTTGTGATTTTAGGAGCACATTTAGTATTTTTAGTGATGGTACTTATTGTGTTGTGCAGCAGCTGTCCAGCATCCTGTTTAAAAGTCCATTGTGTCTCAGGCTCTGCTATAACCTAGGGTGATTATTTAAATGAGTTAAGAGAATTATTTAGTGCATGTATGAATATACATGTATTGTATGTAAAATGAGACAAGTATATGAACATTTGAGTATTGTTTTGGCTATGTAAGTGATGTGGTGTAAAGCTGCCTAAGTGTGAATGATGGGCTTCTTACTTGTAAGTTCTGTTTTAGCCACATAGGGTTGTTAAATGTAAGAGAATGTACTTCCCATGTGTAATGTACATATATGGGGTAGCCTTGGAGGGCTTTCCCCTTGTGAATGAATTGTTTGCACACTTATGAACTTTATATGGGCAAAATAGTCATAAAGTGACCAGAATTTTGACTCTGTACTTAAAGTTATATATCTATTTTTTTAGAAGGAATATTGGTATGAAATTTTGGTCACTTCTAGATAATAACTAGAGGTTAAATTAGAATTTAGAATTTCTCAATTTGGAGCTCTGTATCCAAAGATATGATGTTCCAAAGTTGGCTAAGTTACCGTTCATTTTGTCAGAATTTTGTAACCAAATTCAAAAATTCATAACTTGTCCATAGGTGGGCTATTGATGTAAAACAAAATTCTTCAGTTTTCTGTAAGTCTCTAATTGATAATGGAGCAAATAAAATATGGGGGTTACATGGCTATAATGATACAGATTATTAGTGGAAGTTATAGGTACAGTTGTGGGCCACTAGAATTTAAAAACATTGCCTAGTGTGTGGTAATCAAGATTAAGACTTGTGCTAGTGTTTTCCTTCTTTTTTGCCATGGTGTGCAGGAAATGTGAATATATGTGTGATGGTTCAATCAGTATGCATGTGTTTACATAGTTCCCAAGAGGGCCACTTGGGTATGCATACTAAGGGTAGTGTTCTGATGGCCTACAAAACATTACCAATCCGGGGAGTCTAAATACACAATTTTGGCACCATAATTGGACTACCCTGATGTGGGTAACACAATATGACTACTTCGATGTTCTTTTTTTGAGGTACCTTTTCCATCTTTACCTTGTCAAAATTTTGCATCAATTTTTTGACGAGGTCATGGTATTTTGCCAGGTCAGGATCCTTGGCACCGTATTCCTCGTCATTTGCCGAACCACCAACTGTGAGTCACAAGCCTTTAGATTTGTCATGCCAACTCTTTTTTCTAATCGTAATCCTATTATGAGGGCTTCGTATTTGGCGATATTGTTGGTGACTTGGAATCTGAACTTGATAGCTTTTGAAGCTTCAATTCCTCCGGTGCCTTAGAGTATTTGGCCAGTTTTGTGGTGTTCTAATCCTGAAGTGCCATTTATAAATAGTGCCTATTTTGGCTTCTCATTACCATGGCCATTGAGGTCATCCTCATTCTTGGGCAATTTGGTGATAAAATCTACTAAAGCCTGGCCTTTTATGTCCTTTATTACTTTGTACACGATGTTGTACTCTTACAGCTCAATACACCACTTTGATAGTTAGCTTGAATGGTCCACCTTCTTCATGACATCTCAAATAGGTGGGTTACTTTGTACCATGGTATGATGTCCTTAGAAATAAGGTCAGAGCCTTATACTTGCGCGACTAAGGCGTGGATGGCTTTTTTCAATAGTAGGTACCTGACTTCGATACCATGCAAAGACATGCTCATGTACTATGCAGGCCACTACTTTCATCCTTCTTTTTCCCTTACCAGTACTGAACTTACCGCTTTCTCGTTAACCATGAGATAGAGAATGAGAGGTTCTCCCTCCCTTGGTTGCTGCAGGGTTGGCAAGTGGGTTAAGTAGTTTTTTAGTTCATCCCAAGCATTTTGGCAATCTTCATTCTCAGGGTGTTCTTCAGAACTAAGGGTACATTCATGTTTTGCTGCTTTTGTTACCCACTATGGGGTAGTCTAGTTATGGTGCCAAAATTGTGCATTTAAAATACCAGGATTTGTAAGTCATATAGGCCATCAAAACAATACCCTTAATGTGTATACCCAAGTGGCCCTCTTGGGTACTATGTGAATACATGCATATTGGTCAAACCATTACACAAATATTCACATTTTATACATATCATGGCAGCAAGGAAGAGAAATACTAGCACAAGCCTTAATCTTGGCTACCATACATTAGGCGATCTTCTTAAGTTAATGTTTCCAGCCACTACACCCAAACTTTTCTCAAAAAAATGGATTAATCTAACCATGTACCCCCTATTTTATTTTTTCCATTAGCAATTATAATCTTAAACCAAACCAAGGAATTTGGTTTAACATCAATGGCCCACCTATGGGCCATCTTATGGATTTTTTAAGTTGGTTACAAAATTCTGACCAAATGAATAGCAAAATTAGCCAAATTTGCAATGCCATTACTTTGGCTACAAGGCTCCAAATGTAGTATTTCAAAATCCTAGTTAAACCTCTAGCTGTGCTCTTGGTGTGATCAAAATTTCATACAAAGATTCACACTACATAGGGAGATATAGAACTTTGACTGCAAGGTTCAAATTTTGTCCACTTATGAACATTATGCCCATACAAAATTTCATAAGTGTGCAAACATTTCATTCACATGGGGTAAGCCCTCCAAGGCGATCCCATACATGTCTAACACATGTGTTAAATACATGCTCTTGCCATTAGCAACTTTAAGTGACCAAAACAGAATCTACAAACAAGCAACCTATCATTCACACTTAGACAGCTTGTGCATAGCTTCACATACATAGCCATTTAGCCCACAAATGCTCACATACGTTGTCCAAAATTTACATGTCCTACATGTTCATTCATCCATACACTATGTCATAGCCTTAACTCAGCAAAATACATGCACCCAAGCCACAAAAGATGCTTGAGACACAATGCACTCGAAAATAGGATGTTGGACAACTGCTACGTAACACAATAAGCACCATCACTAAAAAAAAATGTACTCCTAAAATCACCAAACTTTCTAGATCAAACTACACACATGGAATTTTATGTGCCTCAAATTTCAAATAAAAACTCAAACAACAAAGGTCAGTTTGAATGTGATCTTTCTGCTGGACCTCAAATGGGCAAATTTGAGGGAAGGTAAGTTTCATGGAGAAACTTACTCGGGAGAACACTTTAACACTAAGGTAATGTAACCTTTAGCGATCACCTACATCCAAAGACACTAAAACATAAGAAAACACAATGCAAATATCCAATATAGAGCATCCAAATGCAGCGATCAAACACAAATGACAAGCACATATATGTGGCAGCAATGACATTCATTGGTTAGTCCATAAAACATATAATAAACATAACTAGATCACTATGGTAGCCCTCCTTAATCATAAGCTTGGCCTTAGGAGATTTTTAACACTAGTTAGTACTAACTTTAAGCTCTATAAATCCTTAAATTCGCTGCCATCACTGTTCACTTCATACTAGGTGTCAAAACCTTCATTAAGTGTACTCCCCTCACTAAGCTTGGTCCATCAAGCTCATGGCTCTCTTATAGCTTAGCCCTAGCTCCATGGATGCTTGGAAATATAGTAAACATCCTATGAGAGCAAGAGAACTCCTTACCTTTTGTTGGAAATCCAATAAATCTTAGATAAATCCAAAAATTAGGGTTTATGGTCTTGCTTGATGCTTTGGCTGTCTTCTCTTACCTTCTCTTGATTGTTTCTAGTAGGGTGGCTATGGAGGGATGTAGAGGAGTTCAAGGAAGAACCCTAGCAGGTGGAGGTCAAATTTTGGAAGAAAATGGGGAGAAAATGATTTTTTTTTCTAGCATTATTTCTTTCTTGGTATTTAGTAATGGCTTGTTTGCAAATTTTGCAAACTTTAGGCCACACTTGGACAAATTTTTTGCCACTCATTTGGGGTGGGGAAATGATAGTTTTTGACCTATTTTAACCTTGGTCAAAGGTCATTTTAACCCTTAGAAATGTTTGGGACACTTAAGCCCTTAAGTTTCCTTAAGCATTAAATGACCAACTTTGCTTCCTTGGGCACTTTGGTTCCCAACAATATCCTTAATTCCATCCATGTCCTTTCTTTATAATTCCATCCATGTCCTTTCCTTAAAATTTCATCCATGTCCTTTTGATAGCCATCTTTGGAAATTTGTGCAATTAAGTACCCAACTTTTGTAACCTTACAATTTAGTCCATAGGTTACTTGAAAAGTAGGCAATATGCGAATGCTTTCTTTAATGACCAAATTATCATTGTTTGTGCCACTTAGGGAGTGTATATTGAATACTTTACACTTGACAATTCATACACTATGGTGAAAATTAAAGCATACAAGTTTAGATCCTTATGCCATAAATTTCCCATTCTGCAAAGGTGGTAACGGCTTTGGTGAGCAACTTAAATAATGGTCAGAACCGATCTCCATATCTGGAGATGAACCTGCTAAGGGCCGTTATTCACCTTGGAAGCCTTTGTATGTCCATGGTAGTTGTGGGAGTTCAAAATTCGAGTAAGGCTTAACCTTCCCCGGATTGGTATATATACCTCTTTCAGATTCAATAAACCTGAGGAATTTGCTAGCAGTTACCCTAAATACACACTTTTCAGGGTTAAGATGGATTCTAAATTTTTGAAGCTGCTAGATTGGTTTCCCTATGTCTATGATATGTCAACTAGGTACTTCACTTTGAACTATCATATCGTTGATATACACTTGCATATTTCTCCCAATTTGGGAACCGAGCACCCTATTCATCAGCCTTTGATATGTGGCTCCTGCATTTTTAAGGCCAAAATTCATTTTGACATAGGAGTGAATCCCGAATTTGGTAATGAAGGCAATTTTTTCCTCTTCTCCAACACTTATCCGAATCTATTAAATTATACCCGAATCTATTTAGGGCATGTCTTTTGGGTTGTAAGCAAATAGATCTTTCTTTATTAATAGAAAGCAAACAGGTTTTTCCTTGTCACCTTCAGCTAGTTTTTTCCCAACTCAGGTACTTCGCCCAGTGACTAGTTTTATATACTCTGTTTTTATTTTTTCCACATCACCATTTTCCTTTTTTATTGCATCTAAACCAGTCATTCTCTTTTCCCCCAAAGTCTTCATGTGGACTTTGGCCAGATTTTGCCTTGCTTTGACAAACACTTTCCTAACTTTGGCTTGGTCGATGAATATTTTTGCATCACCCTCCTTTGCCTCGAATGTGATAGTTAGGTATTTCACATCTTCTTGGATGTAAAGGTTGCCTTGTGCCTATCTTCCAACGATGGCATTGTATGAATATGGGACATCTATGATGATGAACCTCATCATATTGGAAGCAAGAGTTCTTCCTTGGTATGGACCAGGGTACCCCCTAACATCAATGATGGGTCAATCCATCTGAGCACAGGGAGTTCTGAGGGATCAACTCTGACGGTGGGCAAGGTCACAGGCTTGAGATCTCCTTCAGAAATTCCTACGTTTGGTAGTATATGGGCAAATAGGATGTTGGCACTTGATTCGTCATCAATGAGCAACCTCTTCACATTCTAGTTTACAATCCTTGCCATGATTAGGGGACAATCGTCATGTGGGAACTTCACAACCGACCCCATCACTTCGGGTCAGCTTGTTCATAGGGTTGTCAAACTCCATCATTGCAATCTCCATCATTTTCCTCTTTCTTTTGGCTGAGGGTAGTCCAATGGTTATGGTTTGGATAACCACTACCAAAGGTGGGGTTGCTTTCTGGTGCTCCTATTAGTTCATCACCTGTCAAAGTCATATTCCTCATCTTCTTCTTTTCTTTCATCATCTATTTTTTTCCCGAGACTTAGCCTACAACATCCATAAGTAATACCAAAGTTGTCCTTCTTTGACTAGGGATTCAATGTACTTTCTTAATTGGAAGCAATCTTTAGTATCATGCCTGTGGTCACAGTGAAATTGGTAGTACTACTTCATGCTTTTTCTGTATGCAAGGTCATTGCCTTCGGACGTTTGATTCAAGTTCCCTACCTTTCCAAGGCCATGACGATATTTGTCCTTGTAGTGTTGAGGCGGATGAATGTTACTAGCTTTCTCCCCTTAGACTTCCGAGGTCTACCTCTTCGCTCGGCCTAATTTTGAGGTTGGTGACTATGACCTTTGGATTGATGATGCTCAAACTTTGCCACTCCCATTCTCAATTCCTTTATTTTCATATGTTCTACTCTTCGGTAGAATTTCCCAAGGTGTTCGGGGGATCCTTTGAGAACTCGTAGAAGAGCTGCAAATCCCTCCTCAACCTTCTGATCATTGCGTCGATTCGGATCTAGGGTGAAAGTCTAGAACACTAAGTGCTTCTCTGTTAAATCTCTTGGCATGGTCCCGAATGGTCCCCTTATTCTTTTGGGCAACATCGAACATTTGAACAAGCATCTTCGCTGTCAGCCTACTCCTTATAAATTACTGGGTGAAGGTAGTGGACAACTCCTGAAAACCCGTTAGGGTTGAGGGTGCCAAGCAATTATACCATGCAGTTGCTGGCCCAAATAAGGTAACTTTGAAGCACTTGCAGAAGGTGGCATCATTGGCCCCATGGAGCACCATACTCCTTCTATATTTTGTTAGGTGGGCTTGATGATCACTGCACCTATTGTATGTTTCCAAGCATGGTACTCGAAAATCACTGGGCATTGGGGCTTCTACTACCACCCTGATGAAAGAGGACTCTTCTCTGGTAAAGGTCTCTAATAACCTTGACCAAACTTGCTTTTGGGGAACCTGTTTCTCCATGTTGTCCAATCTTTCCAAGATTCTCTCCATGAGGACAGTAGTTTCGTACTCTCCTCGTTGCCAGAGAACCATAGGCAAAGGAGATGGACATCTTCTTCTTGGTGAGTAACTTCATCATCGAGGTGAAAGGGACTTCTTTGGTGAGGGAGGGCTCCAGTGGCGGGAAATCCTTGGCTCTTTAGATCTTGACCTCACCATGTACCGCCCACAAGATGGGGGGTTCTCTACTGAAGACTCCACATGGAAGCTCCTATTTAGGGAACTTCGGCAAAACGATCGGTGCCCCTTTTCTGGGTGAGCCTCAAGGGAGAGGGTCTTTGCATGAGAACATGCACGTGACCATCTTTGGTTGAGCTGCTGCATCATTTCAATGACTATGGAGCACAAGAAGTTGCGCAGGAAGCCTATAATGACTGTCAGAGGATGTTCATCTTTTGGAAGGGAAGGCTCTAGGGTGCTTGGTCGTCTGCTAGTGGAGTCTCAGGCATGGACTAGGACTTTAGAGTGCCTTTATCCTTGGAACGTCGAGTCTCCACGACAGCAACCTGGGAGATGTTTCCAACAAACGGTGCCAAATGATGATTTAGCACATCTTTGATGTAGGACGTGTTGGACTTCCAGTAGAACTTCGCCTGAATGGTATATACAACACTTGAAGAAACAGGATTAAGAGCTCTTTGAAGTGTTTTTTCAGGGGAGGGATCTCCGATGCCCATGTCAGTATGTGAGGGATAAGTTGCTGAGAGTAAAGAATGAAGAGAGAGTACAGATCTCGTGTGTATTACTTGGAAGCCTCCCTGAGTATATATAGGAGGCCTGGAGGAGAAAGCCATTATGGCCAATTTAAGCAAGTGAGGACACGTGGTAGACCAAATTTTGCCCGTACCTTCAGAGTGAGGTGTCTTCAGCTGGCCATAGGTGGTTATGCTCAAAGGGTTTGGGTGTGTGCAAGGTTCCTATTAGAGATCCCTAAACTATATTGGTTATTTTTTGCCTAGGACCTCTCAAGGACTTGAGACCCCTTTGGACGTAGGATTTCCCCTAAACTTGACCAAAGAAAGCCCATCAGCTACGCGGACCATTTTTGGGAAGTATATCTTCTGTCGAGGATGGTAGACTTATTTTTTTTAGGTTGACCAAGTACACATCCGAGGGTGGTGTAGAGCCTTTCCCAAGGTTGGTCATATCCTTTTCCAATGGTGGTGCCTACTCTGCCAATAAGAAGGTCCTATGGGTGATAGCCCTTTAGCTATCACCATTGTCTTTTAAAATCCAATAGCACCTTAACAAGTCCTCAAGGATTTCTATAGTTCTCTTTGTTTGGCTATCAATTTGAGGATGCTAAGCTCGACTTAGTCTAAATTATGTGCGTAGTGCTTGATATAATGATTTCCATAATCTGGACCTAAATCTCGGGTCTCTGTCTAAAACTATATAATCTGGGATGCCATGTAATCTCACTATGTCATTTAGATACAACTGTGCTAGCCTATCTAAATGATCTATGAGATTAATAGGTAAAAGTGGGCTAAATTTGTGAGTTTATCCACAATCACCCAAAAAGTATCATGTATTTTCTTTGTCATGGGCATACTTGCTAGGAAGTCCATGGATATGGATCCCTATTTTCTCTTTAGTATGGGTAAGATCTGTATCTTACCCTAGGTCACTGATGTTCCACTTTTACTTGTTGGCATATAACACATTTGGATACAAATGTACCAATTTCTGGTTTCATATTTGGCCACCAAAAATGTTTCCTCAAGTCATGGTACATTTTCATAGTTCCAGGATGTATACTTATCATACTAGAGTGGGCATCTTTCAGAATTTGTTCTCTTAAATCATACCCCTTGGGTACTTAATTTTGTTCTTGGAAATACAGCAGTCCTTGCCTATAAAAGAACCCCTGGAATAGTGTTCCTTATCTTTGCCTTGATATTCTAGTATTGATCCTGTTGTTATGCTTTTGATATTTCATGTTGATTGAATGGTTATTACTTCCAATTGAGCTTTTTCTCATCCAAGCCATTTGTTAGCCAAACAATTTAGGTTATTAAGTTCATTCTGTTCTATTTCCTCTTCATGTTTCAAGATACCTATATATTTTCTGGTTAGGGCATCAGCTACTCTATTAGGCTTATCCTCAGTCTTCTCAAAGGTACAATCAAAGTCCTTAAGTTATTCACTCCATCTCCTTTGCCTCATATTCAACTTCTTTTGAGTAAAAAGGTACTTGAGGCTTTTATGATCAGTGAAGATTTGAAATTTATCACCTAATAGGTAATGTCTTCATTGTTTCAAGGTAGACATCATAGCTGCTGATAGCGGAAGGGCTATCGCCCCCAAGATTTCCTGATCAGCTAACTTGATGACACCCTCGGAAGAAACTTAACCCCTACCTTGAAGCATTCTCCACACTGTCCTCGGAAAGTGACATGATCAACTTCGGGAAAAGGTGTCTTCACCACCCTCGTATTTGCGAAGCTACCAACCTTAGAAAAGTAGATCCACCATTCTCGACAAAGGAAAAGGTCTGCCGAAGGTGACCCACTCTTCCGAAGGGCCTTCCCTGATAGTCCTTGGGGGAAAAATCTCTGCCCAAAGGGGTCTCACAACCCGTAAGGGTCTTACGGAGATATGACAGAAATGGTTAAGGACTCTCTGACAAAGAAACCTCGCGCACATCCCTACCCTCTGTCCAGAATGGCTTATGGCCAACTGGAGATAGCTGCCTCCAAAGGTACAAATCAGATCTGATCGTTATGATCTGGACAGGATGTGTCAAACAGCCTCCTTCCTCCACCTTCCTATAAATACCTAGGAGGGACATGTTAGTGTTGTGCCCAAAAGCCAATCATGAGATGATTGTATTTCTACACATTGAGTCATGATATTTTATTAAGGCATTAATCCAGCAATTATGTTTGTTGTTTTGTTTCTGCGTGACTTAATAAACATAATTGTAACCCTAGAATAATGATATTCTCAAAGGTCACTAGTCTAGTATTATTGTGGAGCGGGATGCAATAATACATAACAACTAGCATATGTGGAGACTAATAGATATATGTAGTCTACATATGGGTACAAGTTGGAGAACTTGTGTACTGAACCGACCCACCATGGGAACACTACATGGATCGTTATATGAGTGTCATAAGTGATTCTCATAGTGATCATGGTATATGTAGTCCTTCGACCTAAGATCATCCAGGTTCCTTACATGTGAGTCGCATACTTTGATACTTTCCTTTGTCGCTCGTAATTGAGTGAACTTGAAGGAGCTCATTGGGTATGTCACATATCATGCGGAGGGATTTGTATGATCAAGATGGGATTTATCCCTCCTATGTAACGGTAGTGATATCTTCGGGCCCATTGATAGAGTAAGACTTAGAAAAATGCATGGCTATGCTCAGATGAGTTGATATATGATATCAAGGTCATCAGTTTAAGTTGGTCTACTCGGTAATCAAGAAACCAAAGATTGAGCTATACGAGAGTGACACATTCCATGTCTTGTGCTTAGTCTTGATATCTTGGACAAAGGGACAATGGAATATATCGGTGATGATCATAAAGGTTTAGTCGAATCATCGACAATCTTGTCACTTGGGTAGCAATGATGTGTTGCTAGACACTGCTCATTGCTTATGATCATAAATGTAATTTATGATCATTGCCAACATGGTAAGAGCCTATTGGGTCACACACATAGAGCTATTTGGATTATTAGAGTGCATGGGCTAATAATTTGGGTTTTGGTTTCACAATAATTTCATATTAATAGTGGGCCCAATAGTTGAGCCATTATTAAGCCCGAAATTAAAGCCTAATTGGATTAGGGCTTTGAAACCCATTAGGCCTAGAAGTTGAGTCTCACTATGAATACAACTTTTAGTGAGAAATTCGCAGGTCTCCTTGCCCTAGCCTCCCAAAAGGAGAGCCACACTCTTCTCTTGTAATTCCTTGGAAGACGCATGCTAGCACTGCGAACGCAAGAGAAACGCATCTGCCGGGACGCGGTGGAAGCATGGTGATCCCGAGAGGCTTGTGTGGATACCATAGAGAGCTTGAACATGTCAATTGTTCAGGTTTTGTTATTCGACTCTACAGTTGAGTGCGAGATCTCAACCGAAAATTAGGTATGAAAATTTTTGAACAACCAGTTTACCCCATTTCACTTGGATCTTGGAGGGTTTCAGTTAAATTCCACTGCACTGTTAGGCTCCCGAAACCCAATAGGACATTGGTACGGACACGGGACTCTCTCTCTTTCCTACTCTCCACCCTTAAACATTACTTTCCCGTATACTGACTTGGGCATCGGAGGCTCCTCCCCCGGAAACATACTCTAGGGAGCTCCTAACCCATGTTTCTTCCAAGTGTTTCAAACATCTTCTCATCGAAAGTCCCTCCTTTAGTCTACCATGTCATACGACGAGGATGCCGCCAGGCATCATTTGGCATCGTTTGTGGGAACCCATTCTCAGGTTGCCATTATTGAGACCCAACTTCATTACCTAAGGATGAATGTCCTCTGACGATCACAATGAGCTTTCTGCAAGATTTTCAATGCTCTATTGTGGCTGAGATAACCCAGTAGCTCGACCAAAGGTGGTCTCAACCACCTTCAAAGGGAACAGCATCTTCTCCACCTACCCGCCAGGAGAAAAGCACCAGGTCACCTCACCGGAGTTCAAGAGGTAGGGGTTTTCACGATGAGTCCTCAATGGAGAACATACCATTCGAGGGATGACACACTGGGGGAACGGTGCCTAGAGAGCCCAGAACTTCCCGCCAGTGAAGTCCATCCCTGGATAGGAAGTCCCAATCCCCCCATCGATGTAGTTACTCTCCAAAAAGGAGACGTCACTCTCCGTTGCCGGCGACGACCAGACAATGAGGAGAACACAATTCTACCATTCTCATGGAGAGAATCCTGGAGTGGTTGGAGAAGGTGAAAACATAGGTTTCTTGAAAACCTGTCTAGTCAAGGTTGTCAGAGACCTTCATTGGAGAAGAGTCACCCTTCATCTGTGTAGTAGTAGAGGCGCCTATGCCATGTGACTTATGAGTACCATGCTTGGAGATGTAAAATGGACGCAGTGACCCCAAAGCCCACATGACAAAGTATAGGTGCAGCATGGTGTTGCATGGTGTCGACGACGCCACCCTCTACAAATGCATCGAGGTCACCTTGTCAGGGGAAGTAATTGCATTGTTTAACTCCCTGGCACTTAGAACCATAATGAGTTTCCAGGAGTTATCCCCCACATTAACCCAGCAGTTCATCAGGAATAGGCCAACGGTAAAGATGCCCGTTCAAATGTTTGACATAGCACAAAAGAATTGGGAGACCATTCAAGACTATGTTGAGAGGTTCAATAGAGAAGCCCTCAGTGTGCCCGACTTTTGCCCCGCAATCTGCATCCTTGCCATGATCAGGGGACATAGGAGAGACTCACAACTCTTCTATTAGTTCTCCAAGGATCCCCCTGACACCCTCGAAGAATTCTGCAGAAGAGCCAAACAACACATGACGGCTGAAGAGTTGAGGATGGGAGGGCCAAAGTTTGACCACAACAATTTCGAGGGTCATAGTCACCAACCTTGGTATTCCATCGAGGGCAGGGGCAAACCTCAGGAATAAAGGGGGAAGATGCCAGTGTCATTCAGTCGCTTGAACACTACAAGGACAAACATACTGATGACCATGGAAAGACAAGGAATCACTATCCAGCATCCGAAGGCCATGACCTTGGAAAATGAAAAGAACATGAAGAAGTTCTATTAGTTCCATTAGGACCACGGGCACGATACCAAGGATTGCTTCCAATTGAGGAAGTACATCCAATCTTTAATCAAGCAGGGACAGCTCTGACACTACCTGTGGATGTCGTCGCCCAAAGTTCGTGAAAAGAGGGAAGAATAAAGGAGAGAAGAAGATGAAGACTACGATTCTAACCAACATCAAAACTGAAGTCCCAGAAAGCACCCATCACCTCCGGCAGGAGTGATCCAGACAATCACCACTAGAATACCCTCGGCCGAGAGGAAAAGGAAAGTCCATGAAATTTCGATGATGGAATTCGAAAACCCAGCGAACAAGCTTATTTAGAATGATGGGTCTACCATGAAGTTTCCTCATGATGATCCTCTCCTGATCATGGCAAAGATAGGGAGTTGGGATGTCAAGAGGCTGCTCATCAATGATGGATCGAATGCAAACATTTTGTTCTCCCATTTATTGCCAAATTTGGGCATCTCCAAGGGTGATCTTAAACCTGTTACCTCTCATACTTTCGGCGTAGGTCATTTAGAACTCCCTGTACTCAGGTGGATCGATCTACCCTTGATGTTAAGGGAACTTCAATTCAGACCAATGAAGAGCTCTTTCATACCACCATGATGAGGTTCATCATCCTAGACGTCCCTTCTTCATACAATGCCATCCTTGGAAGGCAAACACAAGGAAATCTTCACATTTGCCCAAATGTGAAGTACGTAACGGTCACGTTTGGCACAAATGAAGGGGATGCAGAAATATTCATCGACTAAGCTAAAGTTAGGAAATTTTTCATGTAGGCAAGAGAGAGCCCAATGAAAGCTCATGCCCAAACATCAGCTGAGAAGAGCACAATCAGCAAAGACGCAACGAAAGAAGAAAAGAGCGACTTTGAAAAAATAGAAAGAGAGGATGTAGAGCTTGTCCTAGGCCGAAGTACCTGAGTGGGGAAAAAACTGGCCAAAGGTGACCAGGAAAAGCTTGTATCCATTCTATTAATGAACAAAGATATGTTTGCCTACTCTCTGAATGATATGCCCGGGGTAGACCCTGGTATAATTCAACATTGTCTTAAAGTATCCCCGCAAGTAAGGCCTGTTTGATAGTAAAAGCGTAGCCTCTCGGTGCATAAAAATAACTTCATTAAAATTGAAGTCCAACGGTTAATGGGGGTGGGAATAATAAGGGAGGTCAAGTACCCCAAATGGCTAAACAATGTACTTGTTGCAACAAAGAAGGGGAGTGATAAACTCCAAATGTGCATTGACTTTTGAAACATATATGATGCATGTCCAAAGGACTCGTATCCTTTGCCACCAATAAACCAATTAGTAGATTCCACTGCTGAATACGGTCTACTTAGCTTCCTTGATGCCTTTAGCAAATATAACCAAATTTAGATGAATCCTGAAGATGAGGAAAAAACTGCCTTCATTATCGAAGTTGGTACCTATTGCTACGTGAGAATGCCCGTCAACCTTAAAAACATAGGAGCAACTTACCAAAGGCTGATGAATAAGGTATTCAGCTCCCAAATTGGGAGAAATATGGAAATATATGTTGATGATATGATAGTTAAGAGCAAATAGCCTAGTAGTCATATCATAGACTTTGAGGAAACATTCCACCAACTTAGGGAATTCAGAATCCATCTTAACCACGAAAAGTGTGTGTTCGGGGTAACTGCTAGCAAATTCCTTGGGTTTATGGTGTCCAAAAGATGTATCGATGCCAACCCTGAAAAGGTTAAGGCCCTACTAGGATTCTGAACTCCCATGACAACCAAAGACATGTAAAGGCTTATGGGAAGAATCACAGCCATTAGCAGATTCATCTCCAAATATGGGGACCGGTGCCGACTGTTCTTTAAAGTGCTCACCA
Source organism: Aquilaria sinensis (assembly GCA_005392925.1). Taxonomy (NCBI): domain Eukaryota; kingdom Viridiplantae; phylum Streptophyta; class Magnoliopsida; order Malvales; family Thymelaeaceae; genus Aquilaria; species Aquilaria sinensis. The sequence continues at coordinate 108,568 of SMDT01000309.1, forward strand.
AAGCAGCAAAGAATGAAGCCAACTTCAATTTCGAGGAGCACCCTTGGGATGAACATTTCCAAAAATCTTGGGACAAACTTAAGAGCTACTTAACCCATCTACCAACACTTCAGTAGTTGCTAAAAGGAGAACCTCTCATGCTCTACCTCGTCATAACCAAAAAAGCAGTAAGTTCAGTACTTGTAAGGGAAGAGAGAGGAAAATAGTGGCTAGTATACTATGTGAGCAAGTCCTTACATAGTGCTGAGGTTAGGTACCCTCTCCTACAAAAGGCCATCTATGCTCTAGTGTTGGCAAGTAGGAGGTTACAGCCTTACCTCCAATGATATCCTATCAGTGTTCGAAGTAACTTACCTCTTAGGGATGTCATGAGGAAGGTAGATCACTCTAGGAGATTGTCAAAGTAGTGCATTGAGCTCGGTGAATATGACATCACCTATAAGCCAAGAAGGGCAATAAAGGCCCAAGCATTGGCAGATTTCATCGCCAAAGTACTAAAAACTGAAAATTTCTATTATTAAAACCGAAGTACATCACCTATGACCATTAAGCCAAGGTTTCGCTTTCTAAATGTCATGCATGTTACATAGCATAGTTCAAACAATTTCTATGCCCATAGTCACTCTGACTTCTAATTGCACTTGAAATTTTGGCCATACTTGCCTTATTACTCTTCTAGTCATAATCCATACCAAGATGGTTCCAAAAGTAGCAAGTCCAACTGCATCCATCAAGGCCTACAAACCAATACACAGCATAATCATTAGTTCAATTCTATGAACTTTTGCAAGCTTCCCTTTTTAATAAGCCATTAATTCGAATCATACCACTCTATAAATAAACTCCTTCTAGAGTCTTCTTTGCCCTTTACTCATGCACTTTCTTACCTGAAATGGGCAAAAGAGGGAATGAGTACATAGGTACTCAGTAAAAACCTAATTCGGCACCTAGTGCCTACACAATGTTTGTAACTTTCTTTTATATAAACCTCCAATTTTACATGATAACCTACAACCAAAGAGAAAGAAAACACAAAAAAAAAAATATGTACAACATAATACAAGGTAATTATATACACAATTTAGGGGTTACCACGCGTACATAATCAAATAAGCATGTAAACACCCACAGCACGTACATGATTTCACTTAACATAGCAAGAATGTTTTTCTTTCAATTTTTGCAAGTAATCACTTTGATTAAGTTCAATTAACATAGAGCTCCAAGTGATTCATCAAGCTCAACCATACCTAAACAAAAACCTTATGCTCGGTGAAAGTAAACTAGCTAGCTCACCATAGTGCTTTATGCACACATAGCCTACTACATAGGCTCTCTGTTCCTTCATGCTTAGCCATTCCCTAGGGTAGCTTTTTCCCAACCAAAACCTAGAAGAAGAAACCTCATATGGGTCTTTACCTAGCTTTGAAATGGTAACAAAGAAGCTTGAGCTTGCATCAAGCACCACACACACTACCTTCGACTAGTCATAAGTCACGAAGTCTCCGTCTTTCTCTTGTTGCTTCAAGCTTTCTTTTTAGTCTTTTGCAAGAACTTTTGCTAAAGTTTTTCGTGGATGGTAGCTAAATTGAATGAGTTAGAAGCTACCTTGAAGGACAACAAGTTTAACTGGTGCTTAATTTTTCCAAATGGCCTAGGGGCAAGGACTTTGACTAGTTCTTGGTCCAACTCTTGATCAACCCCTCATGTCATTTAGGCTACTCATTCCAAGTATTTAACTCTTTAAGTGGTATGTTTTTATCATCCACCTTGTGTGCAATTTTTGGAGCCAAACAAATGCAAGGAAAACTAACCGAAACCCTCCAAGATTTAAGTGAAACAAAATAAATTAGGTGTTTAAAATTTTTATACCTAGTCAGCTGGGTTTTTTCACCTAACTATCATGTTGAATCACAAACTTGAATAGTTGATGTGTTCAAGCTTTCTATGGTATGCACATGAACCACTTGGATCACCACACCTCCACTACATTTTGACAGGTGCGTTCCTATTATGCCCACAGTGCTAGCTTACGTTGTTCAAGGAAAGGCGAGGCAAGAGTGTGCTTGGAACCTTTTAGAACCTTTCCAATTTTTTCTTTTTGGTGGCTTGGCTAGGGTTGCAAAAATTCTCATTATATGATGTATATATAGTAAGGCTCAACTCCCAAGCCTAATAGGTTTCAAAACTCTAATCGAATTAGTCCTAATTTTAGAGTTCATAATGGCTCAACCTTTGGGCCAATTATTAATAAAAAATTATCATTAAATGAAAACCACATGATTTGGCCTATGCACTCAAATAATCCAACCGGTTATAAGTGTTTGGCCCAATACGCTCTTACCACATTGGCAATGATTATAAATTAAATTTATGATCATAAACAATAAACGGCATCTAGCAACACATCATTGCTACCAAAGTGACAAAAAAGTCGGCGATTCGACTAAATCTCAATGATCATTATTCTTACATGTCATTGTCCCTTTTTTCAAGATATTGAGACTGAGCACAAGACATGGAATGTGTCACTATCATACAACCCAATCTAAGGTTTCTTAATTACCTAGTAAACTGACTAAAACTGGTGACATTGATATTCTACATCAACTCAACCGAGTGTGGCCATACATTTCCTCAGTCTCAGTCAATCAAGGGGCCTAAGGATATTGCCCTCATTGTATATGAGGGAAAATCCCATCTTGACCATCCAAATCCGTCCACATGATGTATAACATACCCAATGACTACCTTCATTTTGACTCAGTTACAAGCAACAAAGTGACGTATCAAAGTATGTGACTCACATGTAGGGAACCTCGATGACCTTAGGTGAAAGCACTACATATACCATGATCACTACAAGAATCACTTATGACACTCATATAACAATCCATGTACCATTCTCGTGGTGGGTCGGTCCTGTACCCAAGTTCTTTAACTTGTACCCATATGTAGATTACAAACCTCATATTAGTCTCTACATATGCTAGTTTTTATGTATTATTGCAACCTACTCCACAACAATACTAGACCAGGGATGTTTAAGAATACTATTATTCTAGGGTTATATTTATGTTTGATTACATCACACAGAAACAAAACAACAAACAAAATTACTAGATTAATAGCCCAATAAAATATCATGAATCAATGTCCAAAATACAATCATGTCATGATTGACTTTTGGGCACAACACTAACACTTTGTGTAATAGTTTGGGCATTTAATCCCTAAACTTTCAATTGAACATAGCTGCACTTTAAGCACACTTTAGAGCTCTTCAGTGTGCCCTTGAGTACTTTTCATGGATTTCAAGTATTTTTCACCTTTTCTTGGCCTTGAATTGTAGCATTCATTCTCATTTTATTCCTAAGGATCAATCCCCCATAATCTCTTCCAAGACATTTAGCTTTAGGGCCTTTACATGCCCAAGGTTACACACAAATGTGTACCTAAGAGTCTCCTAGTGCTCTTCCTTAGAGTACTTTAGTTTCTTTCTTATTTTTGCCATGTATTGCAATCTTCTTTCTTGTTTTATCATTTGGTATCAACCCCACCTATTTCCCTTGAGGAACTTACTTTTAAGGACTATACAGTTACATTAGCACCCATAGAAGTGTGCTTAGGAGCCCCTATTCCTCTCCTTAGGGCTCCCTTAGTTTTCTTGCGCTCCTTGCTACTTTTTCTTCATATTGTTAGCCTTCACTCCAAAGCTCACCTTGGCGCTTCATTGGAGCGACTCATAGCTCACAAGTATAACACTTTCCCCTATGTTCCATAAAAGTACACTTAGGGTATCTTAGGACACCCCATGAGTGCTTGTTCTCATTTTAGTTCTTCTATGCATGTCCATGACTTGTAGCACTCTTATACAAAATTCACATTCATTTTATGCACATCATAAGCATAACCCATGGTGTATACAAGTCACAGGCATGGCACATGATGAAGAAACTTTTGTGTAAACTGGTCATAGGCCTCCAGGATCACCTCGAGGTCGGTGTACAGACTGGGTAGTTTGGGTAAAAACAAGTACCTTAGAGCCAAAAGAGCTCGGCCAATGGTACTTGTTGCCACCTCATAAAAATGGAAGAATTATAAGTGTGGCATAATGGTCAGAAAACCATTATACTACGTAATTCTCTTCATAGTGATTGAAGTATGAAGGGTAAAAGGTATAATGAACACCTCCTTAAAATTGTTCTAAGTTGGTAACTTGGCCCCAAAGAAAAGCCTTAAGGATTGCTTGTTTTTCAAGTAACCTATGGACCTTTTCATAAGGTCTTGGAAATCCGGATACTTAATTGCAAAACTCTCAAGAAAGAGCCTTGGAGAGTTATGGAAAGGGTATGAATAGTATGAAAGTGCTATTGGATGACCAAATTGCTCATGGAAGACAAGTTTGGACAAAGGAAACACTAAAGGCATTAACGACCTAAATGTCTTAGTGTAAACCTTAAGGTGTTCTAGCTTTTGACTTAAATCAAAGGGCATAATTGTGCGGTTATCTGACCATGGGGGAGGTAGCTATGGCTTGATTAAAAGTGAAAAAGGTGGGAAAAATGTGGTCCAATAAGTGTAGGACAAATAAATCATGCTTATGGGCAAAGAAAATGATAGAAAGCATGATTAAGGCTAATAAGGATGTTTAGTGTCCTAAAGCTAATTTAAGAAGCCAAACTTAGGTTTTCTTCTCTCATATTTGACCCACATAGCAACCATCCTCCTCTATACTTCTTCCATAGCTCCTCCATAGCCACCATACCTTCATAGCTATTGCTTGAATACTTGAAGGATCAAGCTTCAAATTTAACATACTCATCTTGGTAAGGGTTCTCTTGCTCTCATGGATTGTTTACTATATTTTCAAGCATGCATGTAGCTAGGGCTAAGCTTGGAAGAGAGCCATGAGCTTGATGAACCAAGCTTAGCGAGGAGAGTGCACTTATTGAAGGTTTTGTGACCTAGTGTGAAGTGCACAGTGATGGCAACGAATTGAAGGGTTTCTAGAGCCCAAAGTTAGTACTAAATAGTGTTAAAATCCTCCTAAGACCAAACATTAGCTTGAGGAGGGATTCCGTAGTGATTTACTTAAGTTTATTGCATGTTTTATGGACTAACCTATGGTTTATGTTGCTGCCACATTTCATGTGTTTGTTAGTTGTGAATGGCTGCTGCATTTGGTTGCTATATCTTGTATGTATGCATTGTCAATTTCTATTTTAGTGTCTTTGGATGCAAGTTTTAATGAGGGTCACATTTCCCTAAGAAACGAAGTGTTTCCCTTACTAAGTTTCACAATGAAACTTACTCCCCTTAATTCTGCCATTTGAGGTCCAGCAGAAAGATCACATTCAAACTGACCTTTGTCATCCAAATTTTCATCTAAAATTTAAGGTATTTTCATGTCCATGTATCTAGTTGTGATATGGGAAGTTCTGTGATTTCAGGAGGATATTTGGTATTTTTAGTGATGGTGCTTATTGTGTTATGCGGTAGTGTCCAACATCCTGGTTTTGGAGTCCACTATGTCTTAGGCACTCCTATAACTTAGGGTGCATATTTAGCTAGGTTAAGACTATTCAATAGTGCATGTATGCATCTACATGTAGCGTATGTAAAATGCGACAGTTATGTGAACATTTGAGTAATGTTTTGCCTATGTATGTGATGTGGTGCCAAGCTGCCTAAGCGTGAATGATACGCTTCTTACTTGTAAATTTTTTTTTTGGCCATATAAAGTTGCTAGATGTAAGAGTATGTAATTCCTATGTGTATTGGACATGTATGGGATAGCCTTGGAGGAATTACCCATTGTGAATGAAGTGTTTGCACACTTATGAAATTTTGTATGGCCGAAATGGTCATAAAGTGACTAGAATTTTAAATCTGTGCTCAATGTCCTATAACTCACCGTATAGAATTAATCTTGAGATGAAATTTTGACCACATCTATAGAACACCTAGAGGTTCAACTAGGATTTGGAATTTCTGAATTTGGAGCCCAGTAGCCAAAGGTATGGCACTACAGATTTGGCTAAGTTACTATTCATTTGGTCAAAATTTTGTAACCAACTTCAAAAATCCATAACTGGGTCCATAGGTGGGCTATTGATGTAAAAGCAAACTTCATGGTTTTCTTAAAGACTTTACTTGATAATGAAGTGAATAAAATAGGGGTTACATGGCTAGATTAGTATAGTTTTTTGGAAGAATTTTTAGGTGCAATAGCTGGTCATTTATCCTTAATATGATTGCCTAATGTGTGGTAGTCAAGATTGAGACTTATGCTAGTGTTTTCCTTCCTTGCTGGCACAGTGTCCATAAATATGAACATGTGTGTAATGGTTGGACCAATATGCATGCATTTACATAGTGCCGAAGGGGGCCATTTGGGTATGCACACTAAGGGTATTGTTATGATGGCCAACGGAACAAACCAATCCTTGGAGTTTTTAAATGCACAATTTTGGCACCATAGCTGGACAACCCCACAGAGGGTAATAGTACTTCAGAGATTTTCCTGACCGAAGTGCTCCTCATTCACCCCGGTGCTAACATACCATAATATAGAAAAGTACCATTATAAAACAACTCCCGGGAGAGTGCAAAGTGCTCACCAAAGACTTGTGTCAGAACTACTGGCTATAGAAATAGTTGGCATGATGTAGACCATTGTCCCCTTATCTGGTCAAACATGTGTAAGCCAGATCTAAGAGTTTCATCCCTGGGAGATAGTTTACAAGAGACCATTATAGGTGTCATTCCCGTGACTTGTATAGGCCGTAGGCTGTGATGAAATGTACACACAAGGTACGTTATATGGATATATGAAAAATACAACTCAGAAGTGTGAAAATAAGTGTGAAACACAACAAATATCCTATGACAGTGCCCTAAAAGTACTCTAAGTGTACCTCATAGGCACTTAAGGCAGAAACCATAAGGAAAGTGGTAAGGCTGTGGACCAAACAACACTAAGCTTAAGTGCTAAGTGCATTGTGAGAAAGGGACTCAAATTTGAAAAATAACTTCACCAAGAAACCAAGTAAACAAGGTGTTCTAAGATAAGATAGAAAAAGGACCATTGAGCACACCTTAGTGCACATTCATGTGAACTTGAGGGCTTTAAGGCCAAAAACACTAAGGGAAATCATGTGAGCTTTATGCATAAGTTTGAGATATGAGGCTATTACCCACTCTGAGGTAGTCTAATTATGGTGCCAAAATTGTGCATTTAGACTCCCAGGATTGGTAATGTTTTGTAGGCCATCAGAACACTACCCTTAGTGTGCATACCCAAGTGGCCTTTTGGGCACTATGTAAACACATGCATATTGGTCCAACCATCACAAACATATTTACATTTCATGCACACTATGGCAGAAAAGAAGGAAAACACAAGCACAAGTCTTAATCTTGGCTACCACACTTTAGACAATCTTGTTAAGTTCTAGTGATCAGCCAATGCACCTGTAACTTCCACTAATAAACTGTATCATTCTAGCCACACACCCCCATTTTTTCTTTGCTCCATTACCAGTAGAGAATTAGAGCAAGCCAAGGAATTTTTTTTTACATCAATAGCCCACCTATGGACCAAGTTATGGATTTTTTAAGTCGGTTACAAAATTCTGACCAAATGAACAGTACTTAGCCAATTTTGCAAGGTCAAATATTCGGCTACAGGGCTCCAAATTCCGAAATTATGATCCCAGTTCAACTGCTAGATGTTCTCTAGGTGTGGTCAAAATTTCATACCAAGATTCCTTCTACACGGGAGATATAGAACTTTAAGTCCAGAGTCAAAATTCTGGTCACTTTTGGACCATTTTGCCCATACAAATTTTCGAAACCATTCAAACACTTCATTCACAAAGATAAAGCCCTCCAAGGCTATCCAATACATGTCCAATATACATATGAATTACATTATCTTGCATCTAGCAACTTTATGTGGCCAAAACAGAATTTACAAATAAGCAGCCTATCATTCACACTTAGGCAGCTTTGCACCACATCACATACATAGCCAAAACATTGCTCAAATGTTCACATACTTGTCTCATTTTACATACACTACGTGTACATGCATACATGAACTAAAAAATGATCTTAATTCAGCTAAATACACACCCTAACTTACAGGAGTACCTGAAATGCAATTGACTCCAGAAACAGGATGCTGGACAGCTGCTGCACAACACAGTAAGTACCATCACCAAAAATACAAAATGTGCTCCTAAAATCACCAAAATTTCCAGATCATACCTAGACACATGAAAGTTCATGTAAATGAAATTTCAGATCAAAAATCAAACCACAATGGTCATTTTGAATGTGATCTTTCTGCTGGACCTGAAATGACAGAATTGAGGGGAGTAAGTTTCATTGAGAAACTTAGTAAGGGTAACACTTGAATTCAATAGGCAATGTGACCATAATTAAAACCTGCATCCAAAGGCACTAAAACACAAAAACCATAATGCATATATACAAGATATAGCAACCAAATGCAGCAGCCATTCACAACCAACAAACACATGAAATGCAGCAGCAACAATAACCATAGATTAGTCCGTAAAACATGCAATAAACTTAAATAAATCACTATGGCAGCCCTCCTTAAGCTAATGGTTGGTGTTAGGATGATTTTAACAGTAGTTAGTAATAAATTTTGGCCTCTAGAAACCCAGAAATTCGCTGCCATCACTGTGCACTTCACACTAGGTCACAAAACCTTCAATAAGTGCACTCCCCTCACTAAGCTTGGTTGATCAAGCTCATGGCTCTCTTCCAAGCTTAGCCCTATCTCCATGGTTGCTTGAAAATACAGACAGCAACCCATGAGAGCAAGAGAACGCTTACCTTGATGGGCATGCTGAAATTGGAGCTTGATCCTTGGTGCACTCAAGCAATAGCACCAAATAGCTTCCAATTCTGCTTCCTTGACTTCAATTGCAAAGAGTTTTGAGTTTGAAGGTATGGTGGCTATGGAGGAAGTGTGGAGGAGAGGGCTGGATTTCTTTTTGCTGGTGAAGGCCAAAGTTTAGAGAAGCAAAGGTGGTCTTGACTACTTAAATAGTCAAAAGTACACTAAACACACTTAAGTAGTCTTAACCTTGTCTTATGTCATTTTTGTTGCTACAAGACTATGGTTTCTTAGTCTCAATCTCTTGGCCCACATTTGACCATCCTTATCTTCCTTTAGTAGCCCTCCTTATGTGGGATAACCCCACAAAACTTCCATTTGACTTAAGTCATAGGCATACACATCTTAAGGCCTATATTAGAACACTTAGGTCCCTTATGCCTTTTTGTGTTTTCCTTGTCCTTAGTTGTCTTCCATAAGCAATTTGGTCCTCCAATAGCACTTTCACACCATTCATATCCTTCTCATAACTCTTCAAATCTCTTTTGTGAAAGTTTTGCAATTGAGTACCCAAATTTCCAAAACTTAACAAATAAGTCCATAGGTTGCTTAACAAACAAGCAATCCTTAAGGTTTTTCTTGGGGGCCAAGTGACCAACTTGGAACACTTTTAAGGAGGTATTGATCATCCCTTTTACCCCCCACACTTCAATCACTATGGTGAGAATTACACAATATAATGGTTTTTAGCCATTATGACGTACTTGTAATTCTCTCATTTTTGCGAGGTGGTAACAGAGGTAAGCCTCATATACCCAAGAAAGGTCAATAACTCATGAGAAGTGACAAGGACACCTTAGGGTGCACTAGAGAACTCTTAAGTGCTTCTCTGTGTGCAACCATGTGCATGTAAAGGCTTTAAAGCCTAATGCCTTGAAGGGCACTACATGAGATTAGTCCTTATCATTTAAATGAGAATGAGGACTACAATGTGGGTAAGAAAACATGGAAGAGACAAGGAAACCATGGAAATAGCTCAGAGAACACTAACGTGCTCTTGGATGCACTCTCAAGTGCACTTATGTTTAGTGCAAAGTTGAAGGCCTAGTTGGCCAAATAAATTGATGAAATAGGTTCTCAATATGTGCCACTTGAGGAGTAAATTAGCGAAAAATGAATATTTAAAGGAATTAAGCTACTTGGAGGAGGATTTGACCAAAAACTGGTCATGAGTCCATGGCGGCTAGGTCATTTAGCCACCGTTTGCTTTGTAGTCTTCAAAGGCAGCTTCATTGTAGCTTTTTAGCAATTTCCTAGCTATTTCTTAGCTCATCTATAGCCTAAAATTATAGCAAACATAGAGAAAATAATTTTTTCACACCGAAACACAAGAAAACATAAGACAAAGTAAGTTAGCCAAAACCAAGACTAAGTATGGCATATGAACTATGGTGTTCTCCCTAAGCTATTGTCTTCTTGGTGTTCTCCTTAAGCTACTGTATTATTGGTTTCCTACTATTTTCCTACCCTCTACCACCTAGCCAAACCTCTACCAAGATGCCCTAGAGGTACTAAAAAGAAAAGAGGTAAAGAAGGACAAAAACAAGGCAAATTCGAAGCATGATGGTGTAAGACTATCTCATGGTGGTGTCTATGTTTGATGTTTATGTTCAGTGATGTGTAATCAAGCTTCATTGCTATCATTCCAACCATACCTAAGGACCTCTATGAAGCTTCTTCTCCTATGTTTTGAAGTGGAAAAGCTAAGCTAGGTGATGGCATAAGTAAAAGGAACCTAAAGGCTATATAATAGGCTATGTGTGCATAAAGCACTATGGTAAGCTAGCTAGTTTGCTTTTAGCAAGCATATGGTTTTTGCTCAAGTTAGGCCAGGCTTGTTCAATCACCTAGAGCTCTATGTTAGTTGAACGTAATCAATGTGATCACATGAAGAAATTGACAGGAAATCATGCTTGCAATATTAAGAACCCATTTGTATGTGGTGTGTGTGTTTGTGAGCTTCTCTATTTGTATAAATGTGCTAACCCCAAAATTTTATATATAAGCTTCATGTATTATTTTGTATATGTTGTTTTTGGTGTCTTCCATGTCTTTGGATGTAGGTTATTAAGAAAAAAGTGGAGGTTTGTATGATAGCAATGTTATAAACATTGTAAAGACACTAGGTTCTATATTGGGTCTTTAATGAGTACCTCTGTACTCATGCCTTCTTTTGCCCATTTTAAGTAAGGAACTATAAGAATAAAGGAATAAGGAACCTCTGGAAGAGGTCTATGTATAGAGAGGTATACTCTGAAACTATGGCTTATGAAAACGAAGCGTACAAAAGTTCATTAGAATGAACTAATGGTTATGTTCTGTTGTTATGTTTGTAGGCCCTGATGACTGTTGTAGGACATGCTGTGATTGGATCGTAATAAGACAAATGTTGGCCAAGTGCCAAGTTAAAGTGAATGTCAAGGCGTCAGTGGGTTCAAAGATAGCCAGAACCATGCATAACTTGTAGTGCATCAAACTTTTGTTCTATAGAGTTTTGGGCCATGTAGTTCCTGTTTACCAAATTTTGGCCTGTAAACATGTGTATGTAACCAATGGCAATAGGACTTAGCATAAAATATGGCTGGTGCCTATACTTAACTAATCTAGACTATATGTGTGTATGTTTGGTTGAGGCACTAGGGAGGCTTCCAATAAGCCTCTAAAGGACACAAGACACACACATAAGTCACCTAGTTCTACTAAACACCATATGCATTCATAAACCACCAAAGTAATTTCAACTGGCTGAAATTCCATCAATTGGGTAAAATTAAGTAAAACCTGTGAGATGTTCAAAAGCTTGAGATTCCCACCTTGGTAAACAACAAATTGGGTTAAGAATCTTGGGAGCCAGAGTCTAATTCACCATATGTGACCAACTAAGTAATAACTAAATTAATTGGGTGGTTAAAAAATAGTTGGTTGAGCTCAAGCCTAAAAAAGGTTTAGGGTGGGGGTGATTTGGACCCTAACACTAGGTATGTCACAGGAGAGGCTATTCCATTGTTCTTACTTAACATTCCTAGATATATTACCTTGTTACTTAGGCATTGGAGAATTCAAGCCCAAAAAATACCCTAGGGATTCCCGTCGCCCTCTCTTTTCTAATGCCTCTTAGGGACTATTTCTTACTAGAGTAGCAACGTTCCTAGATGCCTATGCGAAGCTCAAACAAACAAGGTGCTCAAGGACATCAAGTGGCACAGTTTGTGGAAACCTAGGCACACATTGCAGTGGTAACAACTCAAGTATCTAAGAACGAACCTCACCATGATATTCCACTAGAGAAGACTTCATTTACACAAGAGGAACAAACAGGTGACCCAGAAAACCTGCCCGAGGATGACCGCCTAATGACATTGACAATGGGGTTCTTGTGCAAATTTTAACATACCATAGTCGTATAGATAGCCCAACATTTTGGATAGAATACCTCAAGGAGGCCTTCCAGGAGAAAACCCCCGCTGGAGAAATCACTGGCTCGAGTAAACATTTCCTCTCCTACGTTAAAAGACAGCATGTAAAATGATTATTGTGTCAAAAGCTTACCACCTTGTAACCTAAAGTACAATCTCAAGGAGAAAGGACCAGCCATTTCTAAACAGGATTTTGCTCACTGGACTTCCCTTTCTCCCTAAAGGCATGATCATGGCTAACTAGATCTACTCTTGAAAAAATTGTTTGGAAGGATGCATAAGATGAAGGAGCTGATCACGAGAAACCTTGTGTGGACTCATTTAATTAGGACTCCTATCGACGATGAAGCTTGATAGTCGAAGGGCTATCACCCACATGACCTTCTTACTAGTAGACCTGACACCACCCTCAGGGATTTATATGACCAACCTTGGGAGAAGGATATATACCACCCTCGGAAAGGTATATAACTGACTCTAGGAAAAAGACTCTTCGCCATCCCTAGGAGTGTATATGACCAACCTCGGAAATGTAGGTCTGTCATCCTCAATAGAAGAAATGCCTCCCAAAAATGTTATGCACATCCAAGGGCCTTTCTCCAGTCACCCTTAGGGGAAATCTTGGTTTGAAGGGGTCTTAGTGAGAAATGACAAATACAGTTGGGGGATCTCTGATAGAAACCTCACACATGCCCCTATCCTCTGGGCACAACGGCCTATGGCCAGCTGTACATACCTTTCCCCAAATGTATGGACCAAATTTGGCCAAACACCTGTCCTAATCTACTCAGGCTAAGCATAATGGCCTCTTCCTCCCGACCTCCTAAAAATTTCTCGGGGAAGTCTCCTAGGTAAGACACAAGAGATATCCTCATTTTTTGTTCTCTACTCTTAACTCCTAATGAATTCTCCCCTCATATACTAACTTGGGTGTCAAAGATCCCTCCCCCAAAAACACACTCCGATCAGAGTTTAAGTGCTGCAGCTACTACTCAAGCAAAGGTCTACTAGAGGTCCAACATGTCCTATATCGAAGATGTACTAGAGCATCATTTGGCGCCATTTGTAGGAATGAGTTCCCAAGTCACCGTCATGGAGACTTGGTGTTCTAAGGATAAGGGCATTCCAAAGTCCTAGTCCACACCTGAGCCTCCACTGGCAGACGATCAAGCACCCCTGGAGGCTTCCCTTTTAGAGGATGAACATCTTTTAATGGTCACTATAGGCTTTCTATGTGACTTCCAGTGCTCCATAATGGCCGAAATGGTGTAGCAACTTGACCAAAGATGGTCACGTGCATGTTCTCATGTAAGATCCCCTTTCACCGGCGGTCCACCTGAAGAAGGGGCGCTGGTTATCTTGCCGGAGTTCCCTAAGTAGGCGCTCCCATGAGGAGTCCACAATAGGGAACCCTCCATCTCGTGGGCGGCATGTGGCAGGGTCTAGATCAAAATAGCCAAGGACTTCCTATAGCCAGAGCCCTCTTCTGATGAAGAAGCCCCTCTAACCATGATGTTGAAGTTACTTGTCGAGAAGAAGACGTCATTCTCCCTTGCCTATGGCCCCTAGACAATGGCGAGATGATGGTACTTCTATCCTAATGGAGAGAATTTTGGAAAGGTTGGGTAGGGTGGAGAAATAGGTCTCCTTAAAACCAATTTGGTCGAGGTTATTGGAGACCATCACCGGAGAAGAGTCACCCTTTATTAGGCCGATAGTGGAAGCCCCTATGCCCAGTGAGTTCCGAGTACCACGATTGGAAACATATGGTGGGCAAAGTGACCTTGAGGCCCACTTCAAAAAATATAGAAGGAGCATGGTGTTGGATGGGGCCGACGACGCCACCCTTTGCAAGACCTTCGAGGACACCTTATCCAGGCTAGCAACTGTGTGGTACAACTCCTTAGTGCCTGGAACCATAATGGGCTTCCAGGAATTATTTCCCACCTCCCAATAATTCATAAGGAGTATGGCATCAGAAAAGATGTCCATCAAAATGTTTGATATAGCCCAAAAGAATGGCTAGACCATTTGGGACTATGCTAAGAGATTCAACAGAAAAGCACTGAGTGTACCTGACTTCCTCCCCAAGATCTGAATTTTTGCAATCAGACTTGCAATTTTTTGACGAGTTCTAAAAAGATCCCCCTGACACCCTCCGTGGATTCTACCTAAAGGCAGAGTTGAGGAACTAAGAATGAGAGGGCCAAAGACTGAGCATCACCAATTCGAAGGCAACAATCACCAACCTCAGTATCAATCTGAGGGAGGAGGCAAACCTCGAAAATCCAGGGGAAAGGAGCCAGCGATATTCACCCCCCTGAACACTTCAAGGATGAATATCCTCATGGCATTGGAAAGGCTAAGAACTTCAATCAAATGTCCAAAGGCCATGAGCTTGGATAATAGAAAGAACATCAAAACTACTGCTAATTTCACCAAGATCATGGACACGACACCGAGGATTGCTTCCAATTAAGGAAGTATATTGAGTCCTTAACTAAATAAGGGTAACTTCAACGCTACTTGTGAATGCCATTGGCAAAGGCTCAGGAAAAATTAGATGATGAAAGAAGTTACCCAGTCCAAGGTAATCTAGTTATGGCACCAAATTGTGCATTTAAACTCCTAGGATTGGTGTGCCATGTAGGTCATTAGAACAACATGCCTAGTATACATACTCAAGTGACCCTTTTAAGCGCTATGTAAATACATGCATATTGGTCTAACCATAAAACACATATTCACATTTATGCACACTATGGCAGCTAAGATGGAAAACACTAGCACAAGTCTTAGTTTTGGTTTCCATACATTAAGCATTCTTACTAGGTTCAAAAATTCCAGCCACTGCACCCAAACATCATCCAACAAACTATATCATTCTAGCCATGTAACCCCATGATTTATTTACTCCATTATCAACCAAAGGCTTTGAAAAAACCGCATAATTTTGTTTCACATCAATAGCCCACCTATGGACTAAGTTATGCATTTTTTAATTTGGTTACAAAATTCTGAACAAATGAACAGTAACATAGCCAACTTTGTAAGTTCATAACTTTGGCTCCAGGGCCCCAAATCTAGAAATTCCAAAGCCTAGTTAAACCTCTAGGTGTCATCAACATTTCATACCAATATTCATTTCACATAGGGAGATATTAAACTTTAGGTACAGGGTCAAAATTCTGGCCACTTTTGGATCATTTTGCCAGAAACAATTTTTCCAAACCATGCAAACGCTTCATTTACAAGGTGTAAGCCTTCAAAGGCTATCCCATATATGTCCATTATAGATTAAAAATACATAACCTAGCATTTAACAACCATATGGGGCTAAAACAGAATTTACAAGTAAGCAGGCCATCATGCACACTTAGGCAGCTTTGCACCACATCACTTACATAGCCAAAATATTACTCAATTGTTCACATACTTGTCTCATTCTAAATACACTACATGTACATGCATACATGCACTACAAAATGTTGTTAACTCAGCTAAATATGTACCTTGACCTATAGGACTGCCTGAGACACAATGGACTCCAAAATAGGATGCTAGATAGCTACTGCATACCACAATAAGTACCTTCACTAAAAATACCAAATGTGCTCCTAAAATCCCCAAAATTTACAGATCACAAATAAACATATGGAATTTTAAGTACCTCAAAAATTAGGACAAAAATCAAATACACAGGGTTAGTTTGAAGGTGATCTTTCAGCTAGACCTAAAATCGCAGAATGAAGAGGAGTAAGTTTCGCTGAGAAACTTAGTAAGGGTAGCAATTGGATTCAATAGGCAATGTAACCATCATCAAAACCTGTGTCCAAAGACACTAAAACACAAAACCATAATTCATATATGCAAGATATAGCAACCAAATGCAGTAGCCATTCACAACCAATAAACACATGAAATGCGGCAGCAACATAAACCATAGGTTAGTCCATAAAACATGCAATAAACTTAACTAAATCACTGTGGCAGCCATCCTCAAGTTTATGCTAGGTCAAAGGAGGGTTTTAACACTAGTTAGTACTAATTTTGAGCTCTATAAATCCCAATTCTCGCTGCCATCACTGTGCACTTCACACTAGATCACAAAACCTTCAACAAGTGCACTCCCCTCACTAAGCTTGGTTAATCAAGCTCATCGTCCTCTTCCAACCTTAGCCCTAGCTCCATGGTTGCTTGAAAATACAGAAGATAAATGATGATAGTAAGAAAACATTTACCAAAGTGAGTAGGCCAAAAATCAAGCATAATCCTTGATGTATCCAAGCAATGGCTCTAGCTTGCTTCCAATTGCTTCCTTTTGCCTTCAATTTCAATCAATTTAAAATTTATAGGTGTGGTGGCTATGCACGAAGTTTGGTTATGTTCTTGGGCTGGAGGAGGCAAAAAATGGGAGAGAGATAAGTGAGTTGGCCATTTAGACGAGCTTAAATGAGCTTAAGTGCACAAAACATAGTTAACAAGCTTAACCTTGCTTTATGTTCTTTTCGTTGCCCATAAGCATGGTTTCTTTGTCTTAAACCTATTTGTCCACATTTTGCCCATATTTTTGACCAATTTTCAAGCCATATGGACCTCCCCCTAGGTGGAAAAACTCCAAATTGCTCCATTTGACTTAAGTTAAAGGCATACACATCTTAAGGCCTACATTAGAACACTTAGGTGCTTTATGCCTTTTTGTGTTTTTTTTTTCCTTAATTGTCTTCCATGAGGAATTTGGTCCTCCAATAGCACTTTCATATTATTCATATCCTTCCCATAGCTCTCCAAAGCTCTTTTTTGAGAGTTTGCAATTAAGTACCTGAATTTCTAAAACCTTACAAAAAGGTGCATAGGTTACGTGAAAAACAAGCAATCCTTAAGGCTTTTTTTTGGGGCCAAGTTACCAACATGGAACACTTTTAAATAGGTATTCATTATACCTTTTACCCTTTACACTTCAATAACTATAAAGAGAATTACACAATATAATGGTTTTTAGCCATTATGCCATACTTGTAATTTTCCCATTTTTGTGAGGTGGTAACAATCCTCCCCCCCTTAAAAATTTTGATCCTCCAAAATAACCTTTAGCTTCGAGTATTCTTCAAGATACCTTTCCATAATGACTTTTCAGTTTCCCAAGTTGCTTCTCTTTCAGAGTGGTGTGACCACTGAACTTTAAGCATGGGAATGAGCTTGTTTCTTAACCTTCTGGTGTCTTTGGCTAAGATAGCTCTAGGTTTCTCTTCATATATCAAGTTGGGTTCCAACTATACGTCTTCCACTACAATAACATGTTTTGTGTCTAATAGACACTTCTTAAGCATACTAATGCCAAAAACATTATGAACACTTGACATGCTTGGTAGTAGAGCTAACCTATAAGCTACCTTGCCAACTTTGTCCAAGATCTCATAAGCACCTATGTATCTTGGGGCTAACTTGGTTCTTTTAGCAAATCCGACAATGCCTTTGGTTGGTGAAGCTTTCAGCGAAAAATTGTCACCAACTTCAAATCCCAAGTCTTTTTTTCTTTTGTTCACATAGGCTGTGGTCCTTTCATTGGCTGTCTTTAATCTCTCTTGAATTTTCTTGATTTTGGCAGTAGTCTCCTCAATAATTTTAGGACCCAACTCTAGCATGTCTGAGGCTTCTTCTCAATAGTGGGGTGTCATGCACGTTCTTCCATATAGTGCGTCATATATGAGAATTCCACCAATGGAAAATGTTGGCCCCATTCACCTTTGAAATCCAACACACAGCTCCTGAGCATGTCTTCCAGTGTCTGTGTCACCCTTTTAGATTGCCCATTTGTTTGAGGATGATAAGCCGTACCCAGTTGGATTTTGGTTGCTAGTGCTTTATGAAAACATTGCAAAACTAAACTGTAAACCTTGGATCTCTATTAGATACAATGGAGTCTAGCACTCCATGTAGTCTTATTATTTCCTGGACATACATCTGAGCTAACTTCTCCAAGGAGTCTGTGAGTTTCATAGGTAAGAAGTGGGCACATTTGGTTAGCCTATCCGCAATGACCTAGATTGTATCATGCCTTAATCTGGTCATAGGCATCCCAATCAAAAAGTCCATGGTTATGCTGCCCCACTTCCTCACTGGTATAGGTAAAGTCTATAGGGTACCAATCGGTTTCTGGTGCTTTACCTTTACCCTCTACCATGTGGCACATTTGGAGACATAAGTAGCCATGTATCTCTTCATATTTGGCCACCAGAATTGAGTCTTCAAGTCTTTATACATTTTCTTACTTCCTAGATGGATGTTTAACTTGCTTGTGTGAGCTTCCTCAAGTATTTCATCTCGTAGCTCTCGTCCTTTAGGCACATAGATTCGGTCCTTGAAGTACAGTAATCCTTGCTTGTAGGCAAAGGATTGATACAAGGAACTTTTTTCCTCTCCTGAAATCCTTTTCTCATTTCTCAGTCCACTCAAACCTTTGGCGCTTCTTGGTCAGATGAGTAAGAGCTGAGGCGATCATGGAGAAGCCTTATACAAACCTTCTATAGTATCTAGCTAATCCTAGGAAACTCCTGATTTCCTTTATAGTCTTTGGTCTTTTCCATTCTTGCACTACCTTGACCTTTTCAGGGTCTGCCTTAAGGCCTTGTGCATCTATGAGGTGTCTTAGGAAAGATACTTCCCTTATCCAAAATTCACACTTGGATAACTTGGCATAAAGTCGATGTTCCAACAGAGTCTTTAAGGTAATCTTCAGATGATGTTCATGTTCATTTTCATCGTTGGAATAAATTAGGATGTCATCAATGAACACAACCACAAATTTGTCCAGATGTGGTCTAAACACCTTGGTCATTAGGTCCACGAGCATTAGTCAAAACCAAATGGCATGACTATGTACTCATAATGCCTATATCTGGTCCTAAATGTAGACTTAGGAATATCCGCTTCCTTTACTCTCTACTAGAAGTATTCAGATCTCAAATCTATCTTGGAGAAACTTTTAGCTCCCCTGAGTTGATCAAAAAGATCCTCAATCCTAGGGAGTGGATACTTGTTCATGATAGTCACTACATAGAGCTGACTTTAGTAAATGCATAGTCTCAATGCTCCATCCTTTTTCTTCTCAAAGAGAACAGGAGCTTCCCATGGTGAAACACTTGGCCTTATGAACCCTTTGTCAAGTAGTTCATCAAGTTGTTTCTTGAGCTCATTCATCTTTGTGATAGGAATTCCTTAAGGAGGAATGGATATTGGACTAGCTTCTAGTTGCAACTTGATCTCAAGTTCAATCTTCCATAATGCAGTACCTAGCAGGTTTGTGGAAAAAACTTGCGGGAAGTCTCTCACTATAGGTATTCTATCCACTTTCTCTTCCCAGTGTAATTCATTCAATGCATAATAAAAATATTACTCAGAAATCATAGGTTTTTCATCTAATAACTCTAGTTCCATGCCATCCATTTCGTTAACTAATTCCTTAGAATTCACTAATGCATGCACTTCACCATCAGGCAATGTTATTTCTCTTTTAGCACAATGAATTCGTATGTTGTGCATAGCAAGCCAATTCATACCTAGTACTAAATCATACTTAGGAATGTCCAACACTAGCATATTAGTAATAACCTTAGTCTTTCCTACTACTAGCTCACAATCTTTAGCAGGTCATTAGTGAACAAACATTGACTACTTGTTGTTTTCACTAAAGATATCCTAGGCATGATTTCAGCAGGCAATTTCATGGCATCAACAAATTTCCTAGCCACTATAGACACAGATGCACCAGTATTGAACAGAACACTAATGGCAAACCATTAAGGTAAATGTTACCTCTTAATGCTCCTCCCTGCTATGATGTCTCTGGCCTTTTTTCTCGAAACAATCTGCCAGCTCTCTACGCTGGTGGCCTTTGCACTAGAGGAACTGGTCTTTGATGTTGCTCCTTGGGTCCTGCTTCTCCAAGTCCTACTTTAGTAGGTCTCAATGGTCCTTGGTCATCTGGCCTTCTTCCTTGCACACGTGGGCAATCTTTGATCTAATGATCCATTGCACCACACCTTAGGCAAGCTTGAGTATCAAAATAGCAAGGTTTCTTTCCGTGCAACCTCTTGCATTTAGGGCACCTTAGGCCAGGGGCTTTCCCTTAACCTTGCCCTCACCTCTAAGATAGGAACTTTTGGCAATCCTCATGCCATATGGTGGCTTGTTTTGTTTGCCTCTTGCTTGGAAACTTTCCCCTGGTCCACTGGGAAAGTACCTAGTCTCATCTTATCTTGCTTTACTAATAGAGATTTCTGCACTGCTTCATAGTATCTGACTACTCCAAAAGGTCTTGTAGCCTTGCTAATGTCTAACCATAGGCCTCTAACAAATCTTTTGGCCTTCAACTTCACCAGTCCATGATACTGAGGAGCATATCTCACCAACTGATTGAATTTGTGCTCATACTCTAGGACACTGAGGTTGTCCTGCCTTAGAGCATCAAATTCAGCTTGCTTCATATCCTTGATGTCATCATTGATGTACTGCTCTTAGAATAGCTTAGTGAACTCTGGCCAGGTTATTGCCATGTCTTCTCCTGGCCTTCTGCCCCTCTGAACAGCATATCTATCTCTGGTGTTTCTGCACCACATCTCTGCACTGCCTACCAGATTTTAGGTAACTAGTGACACTCTCTTGGTGGAGCTTATTAGCATCCTCTCAAACATTTTTTCAATGAAGACTAACCACTCCTCAGCTCTCTTTGGCCCAGCTCTTCCATCGAACTGTGGAGGTCTTAGGCCTTGGAACCTTTTCAGCAGTCTAACTTTATCTAGGCCTTCCAAATCCTTTGATTTGTGCCTCCTGGATCTATGAGAGCCCTCTGTATGGTAATGCTCTCTATGATCTCTCTGCCTTCTCCTGGATTTTTTCTCATGGCCTTCCTCAATCTCATTCTTAGTGGAGGAATGGTCATAGACAGAGTGATTGGTCCTAGATACCTGACCAATTTCAGACCTTAGTCTTCTTCCCCTTGGATTTCTCCTATCCTCATCTTCCTCCCTAATGGTCTCATCATTTGTCTCTTCTAAGCTTCTAGAAGGATCATATTTAGATGTGCACCTAGTATCATCTTTTGGTTATTGTTGTGCATCTTTAACTGGTTCTGCTAGAGCTACTTGGAATCCTTGCTATTGTGCTTGAATCAGCCTTACTAAGTTTTAATTGATTAAAGCTAAGTTCTTTTTCAGCTCTAACCATATTTGACGCACTTTAGGGTTTAGTGCCCCCTGTTGGTCAAGATTCCCTCTATTCTGTCCATTTATTTGTTGCCCAGATTCAGTAGGAGGACTTCGTGGTGGTTCCCCTCTCCTTGTGGCAACCATGTTTACTTCTTGCATTGAGATTCATCATAGAGCACATATAAAATCATGTATTTCAATAGTACTTGACACTAGCAGCTGACCAAACTGAGTTCATGTATGTAGATGCATGCAATGAAACTATATGCTATCTACATGTACAAACCATGCTCTGATACAAACATCTATTACCCACTGGGGGAATCCAGTTATGGTGCCAAAACTGTGCATTTAGACTCCTAGGATTGGTGTCTCCTGTAGGTCATCAGAACAACACCCATAGTGTACATACTAAAGTAACTCTCTTAAGCACTATGTAAATACATGCATATTGGTCTCACCATAACACACATATTCACATTTATGCACACTATGGCTGCTAAGAAAGAAAACACTAGGACAAGTCTTAGTTTTGGCTTCCATACATTAAGCATTCTTACTAAGTTCAAAAATTCCAACCATTGCACCCAAATTTCCTCCAATAAACTGTATTATTCTAGCCATGTAACTATTACACCTTCACAAAATGGGAAAATTACAACATAAGGACCTAAACTTATATGCTTTAACTTTCACCATAGTGCATGATTTGTGAAGTGTAGAGTATTCAATATACACCCTCTTAAGTGGCAAGAACAATGATAGCTTGGTCTTTCAGAAAGCATTGGCACATTGCCTAATTTTCAAGTAACCTATGGACTAAATTAGAAGATTACAAAAGTTGGGTACTCAATTGCACAAATTTCTAAAGATGGCTATGGAAAGGACATGTATAGAATTATGAAGAAAGGACATGGATGGAATTAAGGATATTGTTGAGGACCAAAGTGCTTAAGAAAGCAAAGTTGAGCTTTTATGGAATAATGCCAACTAAGGATCTAAGTGTTGACCTTTTTGTCTAAAGGTTGTAATGACCTTTGATAAGGTTCAAAGTGGTCAAAAACATCATTTCCCTAGCCAAAATAGTAGGATATAATCTATCCAAGTGTTGGCCAAAGTTTCAAAAATTTGCATATATGCCACCAAGGTCAAAATGATGTATAAATGAAGAAAAATCTTCATTTCATTGCCATTTTCCTTAAGTTTTAGTCTCCAGCAGCTAAGACCTCTTCCTTAAGCTTTCCCATCATCCTCCATAGCCACCATACCTTAAGAAAACAAGAGGAAGCAAGGGAAAGCAAAAAAGACATCAAACAGTGCAAGAAAACCTAATTTTGGTTCTATTTGGGTTTTGTAAAGTTTCCTGGATTATTTACTGCATTTCCAAACAGCCATGAAGCTAAGACCATGCTTGGAAGAGAGCAAAAAGCTCAAGGAACCAAGTATGGGTTAAGGGGAAAGAAGCATGGCAAGGTTTCGGCCTTAGTGTTACCATGCTAAAGATGGCAGCAAGAAAGAAGGGTTTCTAGGGCCCGAGTTAGTACTAACTAAGACCTAAAAGACTCCTAAGACCAAGAAAAATCTTGAAGAGGGCTTCCATAGTGATCTTGTTGTGATATCTCATTGTTTTATTGAATGTTTATGATTAACCCTAATATTATTGTTACTGGCACATTTCATTTGTTATGTTGCTGTGTTTGTTGGTGCATATGGTTGCCATATTTGTGTGTATGTGTTGTTTTTGTATGTTTTTATGTCTTTGGATTTTAGGTGGCACGTTGCTAAGGAGGACTTTACATTGAAAGCCCTTACTAAGTTCTTTACAAAGAGCTTACTCCCCTTTCTGTCTATTTTTTAGGAACACTTGAAAGAGAACGTTCAAACTAAAAGTTATAGTTTGAGTTTTCTTGTGAAATTTCAAGTACATGAACTTAAATATGTCTAGTATTAAATGGAGTTTTCTTTGATTTTTAGAGCACATTTTCTAATTTTAATGTTGGTACTTTATGCCTTACGCAACAGCTGTCCTTTCAAGTTTCTAGAGTGCGTTGTGTTTGTAAGGTTCTCCAACATGCTAGTAGAGATACCCAACTAACCTAGGACATATGTATGATGTATCTCTACATGTAAATACACTATGGATGGTGTATGGATGATCTATGGAGCAATAAAGTGATGTTTGAGGTTGAATGTTGAATTTTATCCATTTTACAGCTCATTAGCTGTTCCAAAGAAAATTATGTTTGATGTTTATGAAATGACTTTAAATTAAGGGGAATGACTTTCCCAAGTGTTTAAGACATGTAAGAACTTGCCCATGTTGGTTTTGCACCTAGAAATGAAGTGTATGAATCTTACGAAATTTTGTATGGGCAAAATGGTCATAACGTGACCAGAATCTTGACTGTGCACTTAAAGTTTCATAACTCCTTATGCAGAAGGAATATCAGTATAAAATTTTGACCACACCTAGAGCACATATAGAGGTTAAACTGAAATTTAGAATTTCTAAATTTGGAGCCCTGTAGCGAAGGATATGACATTCCAAAATTGGCTAAGTTACTATTTATTTGGTCAGAATTTGGTAACCAACTTCAAAAATCCATAACTTGGTCCATAGGTGGGCTTTTGATGTAAAAGAAAATTTATTGGTTTTCTCTAAGTCTCTACTTAATAATGGAAGAAAGAAAACATTGCATTACTTGGCTAGAATGATACAGTTTATTAGTGGAAATTATAGGTGCAGTGGTTGGTCACAGAACTTAACAAGATTGCCTAATGTGTGGAAGGCAAAACTAAGAATTGTGCTAGTGTTTTCCTTCATAGTTTCCATAGTTTGCATAAATGTAAATATGTGTGTTATGGTTTGACCAATATACATATATTTGGATAAAGACCAAGAGGGCCATTTGGGTAATATAGTGAGCATTGTTCTGATGGCTTATAGAACATGCATAGCTCCTAGGAGATTTACACATTAAATATTGTCACCATATTTAAGCTCTCAGAGTGGTAACAAAAGTTGGTATCAGAGCTAGGTTTGAATGTGGTTTATGTGTATATGACATGATGCATATAGTTTCACACATATAGCTTAGTTGGGTCAGCTGCTAGTGTTAAGTACCTAACACACGGTATATATTATGCTCTTCTTATTTCCATGAAACAAGAAAATGGTCACCATAAGGAGAGGGGATTAGGGACCCTTAAGACCTCGTACTGAAGAAAGGAAGGCCAATAGAAATGGAAGGGGTGTAGAAGAGCAACCAGGGGTTTAGGAAGTAGAAAACCCAATACCTGAAATGAGCATATTGCATGCGTAGGTTGAACTAGAAAGAAACCTGGCCCAAATAAATGAGAACTTAGTAAGGCTACTGCAAGCTCAGCAACAAGGAGTCCAAGTAGCACAAGTGTTACCATAAGAGCAGAACCAGGAAGTTGTTAGGAACAACCCAGTGAATGTTCCCTCTGATGAAAATGAAGAGAATGAAGACGCTGAAGATGAGGATAAGAGACATCCCTGACATAGAAGAATCATGTCGAAGGTTGGACAAGTATCCAGAGCCAATAACTCAGGTTATGACCATTCCATGGGGGATAAAGCTGAAAGACCTAGTGAGAGGAGAAAAAGAAGAAGGCATAAAGACCATATGGACTCAGAAGATTCACACAGGTCAAAGAGACATAGAGCCGAAGATCTCGAAGGCTTTAAAGATGTAAGATTGTTGGAGAGGTTTCAAGGCCTAAGACCTCCATAATTTGATGGTAGAGCAGGACTAGAGAAAGCTAAGGAATGGCTAAGATTCATTGCAAAGATGTTTGAGAGGTTGTATCTAAGCTCTACCAAGAAAGTACCTCTGGCTACCTACAATCTTGTAGGTAGTGCAGAAATGTGGTGGAGAAGTGTTAAAGATCGGCATGCTACCCAAAGAAGCAGTAGAATAGATCATTAGCTGGAGATGACATGGCTTGAGTTGACAAGGTTGTTCTAAGACTAGTATATAAATGATGCCATCATTGATGCACAACAACAAGACAACCTCAGTGTTTTGGAATACGAACACAAGTTCAACCAACTTGTAAGGTATGCACCACAGTACCATGGGTTGGAAGAACTTAAATCCAAGAGGTTTGTCAGTGGCCTGAGACCAAATATTAGAAGAGCTGTTAGGCTTTTCAATGCATTACATATCATGATGCTGTTTAGAAGGCTTTACTGGTGGAACAGGAAAAGTATGAAAGTAAATGGTTTCCTAGTGGACCCGGAAAGACCAACCAAGTTGGAAGACTGTAGAAACCAATGAAAGGTAAAGACACTACGAACGCTAGAAAACCTAGTATGAAGGGTGTTGGCCGAGAGTAAGTTTGTTGGCCCAAGGTGTCCTCGATGCAAAAAGTTTCATGGAAAGAGGCCATGTTATTTTGAAACATAGGCATGTCTTAGATGTGGATCTTTAGATCAGTAGATCAAGGACCGCCTTTTAGTCCAAATAAGAGGGCAGGAGGACAAATGCCAAAATAGGCCTAATATGCCACCTGTTAGAGACAATCAACCAAGGGGTCCTCCTAAAGCTCAAAGGCCTCAAGTGCAAAAAGCTAGAAGGGTATTCCATATTGATAAGGGAGAGACATCCTGACAAGGAGCACTTGGAGAAAGTTCATAAAATACTTGTAGTGAGAGACTTTCCACAACTCTTTCCTAAAGACTTGCCAGGTATTCCCCCTCCAAGAGAGATAGAATTTAAAATTAAGTTACAAATCAAGGAAGTACCAATATCCATACCTACATATAGAATGCCAATCATAGAGATGACTGAGCTCAAGAAACAACTTAACGAACTTCTTTAGAAAGGGTTCATAAGACCAAGTGTTTCACCGTGGGAAGCTCTAGTTCTCTTTATGAAAAAGAAGGATGGATCATTGAGATTGTGTATTGACTATAGAAAGCTAAATGCTATAACTATAAAAAACAAGTATCCACTCCCTAAGATTGAGGATCTATTTGATCAACTCAAGGGAGCAAACATCTTCTCTAAGATTGATTTGAGATTTGGGTACTTTCAGTTAAGAGTAAAATAGGAGGATATATCCAAGACAGCATTTCGAACAAGATATGGACACTATGAGTATACAATTATACCATTTGGCTTGACTAATGCCCCTGCTGCATTCATGGACTTGATGAACCATGTGTTCAGACCATACTTGGACAGGTATGTAGTGGTGTTCATTGATGACATCCTAGTGTATTCCAAGGATGAAAGTGAACATGAGCATCACTTAAGAACTATCTTAAACACACTGTTGGACAGTTAACTGTATGCAAAATCTTCCAAATGTCAGTTTTGGTTAAAGGAAGTGTCTTTCCTAGGACACATCATTGATGCACAAGGTCTTAGAGCTTGAAAAGTTCAACGTTGTGCAAGAGTGGGAAAGTCCTAAAACTGTAAAGGAACTTAGAAGCTTCCTATGTCTAGAAGGCTTTTACAGAAGATTTGTGTCAAAGAGTGAAGGTAGAGCACTAGAAGCTAGCAGGAACACTACAGACTTTACCTATTCCAGTTAAAAGGTAGGGTAACATAACAATGGACTTCTTAACTGGGTTGCCTATGACCAGATTAAGACATGACATAATCTGGGTCAATGTGGATAGGTTAACCAAGTGTGCTTACTTTTTACCAATAAAGATCACAGACTCACTGGAAAAATTGGCACAAATGTACATCAAATAGATAGTAAGGCTGCATGGAGTGCCAGACTCCACAGTATCAGGTAGAGATCCAAGGTTTACAGCTAGATTTTGGAGTGCTTTTCACAAGGCACTAGGATCCAAAATCCACCTGAGCACTACTTATCATCCTCAGACTGATGGACAAACTTAAAGGGTGATTCAAATATTGGAAGACATGCTCAAGAGTTGCATATTGGATTTTAAAGGGGAATGGGACCAACACTTACCTTTGGTGGAATTTTCTTATAACAATACTTATCAAACCACCATTGGTATGGCATCTTATGAAGCCCTTTATGGCAGAAGGTGCATGATACCCCATTGTTGGGTGGAAGCCTCAGATAGGCTTGAGCTAGGTCCAGAGATTATTGAAGAGACAATAAGTAAAATCAAAAAGATATAGGAAAGGTTAAAAATAGCTAATGAAAGGGCCATTGCTTATGTGAACAAAAGAAGAAGAGACTTGGAGTTTGTGGTTGGTGACAAAGTATGGCTCAAAGTAGCACCAACCAAAGGCACTATAAGGTTTGGCAAACAAAGTAAGCTATCTCCAAGGTACATTGGTGCTTATGAAATAGTAGAAAGGGTTGGTAAGGTGGCTTATAGGTTGGCTCTACCGCCAAGTATGTCAACTATCCATAATGTTTTCCACATCAATATGCTTAAGAAGTTTTTTCTAGACACAAAGCATGCTATAGTAGTGGAAGACATACAGTTAGAGACTAGTTTGACATATGAAGACAAACCTATAGCTATCTTAGCTAAGGATACTAGAGGGCTAAGAAACAAGCTTATTCCCATGGTCAAAGTTTAGTGGTCACACCATTTTGAAAGAGAGGTGACCTGGGAAACTGAGAAAGCAATGCAAGAGAGATATCCAGGAGAGTACCCCAAGCCAAAAGGAATATTTTGAGGACCAAAATTTTTAAGGTGGGAAGAAATGTTACACCTTCACAAAATGGGAAAATTACAGCGTAAGGGCCTAAACTTATATGCTTTAATTTTAACCATAGTGCATGATTTGTGAAGTGTAAAGTATTCAATATACACCCCCTTAAGTGGCAAAAACAATGATAGCTTGGTCCTTAAGAAAGCATTGGCACATCGCCTAATTTTCAAGTAACCTATGGACTAAATTGTAAGGTTACAAAAGTTGGGTACTCAATTGTACAAACTTCTAAAGATGGCTATGGAAAGGAGATGGATGGAATTAAGGATATTATTGGGGACCAAAGTGCTTAAGAAGGGAAAGTTGATCATTTATGGCATAATGCCAACTAAGGATCCAAGTGTCCACCTTTTTGCCTAAAAGCTATAATGAACTTTGACAAGGTTCAAGGTGGTCAAAAAAATCATTTTCCTAGCAAAAATAGCTAGATATAATTTGTCCAAGTGTTGGCCAAAGTTTCAAAAATTTGAATATATGCCACCAAGGTTAAAATGATGTATAAATGAAGAAAAATCTTCATTTCACTGCCATTTTCCTTAAATTTTAGTCTCTAGTAGCTAAGACCTCTTCCTTAAGCTTTTCCATCATCCTCCATAGCCACCATACCTTAAGAAAATAAGAGGAAACAAGAGAAAACAAAGAAAACATCAAAGAGTGCAAGAAAACTTAATTTCGGTTCTATTTGGGTTTTTAGATTTCATAGCAAAGGTAAGGGTTTTCTAAACTTTCCTGGATTGTTTACTTCATTTCCAAACATGCATGAATCGAAGACCATTCTTGGAAGAGAGCAAAAAGCTCAAGGAACCAAGCATGGGTTAAGGGGAAAGAAGACTGGCAAGGTTTCGGCCTTAGTGTTACCATTCTAAAGATGGCAGCAAGAAAGAAGGGTTTCCAGAGCCTGACTTAGTACTAACTAAGACCTAAAAGAATCTTAAGATGAAGCAACAGCTTGAGGATGGCTGCCATAGTGGTCTTGTTATGATATCTCATTGTTTTATTGAATGTTTAGGACTAACCCTAATGTTATTGTTGCTGGCACATTTCATTTGTTGTGTTGCTGTGTTTGTTGATGCATATGGTTGCCATATTTGTGTGTATGTGTTGTTTCTACATGTTCTTACGTCTTTGGATTTTAGATGGTAGATTGCTATGGAAGACTTTACATTGAAAGCCCTTACTAAGTTCTTTACAAAGAGCTTACTCCCTTTTCTGTCCATTTTTCATGAACACTTGAAAGAGAATGTTCAAACTAAAAGTTCTAGTTTGATTTTTCCTGTGAAATTCAGGCACATGAACTTCAATATGTCTAGTATTAAACTGGAGTTTTTCATTATTTTTAGAGCACATTTGCTAATTTTAGTGTTGGTACTTTCTGCCTTACATAGAAGTTGTCTTTTGAAGTTTCTGGAGTGCATTGTGTTTGTCAGGCTCTCCAACAAGCTAGTGTACATAACCAACTAATCTAGGGCATATATATGATGCATCTATACATGTAAATACACTATGGATTATGTATGGATGATGTATGGGGCAATAAAGTAATGTTTAAGATTGAATGTTCAATTCTGTCCATTTTGCAACTCATTAGCTATTCCAAAGAAAATTATGTTTGATGTTTATGGAATGCCTCTAAATTTAGGGGAATGACTTTCCCAAGTGTTTAAGACATGTAAGAACTTGCCCATGCTGGTTTTGCACCTGGAAATGAAGTGTATGAATCTTATGAAATTTTGTATGGGCAAAATGGTCATAAAGTGACTAGAATTTTGACTCTGCACTTAAAGTTCCATAACTCCCTGTGTAGAAGGAATATTAGTATGAAATTTTGACCACATCTAGACCACATACAGAGGTTAAACTAGAATTTGTAATTTCTAAATTTGGAGCCATGTTGCCAAAGATATGACATTCCAAAGTTGGCTAAGTTATTGTTCATTTGGTCAAAATTTGGTAACCAAATTAAAAAATCCATAACTTGGTCCATATGTGGGATTTTGATGTAAAAAAAAATTTATTGGTTTTCCCTAAGTCTCTAATTTGATAATGGAACAAAAAGAATAAGGCATTACATGGCTAGAATGATACAGTTTATTAGTGGAAGATTGACACATTAAATATTGTGACTGTATTTAAGCTCTTAGAGTGGTAACAAGAACCCCATGTTTTCATTGATCCATTATCAATAAGAGACTTAGAACAAACCAAGGAATTTTGTTTTGCATCAATAGCCCACCTTTGGACTAAGTTATGGATTTTTTAAGTTGGTTACAAAATTCTGACCAAATGAACAATAACTTAGCCAAATTTGCAGCCTCATAACTTTGGCTACAGGGCTCCAAATCCAGAACTTCCAAAGCCCTGTTAATCTTCTAGATGTCCTCTAGATGTGGTCAACATTTCATATAGGGAGATATTAAACTTTAGGTACAGGGTCAAAATTCTGGCCACTTTTGGACAATTTTGCCCATACAATTTTTCCAAACCATGCAAACACTTCATTCACAAGGGGTAAGTCCTCAAAGGCTATCCCATATATGTCCATTACACATAGAAAACACATGGCCTTGCACTTAACAACCATATGTGGCTAAAATAGAATTTACAAGTAAACTGGCCATCATTCATACTTAGGTAGCTTTGTACCACATCACTTACATAGCCAAAACATTAGTCAAATGTTCACATACTTGTCTCATTTTACATACACTACATGTACATGCACACATGCACTAAAAGAATGTCTTAACTCAGCTAAATATGCACCCTAAGTTACAGGACTGGCTTAGACACAATGGACTCCAAAACAAGATCCTGGACAGTTGCTGCATACCACAATAAGTGCCATCACTAAAAACACTAAATGTCCTCCTAAAATCCCCAACCTTTCTAGAACACAACTAGACATATGGAAGTTTAAGTACCTAAAAATTCAGGGAAAAACTAAAACCAAAAAGGTTAGTTTGAAGGTGATAGCCAAAGGGCTATTACCCTTAGAATTCCCACGTTGTTTGGTGAGCACCACCCTCAGGAAAGGATGAGTAACCAACCTTGGGAAAGAGGGGGCCGCACTATCCTTGATCTCCTAACCTCCGTGACCTAGCACCGCCCTAGGGGAATAGCGAGACTGACCTTGGAAAGGTTGTGCACTACCACCCTCGGAAGGGAAGACCCAGCAAGTTCGGAAAAGAATATCACCATCCTTGATAAAGAATAGCGTCTGATAAAGGTACCCCACTCTACCGAAGGCGTTCCCCCAGCAGCCCTCAGTTATAATATTGGATCGAATGGGACCTCCTATCCCGAAGAAGCCTTATACACTAAAGGGGTCTTATTCGCCGAAGGGGTCTCATGAAGACACGACAAAAATGGTTAAGGAGCCTCTGACACACGGACCTCACACACACCCCTGACACAAAGACCTCCCACTTGTCCCTGACCTCTGGCCAAAACAGGCTAGGGCTAGCAGGAGATACCAGTCTACGGAGGTATGGATCGTATCCGACCGAACACATGTCATGATCTAAGTGGGTTATGCCCTCCTATAAATACCTGGGAGTAACGTTGGCAAGAAGGATAGAGAACTCTCTACTCTTTTCTCTCCACTTTCTGCTCCTTATATCCCAAATATTGACTTGGGCATCGGAGGCTCTTCCCCCGGAAACACACTCAGGGGAGTCTCTAACCCTTGTTCTTCTGAGTCTTGCAGCCACACTCACATTGGAAGTCTCTCATTTAGACGCCTTCATAAAGTAAGTCCTTACTTCAGGCCACTATGTCACACAACGAGGATGCCAGCTGACATCAGAAGGCTATCTTTTTGTTGGACCTGAAATGGGAAAATTGAGGGGAGTAAGTTTCATTAAGAAACTTAGTAAGGGTAGCACTTTGACTCAATAAGCAATGTAACCATCATCAAAACCTTCATCCAAAGACACTAAAACACAAAACCATAATGCATAGATACTAGATATAGTAACAAAATGCCGCAGCCATTCACAACCAACAAACACATGAAATGCGGCAGCAACATAAACCATAGGTTAGTCCACAAAACATGCAATAAACTTAAGTAAATCAGTATGGCAGCCATCCTTAAGCTTAAGCTTGGTCTTAGGAGAGTTTTAACACTAGTTAGTACTAACTTTGGGCTATAGAACCCAAATTTTCACTGCCATCACTATGCACTTTACACTATGTCACAAAACCTTCAATAAGTGCACTCCCCTCACTAAGCTTGGTTCATCAAGCTCCTAGCTCTCTTCCAAGCTTAGCCATAGCTCCATGGCTACTTGAAAATACAGAAAACAACCCATGAAAGCAAGAGAACCCTTACCAATGTGGGTACGTTGAAAATCAAGCATAATTCTTGAAGTATCCAACCAATTGCTCTAGTTTGCTTCTAATTGCTTCCTTTTGCCTTCAATTTCAATCAATTGCAAGTTTGAAGGTCTGGTGGCTATGAAGGAAGTGTGGCTATGTTCCTGGTCTGGAGGAGGCTAAAATTGGGAGAGAGATAAGTGAGTCGGCCACTTAAATGGGCTTAAATCAGCTTAAGTGCACAAAACACACTTAACAAGCTTAACATTGCTTTAAGTCCTTTTTATTGCCCATAAGCATGGTTTCTTTGTCTTAAACTTATTGTTCCACATTTTGCCCATATTTTTGACCAATTTCCAAGCCATAAGTGGCCCTCCCTAGGTGGGAAAACTCTAAATTGCTCCATTTGACTTAAGTCAAGGACATACACATCTTAAGGCCTACATTTGAACACTTAGGTCCTTTATGCCTTTTTGTGTTTTTTTTGTCCGTAATTATTTTCCATAAGCAATTTGGTCCTCCAATAGTACTTTCATATCATTCATATCCTTCCCATAACTCTCCAAAGCTCTTTCTTGAGCATTTGGAATTAAGTATCCAAATTTCCAAAATCTTACAAAGAGGTCCACAGGCTACTTGAAAAACAAGCAATCCTTGAGGCTTTTCTTAGGGGCCAAGTTACCAACTTGGAACACTTTTAAAGAGGTATTCATTATACCTTTTACCCCTCATACTTCAATCACTATGAAGAGAATTACACAATATAATGGTTTTTAGCCATTATGCCATACTTGTAATTCTCCCATTTTTATGGGGTGCTAACAAAAGAAAAGCAGAAGATTAGGAGTTTGACTCTAACAAGAGCCGAACCAACCAAAGTTCTAGAAAGCACCCACCACCTTTGGCTAGGGATATCCAAACCATAACCACTGGACTATACTTGGCTGAAAGAAAGAAGAAGGTTAGCGAGATTCCAATGGCGGAGTTCGACAACCCGATGAACAAGCTAACCCAAAGTGATGGGTCAGTTGTGAAGTTTCCACATGATGATCCTTTCCTAATCATGGCATGGATTAAAAGCTAGTATGTGAAGAAGGTGCTCATTGATGATGGATAAAATGCCGACATCCTATTATCCCACTTGTAGCCAAACTTGGGTATTTTCGAGGGTGATCTCAAACATGTGACCTTACCTACCTTCGGTGTTGGTCCCTCAAAATGCCCAGTACTCGGGTGGATTGATCTACCCTTGATGCTAAGGGGTACCTCAGTTCACACCAAGGAAGAACTATTTGCTTGCATTATGACAATGTTCATTGCCATAGATGTCCCATCTTCATACATTGCCATTCTCGAAAGACAGACGCAAGGAAACCTTCACCTTCAACCAGACATGAAATACCTAATTGTCACATTTGAACCGAAGGAGAGTGACACAGAAATACTCATCAATGAAGCCGAAGTTAGGAAAGTGTTTGTCAAAGCAAGGCAGAATCTCTTAAAAGTGCACATGTAGACTTTGGGAAAGAAGAGCGTCACTGGTGAAGATGTAATAGAAAAGGGAAGGGAGCGATCTTGAAAAAATAGACCTAGAGAATGTAGAACTTGTCCTTGGTCAAAGTACCCAAGTGGGGAAAAAACTGGCCGAAGGTGACAAGGAAAAACTTGTATCCCTTCTATTAATGAAGAAAGATCTATTTGCCTACTTTCTGAGGGATATGCCCGGAATTGACCCAGATATAATTCAACACATCCTTAAAGTATGCCTTGAGGCGAGGCTCATTTGGGATAAAAAGCGCAACCTTTCAGCATAAAAAACAATTTCATTAAAACCAAAGTCCAATGACTAATTGAAGCAGGCATAATAAGGGAGCTCAAGCACCCCAGATGGCTTAGGAACGTTGTTGTTGCCATAAAGGATGAGAGTGATAAACTCTGAATGTGCATCAACTTTCGAAATATTAATGATGCCAGTCCAAAGGAATCATTTCCCTTGCCATCAATAGAGAAATTGGTAGACTCCATTGCTAAATATTGTCTATTTAGCCTCCTCGATGCTTTTAGTAAATACCACCAAATGTGGATGGATCTTAAACATGATGAAAAAACCATCTTCATTACCAAAGCCGGGATGACCAGCCGTCCCTGGCCTCTGCCCAAGAAGCCTTGTGAGAGCTGGTCTCACAATGGTTGCAATTGGCTAGTTGTATATGTGTGCGGATTAAAATCCCATGATACTAGTTGATTATCCTATAATATGTAGGATGCATGCTCTTCATGCTTTGACTTGGATTAATAAAAACTTAAAACATTAACTTGGACAAGTCATTTCTACTGAAAATAAGTACAACTAGCCAAAGCATACAAAATCAACATTTATGTGAGTTTGCTACACATAACAACTCTTTGGAGCATTCATACATAGAGTAGACTAATGCCCTCACCCAAGAGCAACCCTAGAGTCTAGGACTCTTCATAACATAGACTATGGAGGCAACTAGAGTACTGTATATATACAGGCCTCTACTGAGATCTTCTTTAACTAACTCCCACCTTGGATGTGAATCCTAGTGGCGAGTCTCAAAAACCCTTATCTAGTGCTACTAGGCTCTGCATCCAAAGGAATACTCTAGTTAGTACTGTTACTTGACCAACAAACTACTCAAGCATACTCTTGTAGACTAGAATCACGAGGATTCTCAAGTGCAATACCTGTCCACAAAATGTGAGTACCACAATAACCCTCAACAATTATCTGATCCAACAACTTCTGAATCTACACAACATAACTAGGGAGTGAGAACATAACATTCTCAATAAGGGCCCTTCATTGTACCTGCAAGAAAATTACTAAGGACACCACATATGGTAACATATGTAACCTGATGTGAGCTCATACAGCCTGAGGGTCTAACATATGTATCCCTTCTTTTAAGGAAGAAAGATCTATTTGCCTACTTTCTGATGGATATGCCCGGAATTGACCCAGATATAATTCAACACAGCCTTAAATTCCGCTGCAACTCGGGAAAAATACTAGGATATCTTTTCAGCATATCCTACTCCGTTTCCCAGGTAGCTTCCTCCTCACTATCGTTAGACCAAAGGATCTTAACCATCCCACTTAGTTCGCAATCTCTTGACTTGCCTATCAAGTATCTAAACAGGTTTCTCCTCACAGGTCAAGTCTTCCTAAATGGGTATCACTGAAGGATAAATTACCTGTCCCGGTTCCACTGTGCATTTTCTGAGTAGACTAACGTGAAACACATTATGCACTTGAGATAGGTTAGGTGGTAATGCTAACCGATAAGCAACTTTCCCTATTTTCTCCAATATTTCATAGGGTCCAATATACCTAAGGGCCAACTTTCCCCTCTGTCCAAAATGACTAACTCCTTTCATGGGTGACACTTTGAGAAGCACTTTGTCCCCAACTTCAAAACTCAATTCTCTTCTTCTCAAATTTGCATACTTATTTTGTCGGTCATTGGCTGCCTTAATCCGTGCCTGGATTAACTTGATCTTAGTTGTGGAATCAACTATGATCTTAGGACCGATAACTACCCTGTCTGTAGGGTCTGCCCAACAATGGGGCGTCATCCATCGCCTCCCATACAAAGACTCATTTTGTGCCATACCAATAATAGTTTGATGATTGTTATTATAAGCAAACTCGATCAGTGGTAAATGCTTATCCTAGTCACCCTTGAAATCAATAGCACACACACGTAACATATCCTCTAAAGTCTGAATCATTCTCTCATATTGCCCATCAGTTTGAGGATGAAAAGTGGTATTGAGAATAACCTTACTTCCCAATGCTTCCTAAAAAGCATTCCAAAATTATGACATGAACTGAGGATCTCTGTCAGATATAATCTAATTCGGTATCCCATGGAGTCTCACAATCTGCTTGAGATACAACTGAGCCAACTTCTCCAATGTATATGTAATCTTGATAGGTATGAACTGTACCGACTTCATCAGTCAATCGACTACTACCCGTATAGCATCATGCTGACTCCGGGTATTCGGTAACCCCACTAGGAAATCCATAGTAACGGACCCCCATTTCCCATTAGAAGAGGTAAACTCTGAAGTGTGCCCACTGGTTTCTGATGTTCTACTTTAACCATTTGGCATGTTTGACACTCTGCCACATGTCCCGCTACATCTTTTTCCAATCTTGGCCACCAAAAATGCGTCTTCAGATCATGATACATCTTACTAACACCAGGTTGAATATTCAAAGTACTACTATGTGCCTCCTGTAGGACTTGCTGCCTAAGTCCATCCATATTCAATACATAGAGATGATCTCCATAATGTAGTATTTCATCCTTATATCTAAATTCTTTCCTCATAGTGCCAAGTTTCGCTTATCCTAAAATTTTCTTCAACAATGGATCTTTCATCTGAGCTTCCTTAACTCTAACTAACAAAGCTGATTGTACTTCCAAAACGTAGACTAGGGATTCCTCTCAGATTTGCCATTATTTATGCAGAACTAAGAAATAATCCCCCGATGTTCTTTCAGAGGAACTTGTAGCCTAACCCTTAGATAGGATCACTCTTGTGCACTTCCGGCTCAATGCATCTACTACCACATTTCCTTTACTAGCACAGTACTCAATTGAACAATCATAATCTTTGATGTATTCAATCCATCGTCATTGTCTCATATTCAGATCCTTCTGGGTAAACAGATACTTCAAACTTTTATGATCGGTGAAGATCCCGAATAACCTCCCCATCAAATAATGCCTCCACAACTTCAATGCAAAAGTTATTACCGCTAGCTCACGATGGTGAACAGGATAGTTCAATTCATTGGGTCTCAACTGTCTTGAACCATAGGCTATCACCTGATTGTCTTGTACCAACACACGTCCTAAACCAGAACCTGATGTATCAGTGTATACTGTAAAAGCTCTGTTCTGATCTGGTAGAATAAGTACAGGTGCACTAGTCAATCTTTCCTTCAATTCCATATAAGCTTCTTTACACTTTGGTGTCCAGTCAAATTTCTAAGTTTTCTTGGTCAAGGCTATTAATGGTACAACTATCACAGAGAATTTCTCTATGAATCGTCTGTAGTAACCTACCAAACCCAAGAAACTTCTAACTTCTATAATTGTAGTTGGTCTTTTCCACTCAACTTGTGACGGGCCAAACTGCCCTTGGTCCATCTGGGCCCAATTATCAGAGTAGTACAGTGGAAGTTATTCATATGGAAGGGGCTTCATTATCTATTATAAGTGTTGGGTTTCGAGAGCCAAACAGCGTAGCAGAATTTAACTGAAACCCTTTAGGATCCAATTGAAACGGGGTAAACCGGGTGTTCAAAAATTTTCATACCTAATTTTTGGTTGAGATCTCTCACTCAACTATAGAGTCGAATCACAAAACCTGAATAGTTGATGTGTTCAAGCTCTCTATGGTATCCACATGAGCCTCTCAGGATCACCACGCTTCCACCACGCCCTCGGACATGCATTTCTCTTGTGCTCGTAGTGCTAGCTTGCGTCCTCCAAAGAATTGCAAGAGAAGAGTGCGGCTGTCGGAAGGCTAGGGCAAGGAGACATGCGAATTTCTCACTAAAAGTTGTATGTAAAGTGAGACTCAAACTTCCAGGCCTAATGGGTTTCAAAGCCTTAATCCAATTAGGCTTTAATTTCGGGCTTAATAATGGCTCAACTATTGGGCCCATTATTAATATGAAATTATTGTGAAACCAAAACTCAAATTATTAGCCCATGCACTCTAATGATCCAAATAGCTCTATGTGTGCGACCCAATAGGCTCTTACCACATTGGCAATGATCATAAATCACATTTATGATCATAAGTAATGAGTGGTGTCTAGCAACACATCATTGCTACCCTAGTGACAAGATTGTCGATGATTCGAGTAAACCTTTATGATCATCACCGATATATGCTATTGTCCCTTTGTCCAAGATATCAAGACTAAGCACGTGACATGGAATGTGTCACTCTCGTATCGCCCAATCTTTGGTTTCTTCATTACCGAGTAGACCAACTTAAACTGATGGCACTGATATCATATATCAACTCATCCAAGCATGGCCATGCATTTTCTAAGTCTTGCTTTATCAAGGGGACCAAAGATATCACTCCCGTTACATAGGAGGGAAAAATCCCATCTTGATCATACAAATCCCTCCGCATGATATGTGACATACCCAATTACCTCCTTCAAGTTCACTCAGTTACGAGCAACAAAGGAAAGTATCAAAGTATGTGACTCACATGCAGGGAACCTTGATGATCTCAGGTCGAAGGACTACATATACCATGATCACTATGAGAATCACTTATGACACTCATATAACGATCCATGTAGTGT
This sequence comes from Aquilaria sinensis, assembly GCA_005392925.1. Taxonomy (NCBI): domain Eukaryota; kingdom Viridiplantae; phylum Streptophyta; class Magnoliopsida; order Malvales; family Thymelaeaceae; genus Aquilaria; species Aquilaria sinensis. The sequence goes on from SMDT01000309.1 coordinate 147,495, forward strand.
TCTCATGGTGGGTCGGTCCAGTACACAAGTTCTCCAACTTGTATCCATATGTAGACTACATATCTCATATTAGTCTCCACATATGCTAGTCGTTATATATTACTGCAACCCGCTCCACAATAATACTAGACTAGGGACGTTTGAGAATATCATTATTCCAGGGTCACAATTATGTTTATTACGTTACGTAGAAACAAAACAACAAACATAATTACTGGATTAATGCCTTAATAAAATATCATGACTCAATGTGTAAAAATACAATCATCTCATGATTGGCTTTTGGGCACAACACTAACAATCTCCCATTTGCACTAAAGCCAATCATCCATGTATCTAATACCGATGGACGTAGAATGGCTATCATGCTTCTGCTGCGTAAGGGGCTTTGTCAGCGGATCAGCAATGTTGCCGTTTATCAAAGTCCTGCATATCCTTACATCACCCCTCTCGATGATCTCTTTGATGAGATGACAGTGTCGGAGTATGTGTTTGGATTGCTGGTAAGATCGAGGTTCCTTAGCCTGTGCGATTGCTCCATTGTTGTCACAATAGAGCTCTATCAGGTCGGCAATGCTTGGAACCACTCCAAGTTCAGTGATGAACTTCTTGATCCAAACTGCCTCCTTCACAGCATCAGAGGCGGCAATGTACTCAGATTTTGTTGTAGAGTCAGCTACTATCTCTTGCTTTGAACTCTTCCAGCTCATAGCACCACCACCAATACAAAACACATAACCATATTGCGATATATAATCATCCTTATCGGATTGGAAGCTTGCATCGGTATAACCCTTTACAACGGGCTCATCTTCACCTCCAAAGACCAAGAATGCATCCTTAGTCCTTCATACGTACTTAAGGATGTTCTTAATAGCTGTCTAGTGACTCTCATCAGGGTTCGACTGGTACCTACTCATCATGCTCATGGCATATGAGACATCGGGACGAGTACATATCATGGCATACATGATAGATCCAATTGCTGAAGCATATGGAATCTTACTCATGCGCTCTTTCTCTTCGGGTGTACTCGGACACTAAGATCTAGAAAGAGTTATACCATGGGACATGGGCAAGAATCCTTTCTTGGAATCTTGCATGCTAAACCTCTTTAGCACCTCATCAATATATCTAATTTGACTTAGGCCAAGAAGCTTTCTAGATCTATCTCTATAGATCCTGATGCCTAACACATAGGCTGCTTCACCCAAGTCCTTCATAGAGAAACATTTCCCTAGCCAAGTCTTCACAGACTATAGCTCAAGAATGTCATTCCCGATGAGTAATATGTCATCTACATACAACACCAAGAAGACATTAGCGCTCCCACTAACCTTTTTCTAGACACAAGGTTCATCATTATTTTTGATAAAACCAAACACTTTGATTGCTTCATCAAAACGAAGATTCCAACTTTGAGAAGCTTACTTCAGTCCATAAATGGACCTTTGCAACTTGCACACTTTATCGACATTCTCAGGAGTGACAAAACCCTTAGGTTGTGTCATGTACACATCCTCAAGTAGCTTTCCTCTTAGGAATGCGATTTTGACATTCATTTGCCATATCTCATAATCATAGTATGCAGCAATAGCGAACAAAATTCGGATGGATTTAAGCATAGCAACTGGTGAAAAAGTTTCATCATAGTCAACGCCATGAATTTGCTTGAAACCTTTTGCAACCAATCATCCTTTAAAGGTAATCACATTACCATCCATGTCAGTTTTCTCCTTGAAAACCCATTTGTACCTTATGGGTTTTACCCCTTCAGGTGGGTCAACCAAAGTCCATACTAGGTTTTCATACATGGATTCCATCTCGGATTTCATGGCCACTAGCCACTTCTCAGAGTTAGGCCCTGATAGCCAAAGTGCTTATCACCCTTCAAACCCGTAAGCTCAGGTAAGGCGTCACCCTCGGAAAGAAAAGCACCGACTACAAGGGACGTGAGCACCGACTTCGGAAAGGAGGGTGTCCAGCCCCTCCTACATCCGACCTAGGTAATTCTTCATCATCCCTGGAGACGACAGTGCCAACCTCGGGAATATGGTCCATCGTCACCCTTGGTAGGACGACCGACCTACCTTCGGCAGGGGAGGACGTCCCCAAACGGGACCACCCTCGGTGAAGATATTCCTGGATTACTGAAGTGATCTCGGGAGATAGTTCTCTTGCTCCGAAGAGCTCTCTTCTACCGAAGGGACCTCGGGAGTATGGAAGAAGCAATTAAGGAGCCTCTGACACATCCTAGACACGCCGTCCCCAGACACGCTCTGACACGCCGCCCTTGCGCGGACTAGGCTCCTGGCCAGGCGGCTTATGGCCGGCTAGATGTTCCCCCTTTTTCCCGAATGTACAGATCGCATCTGACTGAACACGTGTCATAATCTGGGCCGGCCATGTCAAATGAACTTTTACTGTTCACCCCCTATAAATATTCGGTAATCACCCTAGGTAAGGGTGGTAGACTTTTTAAGGGGAAATCTCTCCGTTTACTACTCACTCTCCAATTCCAAAACATTGACTTGGGCGTCAGAGGCTCGTCCATGGAAAAACACCCCGGGGATCTCCTAACCCTTGTTTTTCTGAACCTTTGTAGTCCTCCCCCACCGGGGCTTCCTCACCCAGGCATTCTCCCACCGGCAATGTCTGCTTCAGGCTCACCATGTCACACAATGATGATGCCAGAGTGCATTATTTGGCACCATCTATGGGAACCATCTCCCAAGTTACCATCGTAGAGACTCGGCACTCGAAGGACAAAGGGCTCTCGAAGTCAACCTCCACGCCGGAGGTTTAGCCAGTGACCCAGTAGCCCACTGCAAAGACTTCTATACCGAAAGACGATCACCCTCTTACAGTAACGATGAAGTTCTTATGAGACTTCTAGCGTTCCATAGTCGCTGAAATGACCTGGCAGCTCGACCAGAGGTGCCCCTAGCCTACACCCAAATGAAGGACATCCTTTCTGGCAGCAGCCAGAGAGAGAGGGTCGAGGTCCACCCGCCAGAGTTCCCGGAGTGAGGACTCCCTCAACGCATCTTCGATGGAGAACATGCCCCCTAGGGCACGACCCGCCGGGGAATGAGCCCCAAACGAAAGCAGGGCCTCCTCTTGGCGGAGTCCATCCCTGTACCGAAGGTCTCAGTCACCTCATCGCCAAAGTTATTCTCCGTGAAGGAAAAGAATTTCGCCATTGTAAATAGCCACTAGGCAGCAAGCGGAAGCCGACATGGCTGTCCTGATGGAAAAGATCCTTGGAAGGCTGGTGTTATGGCCCTTTTAGTAGGACGTGCAGTTGAGGAAGGTAAAGTGTTTTAAATTAAGTTTAGAAGCTTAATTTAAGTTTACATAGCAAGAATAGAGAAGTTTACCAAAGTTCACTAAGTTCCGAGAAGGATAAGGCACTGAACAAAGTTCAGGGGCAAAATGGTAATTTTGCATCCTGAATAGCCGAGACGAGTCCCGAGTGTTTTAAAATGAATTTTTATAACTTAACTCTTAACCTTAACTCAAACTTGACAAATAGACAAGAATTTAATCAAGAACTACGAAGTTACAAAGATGGGGGACTTAATTGTTTAAAACTTAATACTTTGATGGCATTAGAGTTAAGTAAGGCTTTAAGAAGGGGGAAAAGGGCTTTGGGCTGCCATAACCCGTTTTCCACCTTTCCACCTCCATTTGACTCCCAAATTAAGCTTGGAATCAAGAGATTTTGGTGCCAAAAGGTGTAATTCAAAGTATATAAGCTAGGATAAGTGATTTCCAAGCTTGAAATCATGTTTTTGCGGCTTGGAAAGGCATTTTCTCCCATCCCTTGTTTTTGAACGAGGTAAGAGTTGTGTTCTTGATTGAATTCATGCTATTTAGTTAGTTTGAAGCTTGGGTTTTGGTTGGGGAACATAATTTTGATGTTTAGTGCCATTGCAGTTAAGGTAAGGGAGTTGTGTTTTTAAGTTCATGGAATGCCATTAGCTTGGAATTGCTTGAGAAATTTGAGTGGTTTTAGCTAAGGCATTAAGGAAACGTTTTGGTGAATTATGGTGGACTAGAGGAATTGGGAGGATTGGGTTGATGTTACGATACATCATAGCTTAGCTTTTGATAGTTGGTTATGTTCTATGCAACATGTACTTTATGTGTATGAAATTTGGAGGCATTCCATGCACGTTTGGTATGTGTAGGAATTGTCCAAAGTTCATAGCAGCAAAACTTGCCAATTTTGCATTTCTGCAGATTGGCGACGCGTCGCCAATTTCAGATCGAAACCAGCGACGCGTTGCTAATCCAGAAAAACTGTCTCAGAATGTCGACAACTATGGCTACGCGTCGCCACGGTTGGCGACGCGTCGCCGAGATAGCATCTGACACCCGATTTTGTTTTCAGCATAACTTTTCGCTCGGGTGTCCGATTGAAGTGTTTCAAGATTCCACACGAAGCTAAGAGGGAGTAATATCACCTCAATGTTTTAAAAAAACACTTAAAGTGTTTTAGTTTTAGATTTATATTAACTCAAAGTGAAGGAAAGTTTTTAAGGAACTATGTTGCAAATGAACATAATTAGCTACCACTAGCTCAGGTGAGAGGTTTAGAACCCTTGTCGGCCTAGCCGTGCCATAGCCACGAGGCCACAAGGCGAAACCTTGTTCATCTAGTCTACATCAACGAGGCCCTGCGGCCTAGTCTACAAAGTCCCACCATAATTCCCCTACATAACAACTATGGAGAGGCTACATGATCATTTGCAGTAAGCTTCGGCTTACTAGGAGCGGGTTTAAACTCGCTAGGCGCAGAGTAATACTCCGTGAGGAGGACTACTTGAGCAGAGGTCTATGACCTAGTTATATATGCATATATAATAGCACCCTCGTGCTGTGTGAGCTCACAGCAGGAGTCCTAGGTTTTTCTCGCAGGTACATTGAAGATCCCTTACTGAGAATTGTTGAATTCTCACTCCCTGGTTTTGTTATGCAGAGCCTGAAGTACCTGGACCGGGTAATCGCTGAGGATTATCACGGTAATGATCTTTTGTGTGTAAAGGTATGGTAATTGAGAATCTTCGTGGTTCTAGTCTACTTAAGTGCTCAGTTGGTTTGTTGGTCAAGTAGCAGTACTAACTAGTTTCTTCCTTTGGCTGCAGAGCCTAGTAGCACTTAGTAGAGGACTTGTGAGACTTGCCACTGGGACGGGTGTCCGAAGTGGGAGCTAGGGTAAAGAGATCTCAGTAAATTCTTGTATTTTGGATACAGTACTTTAGTTGCCTCCATAGTCTATGTTATAAAGAGTCCTTTACTCCAGGGTTGTTCTTGGGTGGAAGCATTAGTTGCTTTATGTATGAATGCTTCCACGAGTTGTTTATGTGTAGTTAACCCACACAAATGTTGATTTTGATATGCTTTGGCTGTTTGTATTTATTTATGTAGAAATTACTCAGCCGGCTAAATGTTTTATGGTTTAATAAACCAAGTCAAAGCATAAGAGCATGCATATTGCATATTCTAGGTTAATCAACTAGTAGCATCGGATTTAATCCGCACACATACTCAACTAGCCAATTGCAACCCACCGTGAGACCAACTCTCACAGGGTTTCCTGGGCAAGGGCACGGGGGATTGTGTCAGCTGGAAAAGGTTGAGAGGCAGATCTCCCGAAAACCAGTCTGGTCGAGGTTGTCTGACACTTATACCAGATAAGAGTCACCTTTCGTGCGAGAAGTAGTGGAGGCACCCATGCTCAGTGACTTCAGGGTGCCACGCTTAGAAACCTACGATGGGCGTAATGACCGTCAGGCGCACCTCACAAAGTACAAAAGGAGCATGGTGCTCCACGGAGCCGATGATGCCACCTTCTACAAGTGCTTTGAGGTGACCCTCTCCGGTCTAGCAACAGCATGGTACAACTCCCTTTCTCATGGAACCCTGCTGAGTTTCCAAGAACTGTCTACCGCCTTCACTTAGTAGTTCATTGGCAGCAGGCCAACAGCCAAGATGCCAGTACAAATGTTCAACATAGCACAGCGGAGTGGGGAGACCATCCACGACTACGTCGAAAGGTTCAATCGAGAGGCACTGAACGTGCCAGACTTTCGGCCCGAGATCCATATCCTCGCAATGACAAGAGGACTTTGGAGGGATTCCCATCTCTTCTACGAGTTCTCTAAGGACCCTTCAGATACCTTGGGAGAGTTCTACCGAAGGGCTGAACAACACATGACGGCCGAAGAACTCAGGATGGGGGGACCAAAGGTGGAACAACCTTGGTCCGAAGGACCAAGTCACCAGCCTCGACACCAGAATGAGGTTGGAGGAAGGCCCCAAAAGCAAAGGGGGAAAAGGCCGATGACGTTCACTCCTCTGAACGCCACAAGAGCCAGCATTCTTATGGCCTTGGAAAGGCAAGGGACTACAGTCCCAAGGCCAAAGGCCATGACCTCGGAAAATAAGAAAAATATGAAGAAATTCTGCCAATACCACCGAGACCATGGCCACGACACTGAAGACTGCTTCCAGTTAAGGAAGTACATTGAGTCCCTAATAAAACAAGGCCAGCTTCGCCGGTACCTCCGGATGCCTTCTCCAAAGGGAAGAAAGGAGGAACAGGGAAGAGGGGACGAGGAGGACTATGATTCCGACAGACGTCGGGACCGAAGTCCTCGAAAGAATCCACCACCATCGGCCGGGGTCATCCAAACCATCACCACAGGGATACCCTCAGCCGAAAGGAAAAGAAAGATAAAGGAGATCTCCGTAATGGAGTACGGGAACTCGCCGAACAGGCTTGTTCGCAGAGACGGGTCCACGGTGAAGTTCCCCCATGATGATCCACTCCTCGTCACGGCAAGGATAGGGAGTTGGGATGTCAAAAGAGTACTCCTGGATGATGGCTCCAACACCGATGTCATCTTCTCGCATCTACTGCCTAAACTAGGCATCTCAAGAGGTGACCTCAACACAGTCAATTCCCCCACCTTTGGGGTTGGGCCGTCCGAGCTCCCAGTTCTCGGATGCATCGATTTACCTTTAATATTGAAGAGGACCTCGATTCAGAATCAGGAAGAACTTTTTGCCTCTATTATGACGAGATTCATTGTCATTGATGTTCCCTCATCATACAACACTATCCTCGGGAGGCAAACTCAAGGAAATCTCCACATTCATCCCGATGTGAAGTACTTAACGGTCACCTTCGCGACCAAAGAAGGAGATGCAGAGATCTTCATCGACCAAGCCGAAGTCAGGAAGGTCTTCACCAGGGCCAGACAAAGCCCGGTCAAGGTCCAAGTACAGACTTCGGCTACGGAAATCACGACAGGCGAAGCGACCACAAGAGAGGAAGCAGAAGAACTGGAAAAAGTCGAGACGGAAGACGTAGAGTTAGTCCCCGGCCGGAACACCCGAGTAGGGAAAAAGTTGGCCAAGGGTGACAAAGATAGACTTGTATCTTTCTTGTTAATGAACAAAGATCTATTCGCCTACTCTCCGAAAGACATGCCTGGGGTCGACCCCAGCATAATCCACCATAGTCTCAAAGTTCGCCCGGACGCTAAACCAGTTCGGCAGAAAAAATGGAATCTATCATCTCATAAGAATTCCTTCGTTAAAGCCGAGGTTAGATGCCTGATTGAGGCAGGGGTAATAAGAGAAGTCAAGTACCCTGAATGGCTTAGTAATGTGGTTATCGCCACGAAGGAAGGGAGTGAAAAACTCCGAATGTGCATTGATTTTCGAAACCTGAACGATGCTTGTCCAAAAGACTCCTACCCTTTGCCAGCCATAGACCAATTGGTGGACTCAACCGCCGAATACGGTCTTCTTAGTTTCCTCGATGCCTTCAGTTGGCATCATCAAATTCAGATGAACCCTGAAGATGAAGAGAAAACCGCCTTCGTCACCGAGGTGCATACCTACTGCTATGTCAGAATGCCCTTCGGGCTTAAAAATGCAGGGGTCACCTATCAGAGGTTGATGAAAAAGGTGTTCGACTCTTAGATTGGAAGAAACATGGAGGCATACATCGATGATATGATAGTTAAGCCCTGGGTTTCCTAATAGTGGTATAGACGACTTCTCCGAAACTTGTCAACCGGGTGCTGCAGAGTTCGGCATTCGCCGGGGTTGTCCTGTTCTGTGTGCTTTCGAGCGGAAGTGCACAGACGTTCCTTGGGTGTATGGTATCAGAAATGGGTATCAGACCCCTTCAGCTATCACAGGTCAAACACATACTAGGTTTCCGAAGATTTTCATGCAAAACTGCATCATACAATGGCTTACAGGAAGAAATACACTTACTGTGGTTGGACTTAGTTTCCAAGTACGGCAATCTTTGGAACGACAAAATTTTCACAGATGCTCACTCAATGACTTTGGTTAGAGTTGCAACAATTTCATCCTCTTGGACCATAGGATAAGAAATAATGTTGGGCAAACTTTTGCATATGAAATCATTGGGACTTACCTCAAATTGTTACCTAACCCAACCTCCTTCATTGGTCGGCAACTACAGTATTCAGGGTTATGAATACTAGAACCCACACCACTTCTTGGATGGGCAGCAACTCACTTGATCTTTGTAGTTCATATCCACTTAAGTCTTGAAAAGAAGACTACACAACACTAGAAGAATACTCCACTATGTTAGATGAAAGTCCTTACATTCTTTATAGGTCAGGTACCTCTTCACTCAAAAAAGCTATCATTGCACTCTTGTGCTTGCGGGCAGACTTCTACAATCAATTTCTTCTCTAGGGAACTCTCCACTCTTCTTCCCCAGTATGTTACTTTTTCATCACTTAATCTCTCGGTTGTTCTCTCAGCTTTCCCCTTATTAATCTTGCCCTTAACTTTCCCCTCTTTTTCTTTTTCTCTCAACCTCACTTTGAAGCTTTTTTTTATCCTCCAAGACTTGTTGTGGTGAAAGTGGAACAATTGTGATTGACTTTTCTTGTTGAGGCCGAGTCAAGTCTCCTTTTGTGGCCTCCACATTTGGCTTGCTGAATGTTTTTTCTCCACATCCTTGCTAAGGCTCCTCCTCCTTGTGGACTTTTTCTCCTTGAGACATCTTGAATGACTTCAACCTTTTGATGATCCTCAAGACGTTAGTAGCATGATTAAGCAAATCCTCCATGTTGACATGGAGGCTACAATCTCCATCTTGTTGGCTATCTTAGGGTTGAGACCATTGACATAATCTATATATGGTGGCCTCCTTATCAGGATTGAAGTTGGCTTGGGTCAAGAATCGGTGTAAGAAACCTTAAGGCCCACAGCAACTCACAGTTAGTGGTCTAGCAGATGAAAGGAGATTACGCTGCAAAGGATCCGACCTTGGCAAAATACCACAACCTCGTCAAGTCGCTCATTAAAGAGTTCGATTCGGTACAAATAGAAAATATACCCCCTAGAGATAACGCTCAAGCCGATACCATGGCCAAATCCAAGGAACCTACCGGATGCTAAAACAACCTCAGGCCTAGAACTAATGTGGACATAGCAATGTCACACCTTCCTCACTCAGGCCCTGGCCTATAAGTTTCTAAATTAACTCACAAGCCCAACTCCAAAATTTAGTTTCTAGCATTCGGCCAAGCAAACCATGGCAACATTAAGTGTTATTTTCTTAAGTTGAGAGGCCTAGGAGGTGGCCCAGGTGGCTTTAAACAATTTCAATAGACTCTTGCAGTATAGGCAAGGCCCAATACCACTAACTTGCACAACAAGCAAGGTTTTAATTGAATACTTGCATACCAAGCAAGGCAACACTTAATGAAGTTTTTAAGTGCATAAATGGTGTGCAATCAAGTGTAACTACTTATATCGACAACCAAGAAGCCCACAATATTGGTTTAGATTTTTGAAAACCACAAGTTAAAATGCATCATGATGCTCTCGGCCAACAACATACATGATAATAGTGCACCACAATTTCATAAATTTAGGCCCATAACTATTCACATAAAAGTTTCAAACTTTGGCCCAAAACATTCAACATACCGGTACCATACAACGGCATAAAGCCATCCATAAGTCATACATAACTTGGCATACAAACCCAACAAAACCAACACAAGTCTAGGCACCGTATCAAGGACTACACATATGTACACAAAAGAGTAGTCTACCTAGTGTCCAACATGGCTACATGCCATGAATCCCAAAAGCTAAACATGCCAAGTTATTACATACCAAGACCACTAGTGGTCAAACAGAACCTTAAGTATGCCATACAAAAGTACACACTGCAGCACCAACCCAATAGCCTTGATTCATTGTCATGAAAGAAAATACTATGATAAAAGCCACAGTCCAAGTATCCATAGCCCTCCTAGACAAGTCTCCAACTACAGCCTGCAAACTTAGCTCATAAGTCTCGGCCAATCATATATATAAGACTTGTAATGAACACTAAAAGTAGTAAGCCAAGCACACATTGGCACAAACCTTGGAAACTAAGCAAATTAGTGCAAAACACAAGCAACAAGCAAGCTAGCACTACTCAAGCCGAATATCCTTTGCCTGAAATAAAAGAATGGGCAGTGAGTAAAACTCAGTAGGATTCACTTAGATACATATACAACTCAAAAATGAGTCTATTTAGTTAAGCTGAGTATACACTCAAGCTTAACCTCCCAATAGCTAGCTTTACCTGCAAAACAAACACAAAGACAAAAGAAACCAAGCATATACATATACAAGATAATTAACCTTAGCAAAAAAATCCATAATACCATAAGTGGGGTTAGCAAGCACATGGAAACATCAAAGCACACAAGTACACACACACACACTCCACATGTTTGTGTTAGTGTTGTGCCCAAAAGCCAATCATGAGATGATTGTATTTTTGCACATTGAGTCATGATATTTTATTGAGGCATTAATCCAACAATTATGTTTGTTGTTTTGTTTCTGCGTAACTTAACAAACATAATCGTAACCCTAGAATAATGATATTCTTAAATGTCCCTGGTCTAGTATTATTGTGGAGCGGGTTGAAATAATACATAATGACTAGCATATGTGGAGACTAATATGAGATATGTAGTCTACATATGGGTACAAGTTGGAGAACTTGTGTACTGGACCGACCCACCATGAGAACACTACATGGATCGTTATATGAATGTCATAAGTGATTCTCATAGTGATCATGGTATATGTAGTCCTTCAACCTAAGATCATCAAGGTTCCCTACATGTGAGTCACATACTTTGATACTTTCCTTTGTTGCTCGTAACTGAGTGAACTTGAAGGAGGTCATTGGGTATGTCACATATCATGCGGAGGGATTTGTATGATCAAGATGGGATTTGTCCCTCCTATGTAACGGGAGTGATATCTTCGGGCCCCTTGATAGAGTGAGACTTAGAAAATGCATGGCCATGCTTGGATGAGTTGATATACGATATCAATGTCATCAGTTTAAGTTAGTCTACTCGGTAATCAAGAAACCAAAGATTGGGCTATACGAGAGTGACACATTCCATGTCTCGTGCTTAGTCTTGATATCTTGGACAAAGGGACAATGGCATATATCGGTGATGATCATGAAAGGTTTAGTCGAATCATCGACAATCTTGTCACTTGGGTAGCAATGATGTGTTGCTAGACACCGCTCATTGCTTATGATCATAAAATGTGATTTTATGATCATTGCCAACATGGTAAGAGCCTATTGGGTCGCACACATAGAGCTATTTGGATCATTAGAGTGCATGGTCTAATTATTTGGGTTATGGTTTCACTTTAATTTCGTATTAATAATGGGCCCAAGAGTTGAGCCATTATTAAGCCCGAAATTAAATCCTAATTGGATTAGGGCTTTGAAACCCATTAGGCCTGGAAGTTGAGTCTCACTATAAATACAACTTTTAGTGAGAAATTCAAAGGTCTCCTTGCCCTAGCCTCCCAAAAGGATAGCCACACTCTTCTCTTGCAATTCCTTGGAGGACGCAAGCTAGCACTGCGAGTGCAAGAGAAACGCATCTGCCGGGACGTGGTGGAAGCGTGGTGATCCCGAGAGGCTCGTGTGGATACCATAGAGAGCCTGAACACGGGATCAACTGTTCAGGTTTTGTGATTTGACTCTACAGGTTGAGTGAGAGATCTCAACCGAAAATTAGGTATGAAAATTTTCGAACACCCGGTTTACCCCGTTTCACTTGGATCCTGGAGGGTTTCGATTAAATTCCACTGCGCTTGTTTGGCTCCTGAAACCCAACAGTTTGCTCTCGGCCATCATGAACCATACATGTACCCATGTGCACATTGCACACAAATTACCATCTGTCAACATCCACTTCCACTTAGAGCTCCAAAACGCCAAGCAAATAGGCCACATTTACTTGCATTTCTAGTACATGTACATTAGTTAATTAGCTAATCAACAATTCAGCCAAGTGAAAACTTAAAAGCCCATCAAGCAATTAAGGTCATTTGCCAAATTTTAACCATCACTTAGTCACTCTAAACACTTGAACCATGGTAATTATTACCAAGCAATATCAAGTGCCAGTGAACCCTACCTCAAGAGCTTTCGGTTTCAAGCCAACCTTCCAATATCCAAGTGTTCTTCACACACAATGCCTACCACAACAAACAATAGGCATCAACAACACAAACTCATGGATTAACTACCATTTTTTCAATGAAGAACACTACAATACACAAACTTAAGCTCTCGGTCACAATGCCCATTTCCACATATTTGTGTTATCCATCACACTAACTCATTACATGCTCATCTAATCACCAATGAACATCACTTATGGCATCCATTACCATGTAACCAAGTGAAGTACACACCTCCAAAATACACTAACCCAAGCTTTTCGGCCAAATTTGCCCATTTCACACAATAGTGTTCTTTACCAACTATCTAGCCCATTACATAAACACCTAATCATCAATGATCATTATTCATGGCACCAATACCATGTAATCAAGTGATAAACACCAAATTACACAACTTCAAGCCCTCAGCCATAATGCCCATTGCCAAACACTAATGTTCTTCACCCATCCAATCCAACATACAATCACCTAAACATCATTAATCAACGTTCATGGCACCATTACCATGCACTTAGATGAAGAACATAGGATTACCTCAAAATGAGCTTCTCGGCCAAAAGCTAACTTGCACTCATTGATGTTCCTTGCTCAAAATAGCCTAGCATAAGATCACATAGGCAGCAATTAGCCTTAATCATGGACTAATTTCCATGTACACAATGAATAACATCAAGATTACTTATCCAACACTTTTGGCCAACAAAGAACTTTCAAACCAACACATAGTTTGCTCTAATAGCTCAACCAACTTCAATTAAACTCTTAAACTCCTTGGTCATGGAAGAAATACCATGGAAATCAAGGAAACACGAAAATACCTTAGAATCCTAGCTTGATTTGGCTCGGCCCTTCAACAAAACTCAAGAACAAAGCTTGATTCCAAGCAATCCAAGGCCGAAACAAGCATTCCAAGCTTAAATCCTTTAAGTGCTCTCAAGATTTGCTTGATTTCAAGACTAATTTCTAAGGAAGAGCTCAAGAACACTCTCGGCCAAATGAAAGCAAGGAAGCCCGAAAATGAACCAAATGGCCTTTGACTAGTTTCGGCCAAAAGACATATGTGAAATGGTTAGCCAAATGCTAACTTTTGCCTTGAATTCCTCATGTCCACAATGCCGCCACTAAAACTTGTGTCTAATATGTCATTCAAGTCACTCATTGGCCCATAATGCCAAGCATAAGACAACACAAGTACCAAGGCATTATAATCACCCTTGTATAACCGGCCATATAACTAGACAAAAAACTAGTTAGTTTAACTAGTAACTAGTGAATAGTACTTTAGTGGTAGACAATATTTGATTAGTAATCATTGTTGTCTCCCATAATTTGGCTTAGTATGGCACTAGTCACCTTAAAAACTTGCATGGCCGAATATGCCAACTTTAAGTTTGTAATTTTAATTGTACCACTCATCTAAGTGTATAATTTGATCCCCTTTCTCTGTTTTCTATCAGCTTTCCCATAGTCCAGTTTCCATGTGTAGTTAAGGTCTGAAAGTTTCCAGTTTTGCATATAGATCACTGTACTAGTTTCCATAGTTCCTATCACTCTTCCTTTTTATTTTTCCTTGTTTTCCTTTATTCTCCTTGGCCTAAGCCAAGCACTTAGGAGGTGCCTAACAATTCCTCCCTCCTTAAAGAATTTGGTCCTCCAAATTCTTCACCAACTTAAGGTACAGTTGAGGGTATTTAGTGGCAATTTCCTGTTCCACTTCCCAGGTTGCCTCCTCTGGAGTATGGTTACTCCACTGCACCTTAATCATAGAAATCCACCTACTTCTTAACTTCCTGGTATCTCTGGCCAGGAACTGGATTGGCACTTCTTCATAAGTGAGGTTGGGTGCCACAATCACAGTTGTAGGTGTTTCTATTTGCTTATAACTGGGAACATACTTTTTGAGCAAACTCACATCGAATACATTGTGTATATTTCCAAGTTCTGGTGGCCAGTCCAGCTGATATGCCACATTTCCCACTTTGGCCAGTATCTGGTATGGCCCAACATACCTAGGTGCCAGTTTCCCCTTTTTCCCAAATCTGATCACTCCCTTCATTGGAGAAACTTTTAGCCACACCCAGTCTCCTTCCTGGAACTCCAGGTCCCTTCTCCATTTTAGGTTTGCATAGGCCTGCTGCCTATCATTTGCAGTTTTGATCCTAGCTTGGATCAACTTAATCTTCTCAGTACTTAATCATTTGCGGTGTCTGTTCAAGTTCCATTTCAGGTTTGAGGTCTCCTTGTTGTCCTTGAATTTCTTCAAGTTCTACTTTCCTCCCACTAGTTCCTTTGGAGATCAACTCGTTCTCCAAAAAGACACTAGTTCGAGCAACAAACACTTTTTGCTCAGAAGGATTGTAGAAATAGTAACCCTTTGTTTCTTTAGGATACCTAACAAAAAGACATTTTTGAGATTTGGGCCCTAGTTTGTCAGAGGATTGACGTTTCCCATAAGCGTCACAGCCCCAAATCTTCATAAAAGACAAATTGGGATGCCTCCCACTCCATATCACATATGGTGTCTTTTGAACCGATTTAGATGGAAGTCGGTTTAGTGTAAAAGCGGCCGTCTCTAGAGCATGTCCCCAAAAGGAGTTTGGAAGGTCAGCTTGACTCATCATAGAGCGAACCATGTCTAACAGAGTTCGATTTCTCCTTTCAGATACACCATTCCATTGAGGTATACCTATGGAGTGAGTTGTGATACTATACCACACTCCTTCAGATAGTCAAGGAATTCTTAATCCAAGTACTCTCCACCTCGATCTGATTGAAGCACTTTAATACTCTTCCGGAGTTGATTCTCTACTTCATTCTTGAATTTTTTAAACTTTTCAAAGGATTCTGACTTGTGTCTTATGAGATACACATAGCCATATCTGCTGAAGTCATCAGTGAAAGTAATGAAGTGTTGGAAACCTCCTCTAGCTTGTGTAGACATAGGGCCACATACATCACTATGTATGAGTCCTAGTAAGTCATTAGCCCTTTCATTTTGTCTTGTGAATGGGGCTTTGGTCATCTTGCCCAACAAACATGACTCACATGTCTCATATGATTCAAAATCAAATGAGTCCAAGAGTCCATCCTTATGGAGCTTGGATATGCGGGTCTCATTTATATGGCCCAAGCGACAGTGCCAGAGGTAGGTCGGGTTTGAATAATTTAATCTGACCTTCTTGCTATTCACATTATAGATTGGATCCTCAAGGTCTAGAATATACAATCCATTGCTAAGTTGAGCATTACCATAAAAGATTTCATTCAAATAAATAGAACAACATTTGTCCTTTATTATAAATGAAAAACCTTTCTTGCCTAAACAAGAAATAGAAATCAAATTTGTACTAATAGTAGGCACAAAGTAGCATTTGTCTAATTCTAAAACTAATCCACTAGGTAAAGTGAGAACATAAGTCCCTACGGCTGAGGTAGCAACCCTTGCTCCATTTCCAACACGTAGGTCCACTTCACCTCGGGCGAATCTTCTACTTCCACTTAGATCCTGGACATTTGGACAAATGTGAGATCCACATCCAGTATCCAATACCCAAGATGAGGAAGTAGAAAAGTTAGCCTCTATAATGAAAATACCTGAAGTGGATGTCTTACTTTCCTTTTCCTTAGCACGTTCTTCAAGATAGAGCTTGCAGTTACGCTTCCAGTGTCCAGGTTGCTTACAGTGGAAGCACTCCCCTTCCTTTGCCACACCACCCTTTGGTTTCAGTGCAGCTGAAGAAGAACTAGCATTGGACTTTCCATTAGCTTTACCTTCTTTTTGTTGGCTTTTCCCTTTCTCTTGCCCTTTTGAACCATCAAAATGGGCTTAGCCTTCTTAAGGTTTTGCTCAGCAGTTCTCAACATGTTGAGCAATTCAGGAAGGGACTTGTCAAGGTCGTTCATGTTATAGTTCATGACGAACTGACTGTAGCTTTCAGGCAACGATTGCAAGACTACATCAATAGCCAACTCTTTCTGAAGAGCAAATCCCAAATTCTCAAGATTCTCAATGTACCCAATCATCTTGAGCACATGAGGACCCACGGGACTTCCCTCAGACATCTTGCACTGAAACAATGCCTTAGAGGTCTCAAACCTCTCATGCCTAGCTTGCTCTTGGAAAAGCATTTTGAGATGTTCGATCATATCGAACGCCCCCATGTTCTCATGTTGCTTCTGAAGCTCAGATTCCATGGTAATAAGCATGAGGCATGCAACATCCAAAGCATCATCAGAATGCCTCTTGTGAGCATCCCTTTCAGCTCTTGGAGCAGTGGCAGCAGGCTCATTCGGAATGGGCTGCTCTAGGACATAAGCCTTTCTCTCTTGCTTGAGGACTATCCTCAAGTTTCGGTACCATTTGAGAAAGTTGGTCCCATTCAGTTTTTCCTTCTCAAGGATCGATCGCAACGAAAGTGTCGATGTGTTTTGTGCCATGGTTATCTACAACAGTAAATATGCAGTGTAAGAGTCATGTATTTTAATTCATTTAATAAGGACTTTTATTAAACGATACTCCCACTATTTTCCTCAAAATAATAACCCTCGATATTATTTCGGAACACCTCGGCGCTAAGGTATTCTAGTGGGCCAAGATCCATATTTGACCACAACCTGAGTCAGCTTTGGCTTTTCTCTCAAGTTACAGCTATTTAGGTAGGCAACTCTTTGCCAATTGCATCTTATGCAACTCTTGGATAGTTGGGTGAACAACACTTGTCCAAGCTCATCTCATGAGCTTAAGCCCAACTCTATGCCTCTAAGTCCCTAATCCTATTAGGATGACTTAGTTAAGTCAGACCCAAAGTTAGCAATTTGGATATCACTATTATCCCATCGCGCCTTACCAAGATGAACATAGGTGCTTTGCTTTGGCAAACCCACCTAATGTTGATCAAAGTCTTGACGAGTGCCAACATTTGGAAGGCATCACATTTATGACTTAATATTTGTTTGAGGGATTTTTTTCGTTTGATCTCACCAATTTGTTATCTCCGGTTGTCTTATACATGCATCACATACAAATATAAAACATGCATCTCATGCGTTCAAGAAAGTAAACGTGACATGGTTATAGCCCAAACTATGCGATATTCTCAAGCCAATGAGAATATCATAAAAGCCTAAGAAAAGAAAAGAGTCTTCACAAGCTCCTTCTCTTCCTTTCTTGGCTGCCCTTTTGTTGTCATCTCCTTGGACATACCTCCTTGGATGATCCTTAGACATACCACCTTGGATGATCCCATAATGCACCATTACATCAATAATAGAAACCTCGAGTTACATTCGAGGGGAGTAAGGTGAGAAGAGAATGTACAATGAGAGTGATAAGAAAAGGCACGACTCGCAGGCCGTATTTACAAGTACAACCAATCAAGGGCTATAACCATGCACCATGCTTCAAACACCAATCAGCATATCATGTCAAATCTCATTCAACAAAGATGCATGCCAATTTTCGCGCGTTGATTAACCAGTTTTTATTTATGTGGCGCTTCGCATACGGCGGTCCCGCTGGCCGGTCAGCGGGCGGTGGTTCCGCTGATCGGTCAGCGGACGGGGTCAAGGGGAGCCGCCCTTGCGGGGGGCGTGGGGGGCAGCGCCCCCCGGCGCAAAAAATTGTCTTACAATTGCTTAGCCCGAAATCTTCTATTTCGAGCAAGTAGGCACCCGAGACTCCTCCATTCGAGCCACCAAAAATACCTTACTTTCGGTGCCCGAACAGGCCGAATCCGAACCAAGCTAGGGTTTTTGCAACTATTGCAAGAATCCTAATCCATATAGGTATCTCATACCATTCAATTTGAGGTTAATCTCATTAACCAATTAGTGTCGTTTCTTCATATATGTCATATGTTCATTACGAGTTCCAGTTTCATGCATCATGAATCAATCTAATTAATCATGGCCGAAAAGCAACCGAACACATAGCATCATGCGATTCAACACTCAATCCCGATTTAGGGTTTCACCAGTAGCTCTGATACCACTGATGGGTTTCGGGAGCCAAACAGTGCAGTGGAATTTAACCGAAACCCTCCAGGATCCAAGTGAAACGGGGTAAACCGGGTGTTTGAAAATTTTCATACCTAATTTTCGGTTGAGATCTCTCACTCAACTGTAGAGTTGAATCACAAAACTTGAACAGTTGACGTGTTCAAGCTCTCTATGGTATCCACA
The DNA here is from genome assembly GCA_005392925.1 of Aquilaria sinensis. Taxonomy (NCBI): domain Eukaryota; kingdom Viridiplantae; phylum Streptophyta; class Magnoliopsida; order Malvales; family Thymelaeaceae; genus Aquilaria; species Aquilaria sinensis. The sequence continues at coordinate 166,254 of SMDT01000309.1, forward strand.
CGAGCCTCTCGGGATCACCACGCTTCCACCACGTCCCGGACAGATGCGTTTCTCTTGCGCTCGCAGTGCTAGCTTGCGTCCTCCAAGGAATTGCAAGAGAAGAGTGTGGCTGTCCTTTTTGGAGGCTAGGGCAAGGAGACCTGCGAATTTCTCACTTAAAAGTTGTATTTATAGTGAGACTCAACTTCCAGGCCTAATGGGTTTCAAAGCCCTAATCCAATTAGGATTTAATTTCAGGCTTAATAATGGCTCAACTCTTTGGCCCATTATTAATACGAAATTAAAGTGAAACCATAACCCAAATAATTAGCCCATGCACTCTAATGATCCAAATAGCTCTATGTGTGTGACCCAATAGGCTCTTGCCATGTTGGCAATGATCATAAATCACATTTATGATCATAAGCAATGAGCGGTGTCTAGCAACACATCATTGCTACCCAAGTGACAAGATTGTCGATGATTCGACTAAACCTTTATGATCATCACCGATATATGCCATTGTCCCTTTGTCCAAGATATCAAGACTAAGCACGAGACATGGAATGTGTCACTCTCGTATAGCCCAATCTTTGGTTTCTTGATTACTGAGTAGACCAACTTAAACTGATGACATTGATATCGTATATCAACTCATCCGAGCATGGCCATGCATTTTCTAAGTCTCACTCTATCAAGGGGCCCGAAGATATCACTCCCGTTACATAGGAGGGACAAATCCCATCTTGATCATACAAATCCCTCCGCATGATATGTGACATACCCAATGACCTCCTTCAAGTTCACTCAATTACGAGCAACAAAGGAAGGTATCAAAGTATGTGACTCACATGTAGGGAACCTTGATGATCTTAGGTCGAAGGATTACATATACCATGATCACTATGAGAATCACTTATGACACTCATATAACGATCCATGTAGTGTTCTCATGGTGGGTCAGTCCAGTACATAAGTTCTCCAACTTGTACCCATATGTAGACTACATATCTCATATTAGTCTCCACATATGCTAGTCGTTATGTATTATTGCAACCCGCTCCACAATAATACTAGACCAGGGACATTTAAGAATTTCATTATTCTAGGTTTACAATTATGTGTGTTAAGTTATGCAGAAACAAAACAACAAACATAATTGCTGGATTAATGCCTTAATAAAATATCATGACTCAATGTGCAAAATTACAATCATCTCATGATTGGCTTTTGGGTACAACACTAACATTATCTTCTCTTTTTCTATCATATTCCCTTCGTCCTTTGGGCAACGGCATCCGCAGGTAGCGCTGAAGTTGGCCCTGCTTGATTAAAGATTCAATGCACCTTCTCAGCAGGAAGCAGTCCTCGATGTCGTGCTCGTCATCTTGGTTAAACTGACAGAACTTCTTCATGTTCTTTTTGTTGTCCAAGGTCATGGCCTTCTGACGTTAGATCAAGTTTTCTTGCCTTTCCATGGCCATCAGTATGTTCGTTCTTATAGTGTTCAGGGGAGTGAACAACATCGGCTTCTTCCCGCTTTGTTTCCGAGATCTGCCCCTCACCCTCGGTTGGATACCGAGATTGGTGATTCTGACCATCGGAGTGGTTATGATCAGATTTCAGCCTTCCCATCCCCAGCTCTTCAGCTGTCATGTGCTGCTCTGCCCTTCGGTAAAATTCTCTGAGGGTGGATCTTTGGAGAACTTGTAGAAGAGTTGGGAGTCTCTCCTAAGTCCCCTAATCATGGCAAGGATGCAGATTTTGGGTCTGAAGTTGAGCACATTGAGGGCTTCCCTATTCAACTTGTCGACATAGTCCCGAATGGTCTCCCCATTATTCTGTGCTATGTTAAACACTTGGACGGGCATTTTTGCCATTGGTCTACTTTTGATGAACTGTTGTGTAAATGTGGTAGATAACTGCTGGAAACCCATTATGGCTCTGGGAGCCAGGGAGTTATACCATGCGGTCACTGGCCCTGAAAGGGTGACTATGAAGCACTTGCAGAGGGTGGCATCATCAGCGTCGTGCAACACCATATTGTGCCTATATTTTGTTAGGTGAGGTTGTTGCGCCCATCATATGTTTCCAACTGTGGTACTCGGAAGTCACTTGGCATAGGTGCCTCTACTTCTGCACGGATGAAGGGTGACTCTTCTCCGGTAAAGGTCTCCGACAACCTTGACCAAACAGGCTTTCAGGAAACCTGCCTTTCTAACTTTTTGAACCACTCTAGGATCTTCTCCATGAGTATGGTAGTGTCGTCCTCCCCTTACTACCTAGTAGTCACCGGCAGTGGAGAGTGATGTCTTCTTTTTTGTAAGTAGCTTTGTTGGCAGGGGGACAGGGACTTCTTATCAGGGATGGACTCCGCCAGTGGGAAGTTCTAAGGCCTTTTGACTCTATTCCACAAGTGTGACATCATCTGGATAGTATACTCACCGTTGAGGACTCATAATGAGAACCCCCACTTTCAGAGTTTCGGCAAGGTGACCTTGGGCTCTTCTCCTGACGGGTAGTAGGAGAACACGGCCCTCCCCTTGGAAGTTGTTGTGACCACCTCTGATCAAGTTGTTGGGTCATTTCAACCATGATAAAGTGCTGAAAGTCACGTAGAAAACCCATCATGACTGTGAAAGGACGTTCGTCCTCAGTTAAAGAAGTCTCCGTTGCAGGCTGTTCAGTTGCCATTTGAGTTTCCAACGTGGACTGGGACCTCGGGAGTCCTTTGTCCTTAGAATGCCAAGTCTCAACAACGGTGACCTGAGAATGGGTTCCTATAGACAGTGCCAAATGATTCCCATCGGTATCTTTGTTGAATGACATGTTGGCCTGCAGGGTGGACTTCTGGTCTGAGAGTATCTAGAACATTTAGAAGAACAAGGGTTAGGAGGTCCCTAGAGTGTCGTCCAGGGGAGGAGCCTCCGATGGCCAAGTCAGTATTTATGATAGTGGTAATAAAGAGTAGAAAGTAGAGAATAGACAGAGTCCTGTAAGTCCTTACCAAGGTCCCTTCTAAGTATTTATAGGAGGGTGGTGGGAGGAGGCCATTTGACACAACTTGTCCAGATCATGACATGTGTATGGTCAAATTTGATCCATACATTCAGAGGTAGGTATCTCTAGCTAGCCGTAGGCCGTTCTGGACAGGAGGTAGGGGCGTGTGCGAGGTCTATTTGTTAGAGGCTCCTTAACCATTTTTGTCATATCTCCATAAGACCTCTTCGGGGTATGAGACCCTTTCGAGCGGAGATTTATCCTTGAGCGCTACTAGGGAAGGCCCTTTGAAAGGGTGGACCATCTTCGGGAGACTTTATCCTCTGCAAGGGATGGTTGATCATCTTTTCCAAGGTTAGTGACTTTGTAAATCTGAGGGTTGTAAGGATGCCTTTTCCCAAACTTGGACATGTTACTATCCAAGGGTGGTGTCGAGAATGCCCTGAGGTCCTGGCTAAGCTCCTTTTGAAGGTGTCGTCAAGTTAGCCAATTAGGAGATCTCGGGGGCAATAGCGCTTCGGCTATCAACAAGGTTGCTTGAGGTGCAAGTGAAAGCATAGTACGCTCTTGGTAAGGTTTTAAGGTTGAAGCTGAGTACACAAGTCACCTAGGTAAGTTTAAGGACTTGAGGTACTATGTGGAGGCATACCACCTAATGAGTTGCTTAGAACTCAGGCGAGGTGCATAACCATGTTTGCCTGCATAACAATTAAGGGAAGTTTAAAGTTATCGCATTGGTAAGCTAAGGCTAACTAGGAGCCAATTAGGGGCTAGAACTCACTAGACATGGAGTGACACTCATGAAAGGACAAAGAAAATGAAAGGGTTCCAAGGGACTCAAATGTATGCACATACGTTAGCACCTAGACTGCAAGCGCACGTAGTAGATTTCATATATCATATATATGTGTGTCCTTAAAATTTTCATGCAGGTTAAAGGATCCCTTTCTAAGAATCTTTGATTCTTATTCCCTTAGCTTTTGTTGTGTAGTTTTTGGGTGTCGTTGGGCTAGCAATTGTTACCCGCTCAGGGGTAGTCCAGTTATGGTGCCAAAATTATGCATTTAAACCCCCAAGATTGGTATGCCATCAAAACAATACCCTTAGTGCGCATACCCAAGTGGCCCTCTTGAGCACTATGTAAATACATGGTATTAGTACAACCATTACACAGACAGTCACATTTTATGTACACTATGGTAGCAAGCAAGGAAAACACTAGGACAAGTCTTAATCTTGGCAACCACACAATAGGTATTCTTACTAGGTTCATGTGTCTAGCCACTAGACCCAAAACTTCCTCCCAAAAATTGTATTAATCTAGTCTTGTACCACTTTTTTTTTCAAATTCCATGATCAAGAATAGTCTTATTCCAAACCAAGGAAACAATTTTTACATCAATAGCCCACCTATGGACTAAGTTATGGATTTTTTTAAATTGGTTACAAAATTCTGACCAAATGTACAGTAACTTAGCAAATTTTGTAACTTCATATCTTTGGATATAAGGAACCAATTGTAGTAATTCTAAAGCTAATTTAATCCTCTAGATGCACTCTAGATGTGGTCAAAATTTCATATCAATATTCATTCTACATAGGGAGTTATAGTGTTTAGAGTGCAGGGTCAAAATTCTAGTCACTTTAGGACCATTATGCTCAAACGAAATTTTATAAGCATGCAAACGCTTCATTCATAAGGGGTAAACCCCCCAAGGCTATTTTGTACATGTCCAAGACACATGGGAAACACATTCCCCTATAGCTAGCATCTTTACATAGCCAATACCAAAATTTACAAATAACTAGCCTATATTGCACACTAAGGCCTCTTGTGCATAGCATCCTCACACATGGAAAAATAGCCAGAAATGGTCACATGCACTGTGAAAACTCTACATGCCCAACATGTATATGCACCCATGCACAACATAATGTTTTTAACTTAGCTCAAATGTGCACCCTAGTTACAAGAGAGCTTCAGATAGAATGCACTCCAAAAAATAGGATGCTCGATAGCTGCTGCGTAGTACGATAAGCACCATCACTAAAAGTACCAAATGTGCTCCTAAAATTATCAAACACTCTAGATCAAAACTAAATATGTGGAAGTTTAATTAACTAAAATTCTAGACCAAAACTCAAATGAAAGGGGTCAGTTTCAATGATATTTATCTGCAGCACCTTAAATGGACAGATTTGAGGGGAGATAAGTTTCACTTGGAAACTTAGTAATAAGCACACTTAGGTACGTAAGGTTATACCACACATGATATTACCTGCATTTGAATACACAAAAATAGAAGAAACACAATGCAAATATCCAGCAAAAAGCAACCAAATGCAGCAGCCAAACATAAACAACAAACATATGTATGCGGCAGCAGTAAGCATCATTGGTTACTCCATAAAACATACAATAAACATACGCAATTCAGTATGGAATCCCTCCTCAAGCTTAAGCTTGGTTAGAGCAGATTTTTAACACTAGTTAGTACTAACTTTGGACTCTATAAACACCAATTTTTACTTCCATCATTGAGCACTACACACTAAGGCTAAAAACCTTCACTAAGTGCACCTCCCTTTACTAAGCTTGGTTCATCAAGCACTTGCCTCTCTTCAAAGCCTAGCCCTAGCTCCATGGATGCTTGAATAATGCATTAAACCATCCATGAGAGCAAGAAAAATCCTTACCTTGTTGAGTGGGCCAAAATTGAGCTTGATTATAGGTGCACACAAGTAGTAGCACTAGTACACCTCCAATTGTGCTTTTTTCACTTCAATTTCAAGTAATTGTAAGCTTGAAGTTATGGTCGCTATGAAGGAACTATGAAGGTGAAGGGCTACATTTTTTCCTGCTAGAAAAGGCCAAATGTGGGAGAGATAAGATAAAGATGGCCATTTATATGGACTTAGGTGCATAAAGACCCTTAACAAGGCTTAACCATGCTTTATGTCCTTCCCTATGCTACAAGACCATGGTTTCTTAGCCTTAATCTCTTGGCCCACATTTCTTACTTCCTTACCATGCCTTAGCTAGCTGTCCCATGGTGGGATAACTCCAAAATGTCTCCATTTGACTTAAGTCAAAAGCATGGACAACCAATGGTCTACACTAGGACACTTAGGTCCTTAAAGCCGTTTTGTGTTTTCTTTGTCCAAAATTGTCTTCCACAAGCCCTTTTTGTAAGTGTTGTGCCCAAAAGCCAATCATGAGATGATTGTATTTTTGCACATTGAGTCATGATATTTTATTAAGGCATTAATCCAGCAATTATGTTTGTTGTTTTGTTCCTGCGTAACTTAACAAACGTAATTGTAACCCTAGAATAATGATATTCTTAAAACTCCCTGGTCTAGTATTATTAGCGGGTTGCAATAATACATAATGACTAGCATATGTGGAGACTAATATGAGATATGTAGTCTATATATGGGTACAAGTTGGAGAACTTATGTACTGGACCGACCCACCATGAGAACACTACATGGAACGTTATATCAGTGTCATAAGTGATTCTCATAGTGATCAGGGTATATGTAGTCCTTCGACCTAAGATCATCAAGGTTCCCTACATGTGAGTCACATACTTTGATACTTTCCTTTGTTGCTCGTAACTGAGTGAACTTGGGTAGCAATGATGTGTTGCTAGACACCGCTCATTGCTTATGATCATAAATGTGATTTATGATCATTGCCAACGTGATAAGAGCCTATTGGGTCGCACACATAGAGCTATTTGGATCATTAGAGTGCATGGGCTAATTATTTGGGTTATGGTTTCACTTTAATTTTGTATTAATAATGGGCCCAAGAGTTGAGCCATTATTAAGCCCGAAATTAAATCCTAATTGGATTAGGGCTTTGGAACCCATTAGGCCTGGAAGTTGAGTCTCACTATAAATAGAAATGTTAAGTGAGAAATTCGCAGGTTTTCTTGCCCTAGCCTCCAAAAAGGACAGCCACACTCTTCTCTTGCAATTCCTTGGAGGACGCAAGCTAGCACTGCGAGTGCAAGAGAAACGCATCTGCCGGGACGTGGTGGAAGCATGGTGATCCCGAGAGGCTCGTGTGGATACCATAGAGAGCTTGAACACGTCAACTGTTCAGGTTTTGTGATTCAACTCTACAGTTGAGTGAGAGATCTCAACCGAAAATTAGGTATGAAAATTTTCGAATACCCAGTTTACACCGTTTCACTTGGATCCTGGAGGGTTTCGGTTAAATTCCGCTGCGCTGTTTGGCTCCCGAAACCCAAGACTTTTAATCCTCCAATAGTACTTTCATACCATTTATATCCTTCTCATAACTCTCCTTATCTCTTTTTTGAGAGTTTTGCAATTGAGTACCCAAATTTCCAAAATCTTACGAAAAAGTCCATAGGTTGCTTGACAAACAAGCAATCCTTAAGACTTCCCTTATAGGCCAAGTTACCAATTTGAAGCACTTTTAGGCAGGTGTTGATCATACCTTTTACCCCTCACACTTCAATCACAATAGTAAGAATTACACAATATAATGGTTTTTTAACCATTATGCTACACTTTGTAGTTCTCCCATTTTTGTGAGGTGGTAACAGCAACCATTGAGGGTTGTTGAGCTAAGCTCACGAGCAGGGATATTGTTTATTTGAATCTTTTGGATTATAGTTTGTGGCTCACTTATTGGTTAAGCTATAGTACTAACCACAGTTGTCTTGTTAGCCAACAAAGGCTAATGAAGCACATGGGAGGGCTTTCAAGCTTGCCACCAAAAGTTGCTCTAAGGTGGGAGCTTAGTTATGGATCTTAATAGTGTTATTCAGTGTGTTGTTTTCATATGCTAGTTTGCCTCCATTGTTCACGTATGAGTCATGTACTATAGATTTTCTCTTCGATGTGAACATAGTTTACTTTTGATTCGATGTTCACAGATGGTTGATTATGTGTAGTTAACCACATAATTGCTTTGTATGCTTTGATGGTTTTAATGCTTGGTTTTAATGAGCTGCCATCGCAATGTTTTATCTTTTCATTACTTGTTTTATCATTCAAGTTAAAGCCATACTCATGCATGATTGTATAGTAGGATTAATTAACTAGAAGCATAAACATTTTAACTAGTGTGCTCATAATCAATTAGCCAATTATGACTAGTACAAAACAGATTCCCATATGCTTCACGTGCAAGACCATGAAGGGCCATGTCTGTTTGGTACTTGAGCTCAGTCATGGTCATTGGAGGCTAGGAATTGAGATCTAGGGGATTGTCCTTGTGTTGGGGTAGTGAGTACTAACCAACCTCTATGGGTTGTTTTTTGGCTTTGGCTGCAGGTTGCAATGATGAAACGAAGGCAAGTTTGCTTTTGGATGCTAAGCTCCAAGAAAGGATCTAGTGCGGCAACATTGGGGTAGTTGGTTTGGCTTTCTCCAAACTAGGGTAACACCTTGGCCCAAGTTGATGGGATGTGGCCACCATCCTAGGAAGTTGTTTTGGACCTCAAACATAAGGTGGGCTACATGATCCATAGGATTAGGAGCATATGGAATCCTCCAATGTAGGGAGTACCACCAGACCAGGTGGATTACTCCATAAGTTCAAGAATTTGAACCCAGCAACTTGGATGGGTTAGGGAACATCGAAGAAACCTGAGGATGTACTGACCTAAGTGCTAAGCATTTGGTCATGTAGGCTACAAAGCAACAAAGGGCAGTACCCTCATGCTCTTCCATCAAGAGTAAGAGCTTGAGTCCAACTTCCCTTAGGCTTGAAATAACATACAAAGGTGTTTGAAAATCATCGAGGTGGGCACTAGCAAGTGGTGTAGGATGCAGCGGCTCTAAAAAAAGAGTTAGAAAAGCTGATGACCCAGGACGGTGAGGTGGAGGTTGGCTCATACAACCTAGTAGGAGCATGGGCGATATGCCCATAGTCCATACATCAACTAAAGGAGAAAGAGAAAGAATGGATCATGAGGATGAAGGGCTAAGGCCCATGGGTGCAAAGAGTGCATCACTCTTAGCTTGCACCTAAGAAATGTTGCCAACTGTCCAAGTAGTCATCGGACAAGTCTCATATTTGGGCTCGATTAAGTTAAAACTAGCTGAGGAAGCTTGTCCCCAATAGTTATTGCCACAGGGAGTCAGCCTAGTACACCAGAGTGGTAGCTCAAGCTTTGCTTTGATTAGTCAAATGGTTGAAGTAGGCAGCCACCAGCTAGGTGTGATTGATAGCTGCAGTGAACTCATGGGTAGTGTGTGGCTAGTGTGAGGTAAGTCCTTATGTTGCCACTAGTAGTTTTCCATTTACTTTGTAATTTCAAGCATAGTTTTATTTGGCTTGTTGGGTGGTAGTTTCGAGCAGGGTTAGGGGCTAGCCCAAGTGCATTAGGACCTAAAAATGCACCAAGTATTGGGTGACATCTGAAACCTTAAGAGCCACTTGTTAGTGTGAGAACCCACTTAAGTAATAGCTTAAATGTCTTCGAGTGGGAACATTCCAAGGTTCCATAGGCTGTCTTCTTTCTTGAGTTGTTTGGTTGGCCTACTTGGCAGTGAATGACTGGCTAGTTAAATGGATGAGTTCCTTAAAGTCACCAAGCAGTGAAGCAGTTTAGTCAAATGCCAAAAAGGTAAGTAGGTAAGTTTTTGTTTTGTTTCTAACCATTGAATATAGGGGATAACTATGGAAGGAGGCAAGGAGTAAGGAACTGATCTAGGGTAAACAAATGGATAGTTTTGTTCATCTGATAGTTGTATGCCCCAGGTTTGAGATAGCATGAGTAGAGTTATTGCTAGGGTTTGACTCAACTACTAGAAGGTAGTAAAAGATTTCAATTAATAGGATTGATTGCCATGGACTAGGGGAGAGCAAGTGATTGGGCGTCATCATCAAAAGGTTAAGTGGGGTCAAAGGCCACATAGATGACTCAAGGAAGAACAAAGACTCAGCTAGTGAAGCTAGTTGAGCAAGTTAAGGACTAAGTCCTGAGTGAAACCAAGGAAGTTGTGGGGATTACGTGTTGCTTCATGTTGTTGCTAGTAAGTTAGAAAAATATTGGACTATCAGGTTAAAAATGTTGAGATGGTGCTACACGAAGGATATTTTACCTTTGTTACCCACTCCAGGGTAGTCCAATTGTTACCACCTCACAAAATGGGAGAAATACAAGTGTGTCATAATGGCTAAAAACCATTATATTGTGTAATTCTCACCACAGTGATTGTAGTGTGAGGGGTAAAAGGTATGATCAACACCTCCTTAAAAGTGTTCCAAGTTGGTAACTTGGTCCCCAAGAAAATCCTTCAGGATTGCTTATTTGTCAAGCAACCTATGTACTTTTTTGTAAGGTTTTGGAAATTCGGGTATTCAATTGCAAATCTTTCACAAAAGAGATTTGGAGAGTTATGGGAAGGATATGAATGGTATGAAAGTGCTATTAGAGGACCAAATTGCTTATGGAAGACAACTAAGGACAAAGAAAACACAAAAAGGCAATAAGGACCTAAGTGTTCTAATGTAGGCCTCAAGATGTGTATGTCTATGACTTAAGTCAAATGGAAGTTTTGTGGGGTTACCCCACATAAAGAGGGCTGCTAAAGGAAGATAAGGATGGTCAAATGTGGGCCAAGAGATTAAGACTAAGAAACTATAGTCTTGTACCAAGGAAAATGACATAATACAAGGTTAAGACTACTTAAGTGTGTTTAGTGTACTTTTGACTATTTAAGTAGTCAAGACCACCTTTGCTTCTCTAAATTTCGGCCTCCACCAGAAAAAAGAAAGCCAGCCCTCTCCTCCACACTTCCTCCATAGCCACCATACCTTCAAACTCAAAACTACTTGCAATTGAAGTCAAGGAAGCACAATTGGAAGCTCTTTGGTGCTATTGCTTGAGTGCACCTAGGATCAAGCTCCAATTTCAGCATACCCATCAAGGTAAGGGTTCTCTTGCTCTCATGGGTTGTTTTCTGTATTTTTCAAACATCCATGGAGCTAGGGCTAAGCTTGGAAGAGAGCCATGTGCTTGATGAACCAAGCTTAGTGAGGGGAGTGCACTTATTGAAGGTTTTGTGACCTAGTGTGAAGTGCACAGTGATGGCAGCGAATTTCTGGGTTTCTAGAGCCCAAAAGTTAGTACTAACTAGTGTTAAAATCCTCCTAAGACCAAGCATTAGCTTGAGGAGGGCTGCCATAGTGATTTGGTTATGTTTATTATGTGTTTTATGGACTAACCTATGGTATATGTTGCTGCCACATTTCATGTGTTTGTTGTTTGTGTTTGGCTGCTGCATTTGGTTGCTATATCTTGTATATATGCATTGTGGTTTTTGTGTTTTAGTGTCTTTGGATGCAGGTTTTAATGATGGTTACATTGCCTATTGAATCCAAGTGCTACCCTTACTAAGTTTCTCAATGAAACTTACTCCCCTCAATTCTGTCATTTCAGGTCCAGCTGAAAGATCACCTTCAAACTAACCTTTGTGGTTTGAGTTTTGATCTGAAATTTCAGGTACATGAACTTCCATATGTCTAGTTGTGATCTGGAAATTTTGGTGATTTTAGGAGCACATTTGGTATTTTTAATGGTGGTACTTATTGTGTTGTGCAGCAGCTGTCCAGCATCCTGTTTTTGGAGTCCATTGTGTCTCAGGACCTCCTGTAACCTAGGGTGCATATTTAGCTGAGTTAAGACCATATTGTAGTGAATGTATGCATGTACATGTAGTGTATGTAAAATGAGACAAGTATGAGAACATTTGAGTAATGTTTTGGCTATGTAAGTGATGTGGTGCAAAGCTGCCTAAGTGTGAATGATGGGCTGCTTACTTGTAAATTCTGTTTTGACCACATAAAGTTGTTAAAAGAAAGGGAATGTAATTCCTATGTGTAATGGACATATATGGGATAGCCTTGGAGGGCTTTTCCCTTGTGAATGAAGTGTTTGCATGGTTTGGAAAAATTGTATGGGCAAAATGGTCCAAAAGTTGCCAGAATTTCGACTCTGGACCTAAAGTTTAATATCTCCCTGTGTAGAATGAATCTTGGTATGAAATTTTGACCACACCTAGAGAACATCTAGAGGGTTAACTGGGATTTGGAATTTCTGGATTTAGAGCCCTGTAGCCAAAGATATGACGTTGCAAAGTTGGCTGAGTTACTGTTCATTTGGTCAGAATTTTGTAACCAACTTCAAAAATCCATAACTTGGTCCATAGGTGGGCTATTGATGTAAAAAAAATTCCTTGGTTTTCTCTAAGTCTCTACTTGATAATGGAGCAAAGAAAACAGGGGGCTATGTGGCTAGAATGATACAGTTTATTAGTGGAAGTTACAGGTGCAGTAGCTGGCCACTAGAACTTAACAAGATTGCCTAATGTGTGGAAGCCAAAACTAAGACTTGTGCTAGTGTTTTCCTTCTTAGCTGCCATGGTGTGCATGAAATGTGAATATGTGTGTGATGGTTGGACCAATATGCATGTGTTTACATAGTGCCCAAGAGGGCCACTTGGGTATGCACACTAAGGGTAGTGTTCTGATGGCCTACAGAACATTACCAATCCTGGGAGTCTAAATGCACAGTTTTGGCACCATAACTGGACTACCCCGGAGTGGGTAACAGAAGTTGGTATCAGAGCATGGTTTATACATGTACATTGCATATAGTTGGCATTGCATGCATCTACATATATGAACTCAGTTTGGTCAGCTGCTAGTGTCAAGTACCATTGAAATACCTATGATCTTTATATGTGCTCTATGATGGATCATCAATGCAGGAAGTAAACATGGTTGCCACAAGGAGAGGGGATCCACCCCGAAGGCCTCCTACTGATTCTGGGCAACAAAGAAATGAACAGAATAGAGGGAGTCAGGGGCAACAGGGGGTAGCAAACCCTGAAGTGCCTCAGGTTTGGTTAGAGCTTCAGAGGAACTTAGCTCTAATCAATGAAAACTTAATGAGGCTGATTCAAGGACAACAGCAGGGAGTCCAAGTAGCTCCAGCAGAACTAGTTCAGGATGCACAGCAACAACCAGAAGAGGATACTAGGAACACATCTGAATATGTTCCTTCTGGAAGCTTAGAAGACACAAATGATGAGACCATTGAGGTGGAAGATGAGGATAGGAAAAATCCAAGAGGCAGAAGAGTAAGATCTGAGATTGGTCAGGTGTCCAGGACCAATCCCTCAGTCTATGACCATTCCTGCACTAGGAATGAGATTGAGGAAGGCCGTGAGAGAAGATCTAGGAGAAGGCAGAGAGATCATAGAGAGCATCACCATACAGAGGACTCTCATAGATCCAGGAGACATAGATCAGAGGATCTAGAGGGCCTAGATGAGGTCAGACTGTTGGAGAGGTTCCAAGGCCTAAGACCTCCACAGTTTGATGGAAGAGCTGGGCCAGAGAGAGCTGAGGAGTGGTTAATCTTCATAGAAAAGATGTTTGAGAGGATGCCACTCAGCTCCACCAAGAAGGTGTCACTAGCTACTTACAACTTGGTAGGCAGTGCAGAGATGTGGTGGAGAAACACCAGAGACAGGTATGCTTTCCAGAAGGGCAGAAGGCCAGGAAGAGATATTGAGATGAGCTGGCCAGAGTTCACACAGCTGTTCCAGGAACAGTACATCAGTGATGCCATCAAGGATATGAAGCAAGCTGAATTTGATGCTCTAAGGCAGGAAAACCTTAGTGTCCTAGAGTATGAGCACAAATTCAATCAGTTCGTGAGGTATGCTCCTCAGTATCATGGATTGGAGGAATTGAAGGCCAAAAGATTTGTCAGAGGCCTAAAGTCAGACATTAGAAAGGCTGTTAGACCTTTTGGAGCAGTTACATACTATGAAGCAGTGCAGAAAGCTCTATTAGTAGAGCAAGAGGAGTATGAGACTAAGTACTTTCCCAGTGGACCAGGGGAAAGTAGTCAGGCAGGAGGCAAGCAGAAGAAGGCACCACATGGCAAAGGAATTGCCAAGAATTCTCATCTTGGTGGTGAGGGCAAGGTTAAGGGGAAGTTCCCTGGCCTAAGGTGCCCTAAATGCAAGAAGTTTCATGGGAAGAAACCTTGCTATTTTGACACCCAAGCGTGTCTAAGATGTGGATCCATGGATCATTGGATCAAAGACTGCCCACAGGTTCAAAGGAGGCCAGAAGACCAAGGTCCAGTAAGACCTATTGGGGCAGGACCTAGAGGAGGAGCACCAAGGGAGGGACAGCAGAGGCCAGTTCCTCCAGTGCCTCGGCCTCCAGTGCAGAGAGCTGGCAGAGTCTTCCAAGTGGAGAGGCCAGAGACATCAGAGCAGGGAGGAGCACTAAGAGGTAACATTTACCTTAATGGTATGCCTGTTAGTGTTCTATTTGATACTGGTGCATCTGTGTCTATAGTGGCTAGGAAATTTGTTGATGCCATGAAATTGCCTACTGAAATCATGCCTAGGATATCCTTAGTGAAAACAGCAGGTAGTCAATGTCTTTTCACTAATGACCTAGCTAAGGATTGTGAGCTAGTAGTAGGAAAGACTAAGGTTATGACTAATCTGCTAGTGTTGGACATTCCTAAGTATGATTTAGTGCTGGGTATGAATTGGCTTGCTATGCATAACATAAGAATTGATTGTGCTAAGAGGGAAATCACATTGCCTGATGGTGAAGTGCATGCATTAGTGAATTCTAAGGAATTAGTGTATGAAATGCATGGCATGGAGCTAGAGGTATTAGATGAGATACCTGTGATTTCTGAGCATGATTACTGTTATGCATTGAATGAATTGCACTGTGATAAGGAAGTGGACAGAATACCTATAGTGAGAGACTTTCCACAAGTCTTTCCTAAAGACCTGCCAGGTATTCCTCCACAAAGGGAGATTGAATTTGAAATCAAGCTGCAACCAGAAGCTAGTCCAATATCCATACCTCCTTACAGAATGCCAATCACAGAGATGAATGAGCTCAAGAAACAACTTGATGAACTTCTTGAAAAAGGGTTCATAAGGCCAAGTGTTTCACCATGGGGAGCTCCTGTTCTCTTTGTGAAAAAGAAGGATGGATCTTTGAGACTATGCATTGACTACAGGAAGCTTAATGCAGTGACTATCAAGAACAAGTATCCACTCCCTAGGATTGAGGATCTGTTTGATCAACTCAAGGGAGCTAAGATCTTCTCCAAGATAGATTTGAGATCTGGATACTTCCAGTTGAGAGTAAAGGAAGAGGACATTCCTAAGACTGCATTTAGGACCAGATATGGGCATTATGAGTACACAGTCATGCCGTTTGGTTTGACTAATGCCCCAGCTGCTTTCATGGACCTGATGAACAGGGTGTTCAGACCACATCTGGACAAATTTGTGGTTGTGTTCATTGATGACATCCTAGTGTATTCCAAGGATGAAAATGAACATGAACATCATCTGAAGATTGTCTTAAAGACTCTGTTGCAGCATCAGCTTTATGCCAAGTTATCCAAGTGTGAATTCTGGATAAGGGAAGTGTCTTTCCTAGGACACATCATAGATGCACAAGGCCTTAAGGCAAACCCTGAAAAGGTCAAGGCAGTGCAAGAGTGGGAAAGACCAAAGACTGTGAAGGAAATCAGAAGTTTCCTAGGATTAGCTGGATACTACAGGAGATTTGTATCAGGCTTTTCCATGATTGCCTCAGTTCTTACTCATCTGACCAAGAAGGGTCAAAGATTTGAGTGGACTGAGAAGTGTGAAAAGAGTTTCCAGGAGCTCAAGCAGAGGTTGATTAAAGCTCCAGTGTTGATTCTTCCTGATCCAAGTAAGCCCTACATCATATATACAGATGCATCTAGATCTGGGTTAGGTTGTGTGCTTATGCAAGACAGAAATGTCATTGCTTATGGGTCAAGGCAGTTAAGACCCCATGAGCAAAATTATCCTACCCATGACCTAGAACTGGCAGCAGTGATTTTTGCTCTAAAGCAATGGAGACATTACTTGATGGGTAGTTCCTTTGTGATCTACACTGACCATAAGAGCCTAAAGTACTTGTTCACTCAGAAAGAGTTGAACATGAGGCAAAGGAGATGGTTAGAGTACATCAAGGACTATGACTGCAGTATACAGTACACAGAGGGCAAAGGCAATCTAGTAGCAGATGCCTTGAGCAGGAAGTACACAGGACTTTTGAAAGGAGGATCCTTAGCTGATCATGATGAGCAAAATAGTCTGCTATGCCTATGGCATAAATGGCATAAGTGGGAGGAAGCCCAAATTTACACATTGACAATTCAGTCTGGATGGATTGAAGAAGCCAAAAAGGCACAGGAGACAGATCCTGATCTGAAAAAGATCTCAGGAGAGGAAAAAGGTTCCTTGTATCAATCCTTTGCCTACAAGCAAGGATTACTGTACTTCAAGGACCGAATATATGTGCCTAAAGGAGCAAAGCTCAGGGATGAAATACTTGAAGAAGCTCACACAAGCAAGTTGAACATCCATCCAGGAAGTGAGAAAATGTATAAAGATTTGAAGAGTCACTTCTGGTGGCCACATATGAAGAGAGACATAGCTACTTATGTCTCCAAATGTGCCACATGCCAGAGGGTAAAGGTAGAGCACTAGAAGCCAGCTGGTATCCTACAGACTCTACCTATACTAGTGAGGAAGTGGGGCAACATAACCATGGACTTTTTGACTGGGTTGCCTATGACAAGATTAAGGCATGATACAATCTGGGTCATTGTGGATAGGCTAACCAAATGTTCCCACTTCTTACCTATGAAACTCACAGACTCCTTGGAGAAGTTAGCCCAGATGTATGTCCAGGAGATAGTGAGACTACATGGAGTGCCAGACTCCATTGTATCTGATAGAGATCCAAGATTTACAGCTCGGTTTTGGAGTGCTTTTCATAAAGCACTAGGAACCAAAATCCACCTGAGTACTGCTTATCATCCTCAGACAGATGGGCAATCTGAAAGGGTGATACAGATACTGGAAGACATGCTCAGGAGCTGTGTGTTGGATTTCAAAGGTGAATGGGACCAACACTTGCCATTGGTGGAATTCTCATATAACAATAGTTACCAAAGCACCATTGGCATGGCACCTTATGAAGCATTATATGGAAGAAGGTGCATGACACCCCACTGTTGGGTGGAAGCCTCAGACAGGCTAGAGTTGGGTCCCGAAATTATTGAAGAGACTACTGCCAAAATCAAGAAGATTCAAGAGAGATTAAAGGCAGCCAATGAAAGGACCACAGCCTATGTGAACAAAAGAAGGAGAGACTTGGAATTTGAGGTTGGTGACAATGTTTGGCTGAAAGTTGCACCAACCAAAGGCACTGTCAGATTTGGCAAAAGAACCAAGTTAGCTCCAAGATACATCGGTCCTTATGAGATCTTGGATAGAGTTGGCAAGGTAGCATACAGGTTAGCTCTACCGCCAAGCATGTCAAGTGTTCATAATGTTTTTCACATCAGTATGCTTAAGAAGTGTCTATTAGACACAAAGCATGCTATTGTAGTGGAAGACATACAGTTGGAACCTAACTTGACATATGAAGAGAAACCTATAGCTATCTTAGCCAAGGATACCAGAAGGTTAAGAAACAAACATATACCCATGGTTAAAGTTCAGTGGTCACACCACTCTGAAAGAGAAGCAACCTGGGAAACTGAAAAAGACCTTATGGAAAGGTATCCTGAAGAATACCCGAAGCTAAAGGCAATTTTGGAGGACCAAAATTTTTAAGGGGGGGAGGATTGTTACCACCTCACAAAATGGGAGAATTACAAGTGTGTCATAATGGCTAAAAACCATTATATTGTGTAATTCTCACCATAGTGATTGTAGTGTGGGGGGTAAAAGGTATGATCAACACCTCCTTAAAAGTGTTCCAAGTTGGTAACTTGGTCCCCAAGAAAAGCCTTAAGGATTGCTTGTTTGTCAAGCAACCCATGGACTTTTTTGTAAGATTTTGGAAATTTGGGTACTCAATTGCAAAACTTTCACAAAAAGAGATTTGGAGAGTTATGGTAAGGATATGAATGGTATGAAAGTGCTATTAGAGGACCAAATTGCTTCAAATGGAAGTTTTGTGGGGTTATCCCACATAAGGAGGGCTGCTAAAGGAAGATAAGGATGGTCAAATGTGGGCCAAGAGATTAAGACTAAGAAACCATAGGTCTTGTAGCAAGGAAAATGACATAAGACAAGGTTAAGACTACTTAAGTGTGTTTAGTGTACTTTTGACTATTTAAGTAGTCAAGACCACCTTTGCTTCTCTAAATTTCGGCCTCCACCAGCAAAAAGAAAGCCAGCCCTCTCCTCCACACTTCCTCCATA
>SMDT01000310.1:0-183694 GCA_005392925.1 Aquilaria sinensis
GGTCGGGTCTTTAGCGCCATAGTCCCCTGCCATCTGCAGGACCACTAGCTGGGAATCACTATGGGCTTTCAAGTTTCTCACGCCAATTTTTCTGGCCAGGCGTAATCCTGCTATGAGGGCCTCATACTCGGCCATGTTGTTGGTGGCGTTGAAACTGAACTTGATGGCCTTCATTACTTCTAGGCCTTCGGGGCCTCTGATAATCACTCCAGCTCCCTGGTGTTCGGATCCTGAGGCCCCGTCAACATATAACGTCCATTCTGGCTCGTCTTCGCCCGAAAATGAATGTCCCTCCTCGGTGTTTGGTACTTCGGCGATGAAGTCTGCCAAAGCTTGAGCTTTTATAGCTTTCCGGGGTTCATACGTGATGTCGTGTTCGCCAAGCTCTATACACCACTTGGAAAACCTTCCCAAATGATCCACTTTCCTCATAACATCCCGTAGAGGCAGGGTACTTCGGACAATAATGGGGTGAGCCTGAAAGTATGGCCGTAGCCTCCTTCCTGCAAGTACCAAGGCATATATAGCTTTTTGAAGCAAAGGGTACCTGACTTCGGCGCCATGCAGGGACTTGCTGACGTAGTAGACCGGCCATTGCTTTGGCCCTTCTTCTTTCACGAGGACCGAGCTCACAGCTTTTTCCGTGACGGCGAGGTATAATACGAGGGGCTCTCCCTCCCGATGTTGCCGCAGGGTCGGCGGGCTGGCCAAGTAGACTTTGAGTTCTTCCCAGGCTTGTTGGCAATCTTCATTCCAAGGATGACCATTCCTTCCGAGGTCGCCTTCCATCTTTGCTGCCTTTGTGAGGACTTTGAAGAAGGGTCGACACCTATCTCCGTACCTGGAAATAAACCTGCTCAGAGAGGTTATTCTTCCGGTGAGTCTTTGCACGTCTTTGACTGTGGCAGGAGTTCGGAATTCAAGCAGAGCCTTAATCTTCTCGGGGTTAGCATCGATGCCTCTTTCGGATACCATGTACCCAAGGAACTTTCCCGAGGTCACGTCGAAGATGCATTTCTCAGGATTAAGGCGGATCCTGAAGGCTCTGAGTTTTTGGAAGGTTTCCTCTAAATCTGCAACGTGGTAGCCAGGCAGTTTGCTTTTGACTATCATATCATCAACATACACCTCCATGTTCCTCCCCATTTGGTCTTTGAAGACCTTGTTCATCAGCCTCTGGTAGGTGGCTCCTGCATTTTTGAGTCCGAAGGGCATCCTGATATAGCAATATGTTCCTCCTTCGGTGATGAAGGCAGTCTTCTCTTCATCTTCGGGGTCCATCCTTATCTGATGATACCCACTGAAAGCGTCCAGGAAACTTAGGAGCCCATACTCGGCAGTTGAGTCTACCAGTTGGTCTATTAGCGGAAGAGGATATGAATCTTTCGGGCAAGCATCGTTCAAATTTCTGAAGTCGATGCACATCCACAGTTTACTACTTCCTTCTTTTGTGGCAATTACTACGTTGCTTAGCCATTCGGGGTAGTTTACCTCCCGGATAACGCTGGCGTCTATCAGATGCTAAACTTCGGTCTTGATGAAGTCACTTTTGTGAGCTGAGATGCTCTGTTTCTTTTGCCGGACAGGTTTTATTTCTGGACTCGCTTTGAGGCTATGCTGGATTACGCGAGGGTTTACCCCTGGCATGTCCTTCGGCGAGTAGGCGAACAGATCTTTATTTGCAAGCAGAAAAGATACAAGTTTTTCCTTGTCTCCTTCGGCCATGCTTTTCCCTATTCGGGTACTATGGCCTGGGACAAGCTCTACTTCTTCTGTTTCCGCTTTTGTGGGATCTTCTGCCTCGCCCCTTTCCAGCTCTTTTGCTTCTACAGCATGTGCTAGGTTGCTTGCTGGAGCCTTTCGTGCTCTGACGAACACCTTTCTCACCTCGCTTTGATTAATGAAGATCTTTGCGTCTCCTTCTTTGGTGGCGAAGGTGACGGTCAAGTACTTTACATCAGGGCGAATGTGCAAATTTCCCTGTGTCTGTCTGCCGAGGATGGCGTTGTATGACGAAGGAACGTCCAGGACTATGAACCTTGCCATGGTAGAGGCGAACAACTCAGCAGTTCCTTTCTCCGAAGTTCCTTTCATCATCAAGGGGAGGTCGATCCACCCGAGGACAGGTAGCTCAGATGGTCCTACGCTGAACGTGGGTGAAGTAACAGTCTTGAGGTCACTCCTGGATACGCTCAAGCTTGGCAGCAAATGTGAGAACAAGACGTCTGCATTTGACCCATCGTCCAGCAGTACCCTCTTGACGTCCCAGTTTCCTATCCTTGCCATTATTAGCAATGGATCGTCATGAGGGAATACGATGGTGGAGCCATCCTCACGGGCCAATTTTTTCGTTGGGCTCTGATATTCCATCACCGCTATCTCTCTGGCCCTTCTTTTCCTTTCCGAGGATGGAAGCCCGGTTGTGATCGTCTGTATTACTCCTGCCGAAGGTGGAGGACGCCTTCTCGGACTTCGGTTCCTTCGCCTGTCTGAATCGTAATCCTCGTCATCGGGCTTTCCTTCTTCCTCTTTTTTCCCTTTCGGGGAAGGCATTCTCAAATAACGCCGAAGCTGGCCCTGCTTTATCAGTGATTCAATGTACTTTTTCAACTGAAAGCAGTCTTCGGTGTCATGACCGTGATCACGGTGGAACTGACAGAACTTCTTCATGTTCCTTCTGTTGTCAGCAGTCATGCCCCTCGGTCGTTGGATTTGAGCCCCCTGTTTTTCCAACGCCATGAGGACGTTAGCCCTCGTGGTGCTCAGAGGTGTAAAGTTTTGGGGCTTCCTTCCTCCTACTCGCATTCTCCGAGGTCGGCCTAACTGTTCCGTTGGACACCGGGCTTGCTGGCTGGACCCTTCGCCACGAGCGTGAATATGGTCAGCCTTCGGTCCGGTCATTCTCAGCTCTTCGGCTGTCATATGTTGTTCAGCCCTTCGGTAGAATTCTCCCAGCGTGTCCGGGGGATCTTTGGAGAATTCATAAAACAAGTGCGAATCCCTCCGGAGGCCCCTCGTCATGGCGAGGATGCGGATTTCGGGACGAAAGTCCGGAACACTGAGGGCCTCTCTGTTGAACCTCTCGACATAGTCACGGATGGTCTCCCCGTTTCTTTGTGCTATGTCAAACATCTGGACGGGCATCTTCGCCGTCGGCTTGCTCCCAATGAACTGTTGGGTGAACGCTGTGGACAGCTCCTGGAACCCCCTGATGTTTCCGGGAGGCAGGGAATTGTACCAGGCAGTTGCTGGTCCTGCGAGGGTGACTTCAAAGCACTTGCAGAGTGTAGCATCATCAGCCCCATGTAGCACCATGCTGCGTTTGTACTTTGTTAGGTGGGCCTGGGGATCAGTCCGACCCTCATAGGTCTCTAGCCGAGGTAGCCTGAAGTCACTTGGCATGGCCGCCTCGACCACTGTTCGGGCGAAAGGAGTTTCATCTCCAGAGACGGTTTCAGTTAGCCTGGCCCAAACAGGCTTGCGTGCCACCTGCTGTTCCACTCTCTCCAGTCTTGCCAAGACTTTCTCCAGGAGGAGCGTAGCACTGGGCTCCTCTTCCTGGTGCTTGGAGGTTCTTGGGTAAAAGGACTGTTGCCGTCTCTTCGGGGAGCGACTTCGGTACCGAGGTGAGGGGGACCTTGCCTCTGGTGATAAACTTCTTCTGGACGGGACTTCGGGTCGTTCAGACCTCGCTCTTTCCGCCAGCCGTGCTCCGAGGGGCAAGTTATCTGTCGAGGACTCTTCTCGTGGCTCCCCACTTCCCGAGCTATGATGGGTTGCCCTTGGGCTTTTCTCCCGAGGTCGTGCTGGCGAAGTGGGTTTTTGCGCCTGGGCTGGTTGCGGCCATCTTCGGTCTATTTGTTGTGTCATTTCAGCCACAACAGACCTCTGAAAGTCTCTTAAAAAACCCATGGTGATGACAAGAGGGCGTTCCTCTTCAGGCAAGGAAGTCTCTGGGGGACTTTGTTCGGTAGCTGGTTGGGTCTCAGGCGCGGACGGGGACTTCGGGAGTCCTTTGTCCTTCGAACGCCGAGTTTCGACAACAGCTACCTGGGAGTAGTTTCCCACAGACGGCGCCAAATGATGCCCCGAGGCATCTTCGTTTGCTGTCATGTTGACAGGTGGAGAGACTTCCTGAGGAGGCGAGCGCCTGGAGCTCAGGTTTCCCAGCTGAGTGCGCCTGAAAAGCTCAAAGAAAAGGTTAGGAGGTCCCCGGTTTGCTTTTCCGGGGAGGACCCTCCGACGCCCAAGTCAGTTTTCTGAGTGAGAGTGGAGGAAGAACACTAAGGGATCAAGTGTCTTGCCTGTTCTGTGTTTTCTCAGAGAGAGGAAAATGCCCTTCCTTTGCCCAGTCCCATTTCCTAGTATTTATAGGAGTAGCTGGTCTGTTCAGATCATGACACGTGTTCGGTCGGATTTGATCTGTCTCTTTGGACCTAGGGGACAGGCAGCCGTTTGCAGCCTCTTTTAGCCCTGGACCCGGACGGGTTGTGTCAGGACTGGGGCGGCTGCGGCGTGTCATTTCGCCGTTCAGATGTGACGTGTAGGGCTTGTGGGTGACATGTCAGAGGCTCCTTAAATGCTCATACCGTACTCCCGAGGTCCCCTGGGCGAGGTCTCCCTTCGGTGCGGGCACCCTCTTCGGATTCTATCCGTCCTTCGGTGCGAGCACCTCCTTCGGGATCTATCCCATAATTCTGGGAGCGCCCTTGATGAACACCTTCTTCGGGACTCACACCCATAGTTCGGGGATTCCCTCGTTCAGGTGTTTCTTGTTCGAGGAAGACCTCTTTGGGGCCTCTTCCTTCGGGGAGATTCTCCCTTGCTTCAGGGAGATGGCTCTCTTACCCGAAGACGGTCAGTTTAGCCCCTCGATGGAGACGGTGTTGTCCTCGGAATTCTTGACGAGCTACCGAAGTCTCGAGCTCATAGTGTTTGACTTCGCACCTTCCGAGGTCAGTAAAAAGATCCTCTCTTGGGTGACGTCAGACTCCTCGGCCCCTGGCTACCACGTTGCAGATCTGGAGGAAACCTTCCAAAAACTCAGAGCCTTCGGGATTCGGCTCAATCCTGAAAAGTGCATCTTCGGGGTAACCTCGGGAAAATTCCTTGGGTACATGGTATCCGAAAGAGGCATCGACGCTAACCCCGAGAAGATTAAGGCGTTGCTTGAGTTCCGAACACCTGCCACAGTCAAAGACGTGCAGAGGCTCACCGGAAGAATAACCTCTCTGAGCAGGTTTATTTCCAGGTACGGAGATAGGTGTCGACCTTTCTTCAAAGTCCTCACAAAGGCAGCAAAAATGGAAGGCAACCTCGGGAGGAATGATCACCCTTGGGACGAAAATTGCCAAAAGGCCTGGGAAGAACTCAAAGTCTACTTGGCTAGCCTGCCGACTCTGCGACAACCTCGGGAGGAAGAGCCCCTCGTACTCTACCTCGCCGTCACAGAAAAAGCTGTGAGCTCGGTCCTTGTGAAAGAAGAAGGGCCAAAGCAATGGCCGGTCTACTATGTCAGCAAGTCCCTGCATGGCACCGGAGTCAGGTACCCTTTGCTTCAAAAAGCTATATACGCCTTGGTGCTTGCAGGGAGAAGGCTGCGACCATACTTTCAGGCTCACCCCATCATCGTCCGAAGTAGTCTGCCACTACGGGATGTCATGAAGAGAGTTGATCATTCGGGAAGGCTCTCCAAGTGGTGCATAGAGTTGGGCAAGCACGAAATCACGTATGAGCCTCGGAAGGCCATAAAAGCCCAAGCACTGGCAGATTTTATCGCCGAAATACCCACCACTGAGGAGAGCCATTCAGATCCAAAAGAGGGTGAGCCAGAATGGACCTTGCACAGAGTGGAAGACGGAGCCTCGGGGTCCGAACACCAGGGAGCTGGAGTAATTATCAGGGGCCCCGAAGGCCTGGAGGTAATGAAGGCTATCAAGTTTAGCTTCAACGTCACCAACAATGTAGCTGAGTATGAAGCCCTCATAGCGGGATTACGCTTGGCCAGAAAGATTGGCGTGAGAAACTTAAAGGCTCACAGCGATTCCCAGCTGGTAGTTCGGCAGACGGTAGGAGATTATGGGGCGAAGGACCCAATCTTGGCAAAATATCATGAGCTAGTAGCAGAGCTCATCCAAGAGTTTGACGCCGTACGGATCGAAAATGTACCTCGGCGGAATAACACTGAGGCAGATTGCTTGGCGAAGTCGAAAACATATACCGAGGTGCTAGACCATCCAAGCATCTCAGTGCTGAGCATGGCGACCTCGGGAACAGGGTGGAAAGACCCAATAAAAAGATACCTCGCAGAGAATTTGCTCCCCGAAGACCCCGGCGATGCTGCAAGACTGCGAAGACGCTCCGGAAGATTCTTCCTGATTGGCGAAGAGTTATACCGGCAGGGATATGCGAATCCGCTGCAAAGATGTGTGGATGAAGAGGATACTGAAATGGTCCTTGAAGAAGTTCACGAAGGCATGTGTGGTTCACACATTGGAACTGATGCCCTTGCAGCAGTGATACTCCGCCAAGGATACTTCTGGCCTACCCTGAGAAAGGACGCAAGACAGTTCGTCCGGAAATGTGGTAGCTGCCAGAGACACGCGAAAATCCAGAGGACACCCTCGGAAATGATAACTCCGGCAGACTATCCTTGGCCCTTCGCAGTCTGGGGTATAGACCTTACTGGGCCACTCCCCACAGCACCCGGAGGCGTGAAATTCTGCGTGGTAGCAGTGGACTATTTCTCAAAATGGGTGGAGGCAGAACCACTAGCAACTATCTCGGCAAAAGAAGTGTAGAAGTTCGTATGGAAGAACATCGTATGCAGATTTGGCATACCAAGGGTACTAGTAGCCGATAATGGATCCCAATTCATAGACAAAGGATTCCAGGAATTTATCCACAACCTCGGAATAAAGATGCACTTCGCCCCAGTAGCTCACCCCCAAAGTAACAGGCAGGTGGAAGTATCGAACAGGACCATAAAAGATGGCCTGAAAAAGAGACTGGGAGAAGCAAAAGGGAAATGGCCAGGAGAACTCCAAAGCGTATTGTGGAGCTACCGAACGACGCCCCGAAGGGCCACAGGGGAAACTCCCTTTTCACTAGTCTTCGGGACAGAGGCCATTATCCCAGTCGAGATAGTCAGACCATCAGTACGGGTGCAAATATTTGATGAAGGTGGAAACGACCTCGGCCTCAGAACCAAGCTCGACCTCGTCGGCGAACACAGAGAAATAGCCGAGCTGAGAAGAAAAGCTTTTCAGCAAAGAGTGGCCGCGGCTGTAAACTTACGGGCCAGGCCAAAAGAAATCAAGAAGGGAGACCTCGTTCTCCGAAAGGCTGACTTTGCACCCCGAAGGCCGTCCCACGGAGTACTTCGCGCAAACTGGGAAGGACCTTATCTGGTTCTCGCCGAAGTACGAAAAGGCGTGTACAAACTTGGCGACGCCGAAGGCGTAGAATTGAAAAATACTTGGCACTCAGACGCCTTGAAAAAATTCTACGCCTAAGATGAAGCGGAGGAATTGTAAGTACAGAATGCTCTTAAGGAAAGTTCTTAAGTATCCAAAATTGTGCAAAGCAGAATTCCGCGAAGATGCTCGCCGTAATAAAGCGCAGATTGACCTTCCAGAGTCCCTTGAGCCATCACGCTCGGGAAAAGATGGAGAAATCTCGCAGAGGCAGTTTTCCGAAGTCCCTTGAGCCATCATGCTCGGGAAAGATGGAAAACAAGAAATCTCGCAGAAGTACTCGCCATAGCCAGCGCAGAGATAATTTTCCGAACTCCCTTGAGCGAACGTGCTCGGGAAAATAGGAAGTGAAAAATCTCGCGAAAGGTTTTCCGAAGTCCCTTGAGCAAACATGCTCGGGACAACTGGAAAAACAAAAATTTGACTAAAGGTTTTCCGAAGTCCCTTGAGCAATCATGTTCGGGACAAATTGGAAATGCAAAAGCCTGCAAAAAGACTTAGTCAAATTTTTTCAGACTTTCCAGAAAGTCTCTCGAGCAAACGCACTCGGGACAAAGGAAGGTAAAAAAGTTTCTTTGATCGCAGGTTTTCCGAAGTCTCTTGAGCGAACGTGTTCGGGACAATGGAAATGAAGAAACTTGCAAGAAAAGACTTAGCCAAAAAAATCTTCATTAAGAGCAAAGCTGCTTTACAGAAGAAGTGACCGAAGAAGGAGTACAAAGTAGAAGGGAAGGAAAAGGGGCCCTAAAAAATAGCCTAAGGGTTCGCGGCGTCCCGAAGAGCCACTCGCTGGCCCGCCCTTTTCCACCACCTTTCGCGCCGGCATTGAAGGAGGAAGTTTCAGATGCTCGACCTTGGACCATTCCCACCGAGGTCCCTCAGGAATATTTAGGGCCTCCAGAAAAGAGAGGTCTAAATCTGGGAACCTCTGGAGAACCTGGTGACGAGCAAGGCAGAAGCCGTCCTGAAAGGCAACCTTCGCCATTTGATCAGACTCGTTCTTATCAAGCTCGAGGTCGTCAAGCTCGTCCTCCAGTTCAGCGATCTCCTCCTTCAGCGCCTTTATCTCCAGCGTCCCCTTGGACCCCTTCTTCAAAGACTCGACCTCAGCCCGGAGAGTGTTATTCTCACTCGTCAACGACACTATAAGGCTGTCAGAACCAGCCTTGTGCTTGAGAAGATCTTCGTTGGCGGCGAGCATCCCCTTTATTTGTTCACCGAGGTCAGCGATCTTCTGGGAGGAATCCTTTTGAAGTTGTTCTTTTTCCTTCCGGAACTCCTCCCGAAGGGCAGTCACTTCTTTCTCAGCAGCCTCTTTCAGCTGCTGGTTTTTGGCGGCCGACTCCGCGAGTGCGATCCTCGCCTCATTCATGGTCTGAGTGGCCGAAGTTCGGAAGGCAACCTCCCTGGCCACCCGAACTCGGAGAAAGCCGGCGTACCCCAGCAGCTGCAAAAAGATAAAACGCAAGGTCAGTAAGAGCCAAACACTTAGGAAAAAATTGAAGGGAAAGAGCTGTGAAGGATATACCTGAGCAGCGTGCTCGGTGATCTTTGCGGCGAGGGTGTTATCCCCCGGATGGGCCGCCGCTATAGCCTTGAAGGAGGCCTCGGTGAGCACCCCCTTCGAAATTTCCTTAGCCATTTGAGGAACGTCCTCGGAGTACAAATTCATGTCCTCCGTGAACGTCCAGAAAGGCTCCTTTGGTATCTTCCCTTGCGGGATTTTGGCGTCCCGAAGAGCTCGCTTCCGAGCATGTTCGGCCGCCCAGTCAGGGGTAGTCAACTCCCCTGCGTGGCAAGAATGAGAAGGAGATTAAAGACAAAGAAGGCAATCCAGAAAAAACAAAGGAAGTACACTTTGTCTGGAAACAAACCTGGTGGAACCTCGGCAACGACGTCCTCGGAGTCCTCGGCCTCCTCGGTCGAAATGCCCTTGCCCTTCCGCCTGCGCCGCTCCTCGGCAGAAGGTACTTCTACCACTACATCAAGGAGGGCCTGCGACGCAGTAGGACTTTGAGGAGGGACGTCGGTTGAAGGGACCTCGGAAGCAGCAGTCTCAGGCGCCGGAATCTCGGCTGTCCCAGGCTCCTCGGCAGTCTCCTCGGGAATTTCTTCTAGAGGAACCTGGGTAGCTCTCTTTGCCCGTTTCCTCGAAGGCCCCGCGCCAGTAGACTTTCGCCTTCGGGAAGCCGCCTTCTTCGTCTGATCGCCCTTCTCCACTTGGCCGGTGAAAAGGGACTTGTAATAGGCGGCAGTCCCGTCGCCCATCTCTGAAAAAGGAGAGAAACATCAGCGTAAGTCCGAGGAAAAAATAGCAAAGGAGTAGAAGATGACTCACTTTCGACAAGCGTTTCGAAAGAAATTTCCTCCTTAAGAAGCTTGACCAACCAGGAATCCTTCCCGGCGATGGCAGGAGCTGGCATCTTGAGGTCAGTCTTGTGCTCCTTTACCACCTTTAATTCCCGAAGGACCTCTTCGGTCATCAACTTCCAGTTGATTGGAAAAGGGTAAAGGGCGCGCGGAGCGACCTCGGGATCCCAGTCAGAGACAGCCCGAATGCGGGCGTCGAAATCCGCGAACACGGGAGCCAACTCTGGGGTCAGCAGCATCCTCGGATCAACAACGTCCACATCCAGTGTTCCCTGAGCCCATTTGGTCGGAACGTACGACCAGGCCTCGTCCATCTTCAGGAAGAAGAACTTCTGTTGCCACCCCCGCCAGCTATCCTTAGTGGCGAAGGTGAACATGAATTTCTTGCTCCCGGATCCCCGAGGTAGCATGAAATAGAAGCCACCCTTCGGGACCACAGAGAGCTTGTAGTACTGCATAAAGATTATGAAATGGGGTTCTATCCCGAAGACGCCACACATGCAGAGGTAGGCGTTAAAATAGCAGAACGAGTTCGGGGGAAGCTGGTTCACAGCAATGCCATGAAATTTGCAGAACTCGCACACCATCTTCGGGGGAGGATACCGAAGACCGGCCTTCAGCTGGGCTCGAAAAACGGTAA
Source organism: Aquilaria sinensis (assembly GCA_005392925.1). Taxonomy (NCBI): domain Eukaryota; kingdom Viridiplantae; phylum Streptophyta; class Magnoliopsida; order Malvales; family Thymelaeaceae; genus Aquilaria; species Aquilaria sinensis. The sequence continues at coordinate 10,486 of SMDT01000310.1, forward strand.
CCTCCTTACTATGGTTTGAAAAAGCATAATGGCTAGAACGAGGCAGCCTAGTAATGGCGTAAGAGGGAAGAAAGAATTTTTTCTTCCACCTCTCTAACTTTGCAGGGGTGGTGCAACAAGGATGGGCTAAAAGAGGCTGCCAGCTCTCAGGAATGGGCATTTTCGACATGAAAACGAGTTTGAAAACGGAAGAAAATAGTTTCCAGAGAAAAACTCAAAAGAACAGAGGGATCAAAACGTTCTGGAAAACAAAAACCCACCGAAAGATTTGCCAAAATCTGAGGACGCCGTCGTGAAAGTTGGCTGGAAAAAAGCTCTGATTAAGGTAGCTCCGCCACAGAAAGCAAGAAAATGCAAGAACAGGGGCAAAGCAGAGAAAAGAGCAGAAGAAAAAGCAAAGGGAACTTATGATGGAATGGGCTATTTATAAAGCCAGAGGTGGGTAACCGAAACATCGTCATAAGTACCCTTTGGAGGCGAACCGTCGCCGTAACTGCTCTCTGCACCTGAAAAGGCGTGCCCTCTGTAACCGACGTGACTCTCCTCCAATGGCAAAGCGCCACGTGTCAACCGCTGCGGAAAAATGGTGGACACGTCCTCCAAACGTCCCTTGAAAACTGGGACACGTCTTCTGACATCCCTGGAAAACTGGGACGCGCCGCTCAGACTGACACGCTTGGCCAAACAGACCTGCAGAAACAAAGAGCAGGCCAACTCGAGGACGCCAAGAGACAGGCTATGGCCGAACAGCCCATGACCTTCGGGCAAGAGGTGTATCTTCGGCACAGGCTCCGCCTCGAAGACACCAAAGAACAGGCCAAGGCCGAAGAGCCCATGATCTTCGGGCAAAAGGCGCATCCTCGGAACAGGTTGAGCTTCCAAAGAGACTCCCATAAACAACCTCGGAAAGAGATGCAAAACCGAAGTCTTCACTTCGGCTTTCCAAAGGGGGGCATGTGATAGCCAAACGCTATCGCCTCTATCTGGCCGAACTCCCTGCCACAAGAATGGCCAGAAGAAGCTGGCGCTACCCGAGAAAAGGTGTGATCATGCACCTCGGGAGATAGCCGAAGAGCTCCGAGCCCGGCACGCCAGGAAAACCTGAGGACACTACTTGCCCCCCCAAGGTTGTGAACAGATCGCCTTCGGAAAAGCGGCACCAGACATAGCGAGCCGAACATGATATCCCCGAAGGCGGAACTCCCTGAAACTGGGAACCCCCGAACTGAGGGCTTGTTTCCCGAAGAGGCTCTGTCCGTACCAAAGGACGACCTCACCCAGGGACCTCGGGAGTACGGCAGGAGCAGTTATGGAAGCATTTAAGGAAGCCTCTGACACATCCATTCATAGACGCCACAATCCACCTCAAAAGGCGCACTGCCACACTGACGCCATCAAAATCACATCATGGCCCGTCTCAGCACATGGCTCAAGGCAACCTGCTACCAGCTATCTGTCTCCTACGCCCAGAAATTCAGGAACATCCGACCGAACACGTGTCGCGATCTGAACGGGCTAGGCGCTCCTATAAATACCAGGAATTAATATTGGGCAGGAGGTTGGTTGGCAAAACACTGCTCCTACACTCTGAGAAAATTACCAGGCGAGACTCTTCAGCTCTTGTGTGCTATTTCCTCTGCCTTTTCTTGGCCAACCACTGACTTGGGCGTCGGAGGCTCCCCCCCCCCCCCCCCCCCCCCCCCCCCGGAAACACATTCCGGGGGCCTCCTAACCCTTTGCTTCTGAGATTTCAGGCACACTCCCTTGGGCGGACCATCCTTCAGGCGTTCTTCCTCTCAGAAGTCTCTCCATCAGTCATTATGACTCTAAACGATTTACTTTGACTACAAGTAATAGTTTGTGCATACAATATACTTCTAGCATGCACCCAAAAGTAACAAGATGGATTTACATCACAATGTATCCTATTAGAGGCAACTTTCTTAGTACACAAGGTACTATGTACAAGAGATAAAAACTAACTAACTAAGATCATCTACTTGAGCCCCACCTTGAGCTATCCAAGCTCCAAGTGTAAGCCCTTCCTTAAATCTTGTTCTTGTGTACTCTTAGCCTCTACACTGTAAAGGCACAACTTGGTTAGCACATAACTTACACCACAAGTAACCTAGAATCACAAGGATTCTCAAGAAAAGTACCTGCAAAAGAGAAAACTTAGGCCTCTACTAGCCACTAGTGACTAGGCCCGGAGTTAGAACCTGCACAATAAACTTAAGGGATTGAGTACTTAAAAGTACTCAGTAAGGGTCCCTTGAATACCTGCAAGAAGATAGCAACAACCAAGATGCAACCATGGCAAACAAGCAACCAAACAAGTGGATCAACCAACAAACAACTCAAACAATCAACAAACATATATATAAGATATGCAATGCATGAATGTATGATATGAAATGCATATAATGCATGCACTTGGGACTTTCTGCACTCTAGGTGTCATAAAACTTGCCGTGAGCTCAAACGGCGGAGGTACTTGAGATACTGGCCCTCGTATCCCGGATACTTTACCTCCCTTAAGTCCCACCTACGGGTTCTAGAGTAGGTCGTCACCCCTTTGAAACTTACCCGTCTTTACCCTTAACTTATTGCGCAAGGTAGTAATCCTATGTGGTTTAACTAGCCAAACCCTTAAGGTTTAACTTAGAGCACTCATAGTGGCTTGCTTACCAAACCAAATGGTTTGGTAGGGATCGACTTAGGTTTTCCTCCTCATTGACCATAGGTAAATGACATTCTACTCGGCCAACAAAGAGTCTAAAAACCCCCTTAATCCCCTTAGTGCTTGTTTAGAAGCTTAAGCACTTTGATTTTCTTAACCACCAAGTCATACTCTTTCTTAACCACACAACTTAACTACCACTTAAATAATGCATAATTCCCAGCTTAGGAAGGATTTCTAGACCCAACCGAGGCTACGGAATGTCTTAACTTAGCCTAGGGATGAAAATCGAGAGTTTGAGACACTCTTAGGATGCCCGGAGCTTGGGGGCAAAATGCCTTGGCGGCGCCGTTGGCGACGCGTCGCCACAAGCATCAGTGTTCAGAAAAATTTTTCATTTCTCGGCGACGCGTCGCCAACTCGCGTTTCCACTGGCAACGCGTCGCCAACGCTTTCCAGCGTTGCGCGACAGCGTGTGACCTTGCACGAAAACTGCTCAAACTTTCTCATCCCAAACTCAAATCACTTGGGTCTTGTTCCTAACTCATTCCCACACAAAAGACTACATTTCTATGCATTATTTGAGCTTAATTAAGTTGAACCCTTACCTCAATTTAGCTACAAAGCAAGCATTGAAACATAACCACCTTAGCTCAATCAAGCTCCCATTAAGTTCCTCACCTAAAACCAATGTGATATGGCACCAAATACTTCAAACCAAGACCATTTCTAGCTATGGAAACAACTTAGAACCAATCCAAATGAACCCAACAAGCTTACCCACGAATTTTGAGTCCAAACTAGCACCAAAAAGCAAATTGGAGCTAGAACACCAACAAAGAAGCTTGATGATTCCTACTAACACCTTGGGCTTCCTCAATTTGATGAAGAATTACAGGAAAAGAAGCTTTGGGCTGGGATTTTGGAGAGGGAAAGTGGAGCTACGAATTTGGAGTTGAATGCAAATGACTAAGGAAGAAGAAGACTTAACAACTTAAACTAACTTATACTAAATCCCCCCACTTGGCAAACTTCTTCCTCTTTTGCTCCACAAACTCTCAATTGTTTTAAATGGGTCATTAGTTCTCACTCAAAACCAACATTTCTTTACTCTAAAGGATGCTAAAAGCTTCTCACACTTGATTTTCTTGGACACTTTAGCCACTTAAGATTTAAATGGCTTAAGCGAACACTTAGTGCCACAAATTCTCAAAACTTTCAAAGATGGTTCTAATAGCTAGGATAACTAATGGTCTTGATTTAACTATGCCAAATCACACTTAGGAACTCACTTACTTAATTAAGCTTACCTTACTTGCTTAACAAGGTGCTAACTTGAGGTACTTAATTTAATAAAACACTTAAACAAAGTAAAATAAATACTTACTTGATTAGTCAACTAGGAGAGCCGTCACATCCTCCCCTCCTTCAGAAATTTGGTCCTCCAAATTCTGACTTAATTGAGCAAAAAGACTTGGATATTGCCTTAGCATATCCTGCTCGGTCTCCCAAGTGGCCTCTTCCTCCCCATGGTTAGACCATAGTACCTTGACCATTGGGATCCGTTTGGTTCTTAGTTTCCGGACTTGACGGTCAAGAAACTTGATGGGATGTTCTTCATAACTTAGGTCCTCTCTCAAAGGGATAATGGGCGGGGTTAACACTTGCCCAGGGTTCACAATGCACTTCCTTAAGGAACTTACATGAAACACATTATGAACATGGGCTAAACTTGGCGGTAAAGCCAACCGATAAGCCACTTTTCCTACCCTTTCGAGGATTTCAAAAGGACCAATAAACCTTGGTGCCAACTTACCCCTTTGGCCAAACCTAGCCACACCTTTCATTGGTGAAACTTTAAGGAGTACTCTGTCTCTTACCTCAAACTCTAAATCTTTTCTTCGCACATTGGTGTACTTAGCTTGCCGGTCTAAGGCAGCTTTGATCCTTGCTTGGATCAACTTAATCTTTGCCGTGGTCTCGGCAATGATTTCTGGACCAACAACTATTTCATCAGCTTTATCTGCCCAACAATGAGGGGTCACACACTTACGCCCATACAAAGCTTCGTAGGGCGCCATCTTAATAGCTTCTTGATAGCTATTATTATAAGCAAATTCAATCAAAGGCAGATGTTGGTCCCAATCCCCTTTGAAGTCCATCACACAACTTCGTAACATATCTTCCAAGGTCTGGATCACCCGCTCAGATTGCTTATCAGTCTGAGGGTGATATGCAGTACTTAGGTTCACAGCGGAACCCATAGCCTTTTGAAAGGCACTCCAAAACCTTGAAACAAAACGGGGATCTCTATCAGATACAATCTGATCAGGAATTCCATGAAGTCTTACTACTTCCCGAATATACAACTGGGCTAACTTCTCCATGGTATAAGTAATTTTAATGGGGATAAAGTGTGCAGATTTTGTCAACCTATCCACCACCACCCAAATGGAATCATGCTGACTTCTTGTGTTTGGCAACCCAACACAAAAGTCCATGGTGATGGATCCCCATTTCCTTTCTGGGAGTGGTAAACTTTGCAACATTCCTGATGGCCTTTGGTGCTCTGCCTTCACCATTTGACAGGTGAGGCACTTAGACACATATTCATATATGTCTCTCTTAAACTTTGGCCACCAGAAATGAGTCCTAAGGTCATGGTACATCTTATTCACACCAGGGTGAACGTTAAACTTACTCGTATGTGCCTCCTACAACACCTGTTGCCTTCATTCACTTGGCACATAGAGCCGGTCACCATAGTAAAGTAACCCATCCTTGTACTGAAATTCCTTCAGTACAGTACCATGCTTTTCCTCCCCAGAAACTCCTTTCAAACTTGGGTCATTCTCTTGAGCTTGCTTAACATTAGCCAGCCATGCTGACTGAATTTCAAGGACCATGACTTGAGCCATTTCCCATTCTCTCCACAATTCAAATAAAACTGTGAATTGCTCTGCACTAGGATATTTTGAGGTTTGTGTTACTTGATCCTTGGAGAGAATTACCCCAGAATACTTACGGCTCAAGGCATCAGCAACCACGTTGCCTTTACCAGAACAATAGTCTATCGAGCAATCATAGTCCTTGATATACTCGATCCACCTTCTCTACCTCATGTTAAGATCCTTTTGGGTAAATAAATACTTCAGACTTTTATGGTCCGTAAAGATCTTATTATGGTCTGTAAAGATCTTAAAGGATCTTCCCATAAGGTAGTGTCTCCAGAGCTTTAAAGCAAACACAACGGCTGCTAACTCAAGATCATGCACTGGGTAATTCAACTCGTTAGGCCTTAACTGCCTAGACCCATATGCAATCACTTGCTTATCCTGCATCAACACACATCCTAATCCTGTCCCAGATGCATCAGTGTATACCACAAAAGTTTCATGCGGATCTGGTAGGATTAAGATGGGAGCAGAAATCAACCTCTTCTTAAGCTCCTGGAAACTCTCCTCACACTTAGAGGTCCAAATGAACTTCTGTGCCTTCTTTGTCAAGGCAGTCAATGATGAAGCTATTATAGAGAATTTCTCAATAAACCTTCGGTAATAGCCCGCCAACCCCAAGAAACTTCTAACTTCAGTTACAGTTGTTGGGCGTTTCCACTCCACCACAGCCTTTACCTTTTCTGGGTCTACACTTAGTCCCTGAGCATTTATAATATGTCCAAGGAAAGGAATCTCACTTGCCCAAAATTGGCACTTAGATAGTTTTGCATAAAATTGATTATTCTTGAGCACTTGCAAAGCTATCTCTAAATGTTTCTCATGCTCGTGGGAAGTCGGGGAATACACCAAAATATCATCAATAAACACCTCAACAAACTGATCTAGGTAGGGCCTAAAAATCCGGATCATGGAAAGGAGATAAAAATTATGAGATGGCCTGAGTTCCTTCAAGCTTTCCAAAAACAATATGTTAATGAGGTAATAAAGGATGAGAAGTAAATGGAGTTTAATCTGTTGGCCCAAGGAACATTGTCTGTGGCACAATATGAACATAGGTTCAATTCCTTGAGTAGATATGCACCTTAATTTGAAGGACAGGAGGTCTTGAAGACAAGAAGGTTCTTGAGAAGTCTTAGGCCAGAGATCAAGCAGATCTTAAAAGCCATTGGTATTAAGGACTACTAGCAAGCTATATAAAGAGCCCTCTTACTTGAACAAGAATTTCTAGAGTAAGGGTTGTATTCCAATGGACCAGGAGAGTCTTGTAAGCCTTATAAGGAAACAAGAAGAGGAAAAATGAAGGAGGATAGCCGAACAAGGAAAAAAAAATAAGGTTCCATAATGTGAAAAGTACGTGGTAACAAAATATGTTGCAAGGATATTCTTGGATGCCTAAGTGTAGGTATCTAGATCATTGGGTGAGGGACTACCTACTAAAACATAAAAAGGAGCAAGGAGAAGTACCAACAGCCAAGTAAGGGTCATAGAAGCCTAAGGGAGGGCTAACACTACCTGGACTTGTTTCCCTGTTGCCACTTGACCTCCAGGCCCAACATTGATAATCTTGGGGAGTAGTAGCCCTCCCCTAGGCTTCTGTGTCCTTTGCTTGGCTATTGGTACTTCTCCTTGTAGCAAGGAAACAAGCCCTAAGAAGGATGTTCTAGTTGGAGTCGTAGGAGAAGCTTTACATAAATGCCTTAAAAGGTAATGTTTACTTACAAAATAAGCTAGGATTTGTATTATTTGATACAAGAACATCTATATCTATCATTGCTGCTAGGATAGTGGAACTTAATCTACCTATGATTAGGATAGTTGAGTTGTTTGTGATTAAAACTACTAGATTTGAAATCTTATTTACACATCACTTGGTAAAATGTTGCTTACTTAAATTTGGTGATGTTTAATTGAAATCTGACTTGTTAGTATTGGACTCCCATTGTTATGATTTGATACTAGGCATGAATTGGTTAATAGAACATAGGGTCCATATAGATTATGATGCTGAAAAGGTCATACAGACTAGAAGGCAGGAGTATGATCTCACTAGTTCTAGGAAGCTTGAGGAAAGTATTCAAGCTATGCACCTGGAGTTAGTTGATCAAGTGCCAGTAATGATTGAAGAAGAGCTCATGCCACTAAATCGTCAAGGGGTAGATGAGGAGTTGATGAAAGTACCAATAGTTAGGGAATACCCACAAGTATCCGCTAAGAATCTTCTAAGACTCCCTCATTTGAGAGAGGTTGAGTTTAAAATTAGGTTAGTTCTTAGAGCCAATCTAGTATCTATTTCTCCCTATAGAATGTCAACTCTAGTAATGATAGAGCTTAAGATACAATTGGATGACTTACTAGGGAAGGGATATATTAGGCCTAGTAAATCACCTTGGGGTGCTCTAATCTTGTTTGTCCATAATAAAGATGGAACTCTTAGCCTGTGCATAAATTATATGAAGTTGAATCCTTTGACCAAAAAGAACAAATGTCCTCTCTAAAGGATTGAGGACTTGTTTGATCAACTCAAAGGTGCCAAATTGTTTTCTAAGATAAACTTAAGGTCTGATTACTTTCAATTTAGAGTAAGAGAAGAAAACTAGGCGGTATAGGCACTCTGAGTACACTGTGATGCCTTTTGGGCTCCTAGATGCACTGGCCTTCTTCATGGACCTAATGCAAAGAATCCTTAAACCTTTCTTGGATCAGTTTGTAGTGGAATTTATAGGTGATATCCTTATTTATTCTAAGGATGAAGAGGAGCATAAGAAACACTTAAGAGTAGTGTTAAAAACTTTGAAAGAATTTAAGTTGTATGCCAAGCTGAGCAAGTGTACCTTATGGACAGTTAATGTGGCCTTCTTAGGTCATGTGATCAATGAAAAAAGGCTGGTAGTGGACCTTGACAAAGTTAAGGTAGTGTCTCAATGGCGCAAGCGAAAAACTGTCAAGAAAATATAGAGCTTCCTTGGCATGGCTGGCTACTAAAGAAGGTTTGTCCACAAGTTTTTAGTTTTGCCAGCTCTCCTAACTCAAGTTAGTAAAAAGGATCAAAGGTTTGAGTGGAATGGAAAGTGTGGGGAAAGCTTTCATGAATTAAAAAAAATGTTGACCTTAGCTCCCATCCTTACATTACCAAATCCTTCTAAGCCATACAAAGTTTGCACAGATGCTTCATCTTTAGGACTAGGGTGTGTCCTAATGCAAGATAAGCAAATGATGAAAAATGATACCACATGAAAAAATCTAGCTAGTGCATGTTCTTGGTTGGTAGTTGTGATCTTAGCATTCAAGCAATCGAGACACTATCTCCTGGGTAGTATATTTCAGATCTTCATGGATCACAAAAGCCTCAAGTATTTGTTCACTTAGAAAGAGTTAAACATGAGACAAAGTAGGTTGTTAGAGTATATAAAAGATTTTGATTGTACTATTGATTACACTATAAGAAAAGGTAATGTAGTGGTTTATGCCCTTAGTAGGAGATATTCTAGAGTGTTGAAAGTTAGAGAAGATTTGGAAAAGATAGAAGCTAATAGTTTAAGCTTGTTAGCCATAAAATGGCAATGTTGGGAGGCTAACTAAGTGATGGTAATGTCCATACAATCTAGATGGATTGGTGAGATAGTAAGAGCTCAACAAGAAGATTTTGACTTGGGAAATATTTTAGGCAAAGGTCAAGGAAAGTTTCATGAAGGATTCAGTGAAAGGCAGAGAGCCTTATTCTTTAAAGATAGGTTGTATGTACCACCAAAACAAGGTGTGAGGGAACAAATCCTGGAAAAAGCTCATGCAAGTAGGCTGAGTATACATTCAAGAAAGGTAAAGATGTATCAAGACCTTAAACCATACTTTTGGTGGCCTGGTTTGAAGAGAGATATTGATGCGTGAGTAGCAGGGTGCCTTACTTGTCAAAGGGTTAAGGTAAAACACCAAAATCCAAGACACAAGTTACAAAATTTGCCTTTTCTAGTGAGGAAGTGGGGATCCATATCCATGGATTTTATAACTAACTTGCCTTTAACTAAAGAGAAACATAATACTATATGGGTAATGGTAGATAGGTTGACCAAATCTGCCCATTTCTTGCCAATGAAGCTTAATGATTTGCTGGATAAACTGGCACGCTTGTATGTAAAGAAGATAGTAAGGTTACATGGGATGCCAGATGACATAGTGTCTAATAGAGACCCAAAGTTTACTTTAATATTTTGGAGGTCCCTTCAACAAGCCTTGGGAACTCAAGTAAACTTGAGTTTTGCCTACCATCCTTAATCTGATGGTTAGATAGAAAGAGTGATACAATTGTTAGAGGATATGTTGAGAGCCTGTGTTTTGGATTTCAAAGATGATTGGGACTATTACCTGCCGTTTATTGAATTTTTGTACAACAACATATATCACTTAGTAATTCAAATGGCACCATTGGCAGGAAGTGTATGACTTTTCATTGTTCGTTTAAGCCTAAAGATAGAATTGAACTAGGTCTAGAACTAGTTTAGGAAACCACTGAGAAGATGAAGAAGATACAAGAAAGGATTAAGCCAGAAACCAAAGAACTGCTTCTTATGCCAACCAAAAGATGAGGGATATGGATACCCAAAAAGGAGAGTGCATCTAGTTAAAAGTGTCACCCATGAAAGGAGTCATGAGGTTTGGCAAGAAAGGAAAGCTAGCTCAAAGGATAATAGGACCTTTTGAAGTTTTGGAGAGGATATGGATTATATTCTATAGGCTAGTTTTACCTCCTGAAATGGATCAAATCCACAATGTCTTCCATGCAAGTATGCTTAAAAAGTATGGCAATGATGAAATACATGCTATACTATCATGCCCCTTACTTGCATAGGCTTATGCTTGGAAGAAAAGTTGAAGAGGTTACTTGAAATTTGCTAGGAAATAGGAGGTGATGGTAGAATTATGAAACAAAAGAGTTACTGTCAAGAAAGCTAGGCCAAAGGGCTGAATTACAAGAAATTGTGAAGTTAAGGACAAGATTGCAAACAAAGGGAAACTTATGGAACAATTGGTAAAATAAGAGTCTAATTGACAGGGAAGACTTAATTGAGGACTGAGTTGAACAATCAAAGAAGAAATTATGCAAGATTTTGTCAATAGTGAAGCGGACAACAAATGAAGACTTGGGACGTAATTGAATATAATTGGAAACAATGAGGATTAATAGGGGTTTAAACTAAACTAATACATACAACCAAGCAAAGCTTTGGCGCACTTGATTCTAAAAACAGAACCTGCCTCGATTCTAAAAATATAAACTTGGTAAGAAATTAAATAGATTGAGGAAGAATGGAAGAAGGAATCAAAAAGCAAGGGAGGCTTTATCTCCGTTCTAGCTGGTTTTCTCCTCAGTTTGTGACGTTTGATTTTTCCCTTGAAAATCAGTTGGCTGCATGTCTAGGAATCAGGGTTCCTGGTTATAAGGGAGGCTTGATGAAGGTGGGAAGGTGAATATTTTTGGACTAGATGGTGATGGGAGGTTTGGGATGCATAGGCAGGTTGGTTACTTAACAACCAAGCTTGCATTTTGGTCTTCATGGTTACCAGATCAGGTTCGGCAAGCAAAATAATGGTAAGGGACAAGTCTATGCTTTGGAATTCTAGTTCTATTTATGATTTAATTGTTGGATATCAATCCGTTCTAGTGATGGAATGTTGCTAGAAGACCGAATGCAAGGTAACACAGGCCAATGGCTATTTTATTGTTTTTCTGAATTCCTAGGAAAGCAGAGTGTTGTGACAATAAATACCTTGAATGATCTTGGTTCCTTATGTCAGGGGAATATGCTCAGGATTCTGATATGGTTAAAAGCTAAATTTTGTCATGCTTGATAATTGATTGTTGCTACAGACGAAGCACAAAGTAAAAGAGGCCTATGGCTATTGAATTATGTATCCCAAGTTAAGAGACGCCTATGCCTACTTAAACGAAGTATCCTAAGTGATTATGGTTTTCTGGTACCAGAATAATATGGGGCTAAATGCCTGAAATTCTTGATTCATTGTAGGAATAAAAAAGGAGGTAAGCATATGAGAGACTGGTGCTTCCGAAAGCACCATGTTGGCCATAGTATATACATGAAAATGTATACATGTTAGGTGTCTCTCTATCTATGTAATAGAGCTCTATATAAGGTAGTTGTGGGTAGAAATGCTGTCGTAGAAAAGGATGCTTGTCAAGCCTTATGGCTGTAATGGGCGTGTGGTGCATATGTTATTGTGTGCTTCTCAGTATGTTTGCATGTGCTAACCCTTAGTTTAAGATTATTATTTATTTTTATTATAATTTTATTGTATATATATAGTTTGCTCATGTTTTCCCTTGTTTTATTTTGCTTGTAGGTTCTTTTAGGCATTTTATCCTGAGGCTTTATATCTGACTAACTGACTTTTACTGAGTTTCAATAGAAACTCATCCCCCTTGTGTTTATTGTTTTTGTAGTTAATGTAGTAGCTGTTGTGGTTAAACTGGCTTGGAGCTAAAGAAATCTTTCTCTTGATTGGTTGCCTGAAGACCAAGTTCTAGAACACAGGACTTCTAAGTTCTATATCCTACTTTATCATTGTGTACTTTAGGTGCGACCAAAAGCTTCCAAACTGTAATGTTGTATTCAACCATTGGGCTATTTATTTCTTGTTAATACCAAATCAGGTTTAGGCAGCAAAAAAAAAAGAAGAAGGGACAAGTCTATGCCTTGGAATTCTAGTTCTATTTATGATTTAATTGTTGGATATCAATCTATTCTGGTGATGGAATGCTGTTGTAGGACCAAAAACACCGTAACACAGGCCAACAGTTATTTTATTGTTTTTTTTCTCTAAATTCTAAGGAAAACAGGGCCAAGTGACAATAAATATACCTTGAATGATCTTGGTTCCTTATATAAGGGGGATATGAACTTGAGATTCTGATTATGGTTAAAAGCTGAATTTTGTTATGCTTGATAATTGATTGTTACTATTGACCAAGCACAAGGTAAAGAGGCATATGGCTGTTGAATTACATATTACAAGTTAAGAAAGGCCAATGGCTTCTTAAACTAAGTATCCTACATAGTTATGGTTTATTGGTTTCTGAAGAATATGAGGCTAGATTCCTAAAATTCATGATTCACTGCAGGAATCAAGAGGGAGGCATGCATCTGAGAGACTGGTGCTTCCAAAAGCACTATTTTGGCCATAGTATATGAATGAAAATGTATATATGTTAGGTCTCTCTCTGTCTATGTAATAAAGCTCTATGTAAGGTGGTTGTGGGTAGAAATGTTGTGGCAGAAAAGGATGCTTGTCACGCTTATGGCTATAGTGGGGGTGTGGTGTACGTGTGTTATTTTATGCTTCTTTGTATGTTTGTAGGTGTTGATCCTTAGTTTAAGATTATTTTTTTATTTTTGTTATGCTTGTATTGTATATATATTTTTTGCTTTTGTTTTCCCTTTTTTTCTTTTGCACAGGTTATTTTAGGCATTTTATGCTGAGGCTTTACAACTAATTGACTGTCTTTTATTGTGTTTTAATAGAAACCTATCCCTTTTTTGTTTATTGTTCTTGTAGTTAAAGTAGCAGCTATTGTGGTTAAATTAGCTTAGAGCTGAAGAAATCTCTCTCTTGATTGATTGCTTGAAGACCAAGTTCTAGAACGTAGGACTAGATCTTACTTTATCATTGTGTACTTTACTTCCCACCATAGGCTTCAAAGCTATAATGTTGTATTCAAACATAGGACTATATAATTCTTGTTAATAAAAGTATTTTTGTGTTGTTCTTTTAGAAATTTAACTTTTGTACCATATATGGTTACTTTAGTTGACACTACTAATTAAACTTCCAAACTATGGATGGTTAGAGGCACAACACACACCAATGGAAGACTTACCTTTAGCGTTTGACTTGAGCTATAAGGAGGAAACATTGAAGTTCTTAGCTAGGGATGTGAGGAAGCTAAGAAGGAAAACCTCACCAATGTTGAAGGTCCAATGGACACACCAAACTAAGGAGGAAGCAACTTGGGAAACAGAAGAGGATATAAAAAGGCAATACCCTAACTTGCTTCCCAAGTTACTGGCAAATTTGGTGGACCAAAATTTTTGAGGAATGGAGAATTGTCACTTCTCCTCTTTGAGTAAGATAGGGTATGGCTTAGTACTATGAGAGATAACTTGTTTAACAAGGTTGTCAAAGAGATTACGACAATAAGTGAATGATGTTAATGACTTGATTGAATAATCAAGGAAATCTTATCTCTCAGGAGATTAAGTCCTTAGGTACTTAATTGGAAAAATTGGTTAATTTGCTAGGAAATTCAAGTGTGATTAAGTCAAGGAGGACTTAATTAAAAAATAGAAAGTTAGATTGGTAAAATTGGTAAGGAAAAATAAGTATTTTTGCCAAAAAGAGGGCAGAAATGACACATGCAAAAAAACTTAGGTAGTAAGTGAATTAGCATGCCAAAGGAAATGTTTGTCAGGAAAAAAGATCCATTATTGACCTGAAACAATTCCAGAAAAGCTTGAGCTATTGTTGAGCTAAAACCAAGGGGAAATTACTCAAGGAAGTGTGATTTAGGCTTAGGAATAGGTGTTTCAAGCATTACTTCCATCACAAGCAAAGGAAGTGTTGGATTGGCTGTGCCCTAGTACATTCCTAGCTTTAACTGAGAAGTTAAGGGTTAGTTTTGTTGATTCAAGCTTGAATTGGTGTAAATATGATGTCATTATCTTGAAATCAACTAGGAGCATATGAATTATAGCTAAAGTGGCTAAGTGAGTTCATGTTTAGTGGATTAGGGGTTGATGTGAGTCTCAAGCACAAGTGGTGCTCTCATCTGGTTCCTTGGAGTGTCTTAGACAATGTGTGATGAAGCACTAGTGAGTCATGTTCCTATGACAACGAGAATTTAGGATCTGTCGCATTGAGTTTGTCCTTAAGCAAGAATGGCGGTGGCCAAAAAAGGAGTGGTTGTGGTAATACTGGTACTGAGGGTGCTAATATGATGCCCAACAGATCAATTTGGGATTTGAATATGACAATAGATGATTGGGAAGATCCTAACAATAATGATGGTGCAAGTCAAAAGGATATCTTGGGACCAAATCCAAATTTCAATAACCCTGGTCCTTTAATTGCTAACCATTCAACTCAAATTGATGGTGCTTGTTTACCGTCATAAAGTCACATTTCTGAACAAAATAATAGAAGTTCTTCCAGTGCAATGGTCTCAACTCCATCTGATGTTTGTACTGATTATTCACTACGGCTCGGTCTTGTTTCATCTAGTGTTCCGTTAAACCTTGGGAAGAAACCTTTACCTCGTAAAGTGGATAGGTAGCTAACAACTGAGACCCAGGAGTGGCTAAGACATTAATGGTGTTTGTCCAGTACAAGACATTCTTTCAATGTCTATAAGGGTCTGGAGCTCATTGATTGATTAGGTGTTGTGGTTGTTTGTTTGGCTAAGAGGGCTATAAGAACTTGGATGAAATTGTGTGTATGTGAGTGAAATGCATGTTTTGCTTTCTTCTTTGTGTGTGTTGACCTTGAAGCTAAGGTTTATTACTATGTTTGCATATATATGTATTCTTTTGTTTTGTTATTGTCTTTTGTCTTTGCAAGTTCGGGAGTTGCTATCCTAATCCTTACTAAGTTCAAAGAGGAATTCACCCCTTTTATTTTCTTGCCATAAAGCGAAAGGCTTGGCTGAGTGAGAACTAACTAGTTTTGTGATTTTTGTGAAGTGTTAGTGCAGGTACTCTTTCTCGGGTTATTTTTATTCATAACTCTTACTAGTAAATGTGGCTCTAGTGCATAGCTAACAAGTAGGTTGGCTATTGTTGTAGCTACTTTGAGGTTAGAGGAAGCTATGGAGGAACTTAGCAAAATAGTTAAGGTTTGGTGTAGGCTAAGGCTTAGGTTGCATGTAAATGAGTTTTGTAACTTAAGTAACAAGAATGCCTTTGGTTGTGTTGTTTCGATGTTTAAACCTTGAGCTAGTGATTGCCTAAGTTGTTTGAACATGCTGTATCTGTTTGAATTCTTGTGAGTTCAAAAATCTCCTTACTAATAAAAACTATGTGCTTGCATGGTTGCCAACATATTCGGGTAGGTTCAATGATAGGCTTACCTTGGCAGGACATTGTGCAAGGAACATTTGGTGTTTTTCTTGGTAGTTTTTACATTGTTTAATTTTCATTAGTTCTAGTATGTTCGAAGTGCAAACATACCAATTTCCATGAAAAATAGCCACTTGCACACTTAGATAGAATTTTTGTAGTTTTCATCCTTTTAAAGCTTAAAATTCTAGTACTAAGCTATCTACCTCACAAAACTTGCACTTTTTCACAGTTTTGACTACTCCTAATGTCAAGACCCAATTCGCCCTCACCCTAAACCTTTTAAAAGGCTTGAAATTAGCCAGTTGTTTTTAGTCACCTAGTTGATTTTCATATGGTGAATTAGGCCCTGACTCTAAGGATTCTTAACCCTCAACTTTTTATTCACTTAGGTGGGAGTCTTCAGCTTTTGAAGATCTAATAAGTTTTACTTAATTCACCCAATTGATTAAGTTTCAACTAGTTGAATTCTTTTACCCGGGTGGATTCTTTTTATTTGATTGAACTTACCTTGGTGTTTAGTGAGTTCATGTGGGGTTTAATGAGACTAGGTGACTTATGTGCATGTTTTGTGTCCTTAGGAGGCTTATTGGGGGCCTACCTAGAGCACTTACCAAAACATACACACATTCAAGCATACACGCAACCTAGATTAGTTAATTACAGGCCATGCATGCATTTTTCCTAGCTTACCATATTTAGTGCCTTAAGGCTTTCCTAAGCCCAAAATACATACAAGGCACATGCCATGTTCTACACAAAGTCCGCCTGCCATTAGTTACATAAAAATAAATACAGGCCAAAATTGGGCAGATAGGGACTACATGGCCCAAAGTTATACACAACAAAAGTTTGGTCCACTAGATGTCATGCAGGGTACATGCCATAGTTCAAACTATTTCTAAGCCCACGGTCACGTTGACTTCTACTTTCACATGACACTTAGGCCAAAGTTTCCTCATTATTCTCTTAGTCCTAACCCATACCAAGATGGATCCAAATACAACAAGTCCCACAGCAGCCATTAGAGCCTACAAATCGTCACACATAAGACAACCATTAGTTCATTCTTATGAACTTTTCCAAACTTCCTTTTCATAAGTCATGAATATAAAGTGTACATCTCTATACATAGACCTTTCTAGGAGGTTCCTTAGCCCTTCACTCTTGTACTTCCTTACCTAAAATGTGCAAAAGAGGGTATGAGTACACAAGTACTCAGTAAGAACCCAAATTCAGCACCTAGTGACTTCACAATGTTTATAACATTGCTATACATATAAACCTCCAAGTTTGCTTATTAACTTACATCCAAAGACAAAGAAGACACCCAAAGAAGTATACACAAGATAATACAAGATGTTTATATATATAAATCAAGCATTAGAACACGCATACAATCAGAGAAGCACACAAACACACACACCACATACACATGGTTTCCTTAACATAGCAAGCATGATTTTTTTTCAATTTCTTCATGTGATCACTTTGATTAGATTTAATTAACATAGAGCTCTAGGTGATTGATCAAGCTTGGCCAAAATTGAACAAAAACCCTATGCTTGCCTAAAGCAAACTAGCTAGCTTCCCATAGTGCTTAAAGCATACATAGCCTTTAGGTTCCTTTGGCCACAGCCTTCCCTTAAGGTAGCTCTTTCCACTTCAAAATGTTGGAGAAGAAGCTTCATATGGGTACTTACCTCTAATTAAACTGGTAGGAAGGAAGCTTGATCATTCATCATACATCATAGGCACCACCATGAACTAGCTTTGCGTCACCATATCTCGATTTTGCTTTGTTTTTGTTTTCCTTTGCCTTGTTTTTCTTTTTGGTGGCTCTAGAATGTTTAGCTAGAGGCTTAGTTATGTTGTAGAGGATGAGATGGCAGCAAGAAGCAAGAAAGCATCAACCCACCAAGAGCACCACCGTCGGCCTACCATGCGCCACCATGCTTGGTTTCGATTTTGGCTCTTTTGGCTTATCTTGCTTTAACTTTATTTGTAATAGCTTTGCTAGGATTTTTAGCTAGACCTTGGAGGTCAACTTTATAGCAACAAATAGCTAAGAAGTAGCCTTAATTGAAGCCTAGTCAAGTGGTGAAGTATTCAGCCAAATTTGGCCTTGACAGACAAGAATTTTGACCATCCTTTTAGTCTAACTCCCTCCAAGTTGCTTAAGTCATTTTGTATATTATTTTTTCCTAATTAGATCTTTAAGTGCATGCTTTTAGCACCCACTTCATGCATTAATTTGGCCAATTAGGCCCTCAAACTTTCATTTAAACATAGGTGCACTTTAAGTGCATTTTAGAGCTCCTTAGTGTACTCTTGGGTGTTTCCATAGGTTCCATGTGTTTCACCTTCTTTTAGCCCACACTATAGCTTTCATTCTCATTTTAATGGGAAGCATCAACCCCATATACTTTGTTTCAAGACATTAGGCCTTAGGGCCCTTACATGCCCATGGTTACACACAAAGGTGCTCTTAATAGTCCTTTAGTGCACCCTAGAATGCCCTTATTCTTTCTCATGTGTTATTCCTCTTTCTTGAGCTCATGTGGCTGTCCTCATTTTTATTTTAGTCTTAGGCATTGAGCCCACACAATCCTCTTTAGATTTTTAGGCTTTAAAGCCTTCAAGTTCACATGAGTGCACACAAAGGTGTGCACAAGAGCCCCCTTGTGGCCCTCATTCGCTTTCTTCTAGTGCTCTTAGGCTCTTTGTAATCTTTCCCCAAACTATGAATCTTCCTCTTGAGACCCATCATGGCACCAAATTTTAGCCACTTTTGGCTTAGGAACATAGCACCTTGCCCTCCTATTCCATTAATGTGCCCTTAGAATGTCTTCGGGGCACATTATGGGTACTTGGTCTTGTATGTTTCTTTTTATCTTGGTGTTTCAAAACTTGCATTACTTATTCACATCTTTGATGCTCATCATATTCTCATAAGAGTCATAGCTCATGGCCAATGCAAGTTACAGGCATGACACCTAAGGCATAGTTTCTTCTTTGAAATTCATTCCAGAATGCTCGACTCAAATTGTGCTAGGAGGTAGTGTAGTTAGAGCTGTGACACTTTTGCAGCATGAAATGTCCTTGGAGAGCCTTGATATTGTGTTTCCAACAAGAAAAATTAGTTTGCATATGTTTCACAAAGGAATTGCTGTTCTTGTTCATCCCCAAGGTTTCATTCAATTTCTCTTCAAAATTTGATTATAAAATTATCTCTAGCCTCTCTTCATCTAAGTCCTTGTTTATGTGTAAAGGAGAGATTTCTATTGTAGATAGTTTTGATGCCCAGAGACATCTTTGTTGGAAGACATTATGACTTTGGGAGGGACTTCCTGAGGGGGAGAACGCCTGGAGCTCAAATTTCCCAGGGGAGTATGCCTGAAAATACTCAGAAAAGAGGGTTAGGAGGTCCCCGGGGTGTTTTTCCTGGGAGGAGCCTCCGACGCCCTAGTCAGGGTCCTGAGAGGTGAAAGAGGAGGAGTACTAGGAAGTTTAGTGGCCTTGCCTGTTTGTGTTTTCTCAAGGAGGAGGAGTCGAACCGTTTGCCAGGGTCTGTTCCCTGGTATTTATAGGAGTGCCCAGCCCATTCAGATGACGACACGTGTTCGGTCGGATGTTCTCTGAGTTTCTGGGCGTAGGGGACAAGTAGCCGGTGGCAGGCTCTTTGAGCCTTAAACCGAGACAGGTCGTGACAAGACCTGGACGGCATCGGCATGTCAGACCGCCGTTTGGGGCGGCATGTAACGCCTGTGGGCGACATGTCAGAGGCTCTTTAAATTCTCATGTCGTACTCCCGAGGTCCTCTGGGTGAGGTCATCCTTTGGTATGGATTCCCTTCTTCGGGAGTTATGCTCGTAGTTCGGGGAGTCCTTTAGTTCGGTGGTTCTGCCTTCGGAGGATTTTCTCCTGCTTGTAAGGACTAGGCCTCTGTCCCGAAGGAGCCGGCAATACCTTTGGATTTCCTGTCATATTTATCCGAAGACCTGACTTCGCGGTGCTCGACTTCGCTCCTGCCGAGGTCAATGACAGTGCTTCTTTTCGGCTGACGCCAGGCTTCCCGAACACAACTTCGGCGGGAAGTACGTACTGGGAGAGGCGATAGCCCTTTGGCTTACACAGGCCCCCCTCGAAAAAGCCAAAGTGGAAACTTCGGTTTGTCAGCTTTCGGAGGGCGCCTCTTTGGGCCTTGGGTGTAGCACCTGTGCCGAAGACGGACCTTTCGTCTGAAGACGTAGGCTGTTCTACCATAGCCTGTCCTTTGGTGTCTTCGAGGTAACCTACTTTTTTCCTTTTGCAGGTCTGTGTAATGTCGCGTCTCCTAACCAGGCGTGTCAGTCTAGAGCGGCGCACCCAGGATTTAGGGGTGTCAGAAGGTGTGTCCCTCTTTTGGCGCGATTGCTGACACGTGGCACGTTTGTCATTGGCGAGGGCTGCATCGGATATAGCAGGCACGTCTTTTCATGCTCAGTAATCAGTTATGGTGACTGTTCGCCTTCGTGGGGTACTTATGATGCCGGTTCGCCTACCCCCTCGGCCTATATATACTCTTGTTCCTTCATAACCTCCTTTTGCTTCTGCTTTTGCTCTCTTCTGCCTTTCAAATGTTTTTGCGTTTTCTCCTGCTTTTCGCGGCGGTGCTGTTGACAGAGTTTTTTCCGGCCACCTTTCACGACGGCGTCTTCAAACCCAGATTTTTGCAAAGCATTTGGTGGGTTTTAACTTCCCGAGTCTTCTGTTTTTCAAGCTTTTTTCTGAGGTCGTTTTTTCCTTTTTTCAAACCCATTTTTCAGTCGACATGCCTATTCCCGAGAGCTAGCAACCTCTTTTGTCTCACCCTTGCTGCACCACTCCTGAAAAACTAGAAAAATGGAAGAAAAAATTCTTCCTTCCCTCGTATGCCGTTACAAGGTTACCACGTTCTGACCAATTTAGCTTTTGAAACCGTAGTAACGAGGTTACCATTTTCTGGGCCCAACTGAAGGCCGCACTTTAGTACCCTCCTCCAAAGATGATTTGTGACTTTTGCCAATTCCATGGCATTGCCGTAAATCAATTTCCGCCGAACTCGTACTGCTATTTTAACGCCTTCCTCTGTATGTGTGGCGTCTTCAAAATAGAACCCCACTTTATTATCTTTATGCAATACTATAAGCTCTTCGTGGTCTCAAAGGGTGGCTTTTACTTTATGCTACCTCGGGGATCAGGGAGCAAAAAGTATATGTTCACTTTTGCTACTAAGGACAGCTGGCGAGGGTGGCAACAAAAGTTTTTCTTTCTGAAGATGGAGGAGGCCTGGTCGCATGTTCCGACCATGTAGGCTCGGGGAAGGCTGGAGATGGACGTTGTAGATCCGAGGATAATGCTGACTCCCGAGTTGGCTCCCGTATTCGCGGACTTCGACAGACGTATCCGAGCCATCTCCGACTGGGATTCCAAGGTCCCTTCGCACTCTCTCTACCCCTTCCCCATCAATTGGAAGCTGATGACCGATGAGGTTCTTCGGGAGCTAGGGGTAGTGAAGGAGCACAAGACGGACCTTGGGATGCCGGCTCCTGCCATCGCTGGGAAAGACTCCTGGCTGGTGCAACTCCTTTGGGAGGAAGTTACTTACGAAAATTTTTATGAGCGTAAGTTATCTTCGAGTCCCTTTGTTATAATTTCATCTTGGACTCACACTGATGTCTTCTTTCTTTTCCAGAGATGGGCGACGACACTGCTGCCTTCTATAAATCCCTTTTCCTCGGTCAATCCGAGAAAGGTGAGCAGACGAAGAAGGCCGTCTCCCGAAGGCGGAAAGTAACTGGGGCTGGGCCTTCTTCAAAACGGGCGAAGAAGACTGTTCAACCTCCTTAGCCGGAAGTTCTTGAGGGGGTAAGCGGAGAGCCCGAAGTTGCCGTCGCTCCGCCGCCCGAGGTTGCTGCTGTCGACGTCCCTCTTCGGAGTCCTACTTCGTCGCAGGCTCTTCTGGATGCCTTGGTAGAGGCTCCTTCTGCCGAGAAGCGGTGCAAGATCAAAGGTAAGGGGATTTCTACCGAGGAGGTTTTGGATTCTGACGACAACGTGGCCGAAGTGCCACCAGGTTCATTTTCTAGCAAACTGTGATGCATTCACTTTTTTTAATTTTGAGATTTACTTGCCTTGACCAGCTTTTTGTTTTGCTGTGCAAGGGAGTTACTTACTCCGGGTTGGGCAGCAGAGCATGCCCAGAAGCGAGCCCTTCTGGATGCCCGTATCCCGAAGGGGAAGATCCCGAAGAAGCTTTTCTGGTCATTTACGGAGGACATGAATTTGTACTCCGGAGACTGCCAGCAAATGGCTAAAGAGATCTCGAAAGGGATCCTTATCGAGGCCTCCTTCAGGGCCATTGCGGAGGCTCACCCGGGCGATGATTCCCTCGCCGTGAAAGTTTCCGAGCACGCTACCCAGGTATGCTTTGCGCCTTTCTTTTTCCTTTTGATTTCTTCTAAGTATTTGGCTCTCTTTTTTGCCTTACTGACTTTGCCTTTATTTCTTTGCAGCTGCTGGGGTATGCTGGTTTCCTCAGAGTTTGGGTGGCGAGGCAGACGGCGTTCCGAGCTTCGGCCTTAGAGGTCATAGAAAAAACTAAGGCCACGTGCTCGGAATTGGCTGCCCAGAACACGCAATTGGCTCAAGCTGCAGAGAAAGAGGTTGCTGCTGTTCGGGAGGAGTTCCTGAAAGAAAAAGAAGAACTTTTGAAGGATTCCTCCCAGAAGATTTCTGACCTCGGCTCCCAGGTGGCGGAGCTGATTTCGGCAAACGAAGCGCATCAAAAGGAGAAGTCTGAGTCTGAGGCTTTCCTAGCGAAGGCGCTTGCTGAGAAGGCCGCGCTCCAAGCCGAGGTCGATTCTCTGAAGAAGGAGCCGAAGAAGAAAAAGATGAAGGCACTGAAGAAGGAGGTCGCAGATCTGACGAAGGACCTTGAGGACTTTGGGGTCGAGAAGGATAAATCCGACCAGATGACCAAGGTTGGTTTCCGGGACGGGTTTTGCCTCGCTTGGCATCAAGTTCTTCAGAGGTTCCCAGATCTGGACCTCTTTTTCTTGGAGGCCCTAAACATTCCCGAGGGGGCCTCAGTGGTCTTGGTCCAAGATTGAGCACCTGAACTTGCCTTCTTCTTTCCCGGTGCCAAAGGTGGTGGAAAAGGACGTAGGAGCTGGTGGCTCCCGGGACGCCGAGATTCCTTAGTTTGTTCTAGGGTCCTTTGCCTTCTTTTCCTTATTTTTTGTACTTCTCCCTTTGGCACACCTTCTTCTCTGTAAGCAAATTCATTTCAATAAAGACTTTTTCTTTTTAGAAAATTTGGCTTTGCGAGATTTTTCATTTCCCATTGTCCCGAACACGTTCGCTCAAGAGACTTCGGAAAATCATATCTGCACTCGTTTCGGCGATCACCTTCGCGGAATTCTGACTTGTACAATTTATGCTTAGGAACTTTTCTGAGAAACTTTTGTGCTTAGAATATTTTTTCTAATTTGTACAATACCATTTTCCCATCGAAATCCTAAGCATAGAACTTTTTCAAGGCGTCTGAATGCCAAGTATTTTTCAATTCTACGCCTTCGGGATCGCCGAGCTTGTACACCCCTTTTCGCACTTCGGCAAGTACCAGGTAAGGTCCTTCCCAATTTGCGCGGAGTACCCCGTGGGATGGCCTTCGGGGTGCAAATTCAGCCTTTCGGAGAACGAGGTCTCCTTTCTTTATTCCCTTTGGCCTGGCCCGTAAGTTTATGGCCACAGCCACT
Source organism: Aquilaria sinensis (assembly GCA_005392925.1). Lineage (NCBI taxonomy): Eukaryota > Viridiplantae > Streptophyta > Magnoliopsida > Malvales > Thymelaeaceae > Aquilaria > Aquilaria sinensis. Next base: position 34,025 of record SMDT01000310.1, read on the forward strand.
CTTTGCTGAAATGCCTTTCTTCTCAGTTCAGCTATTTCTCTGTGTTCACCGACAAGGTCGAGCTTGGTCCTCATGCCGAGGTCATTTCCACTTTCATCAAATACTTGCACCCGCACTGATGGTCGCACTACCTCGATTGGGATGATGGCCTCTGTACCGAAAACGAGTGAAAAAGGCGTTTCCCCTGTGGCTCTTCGGGGTGTTGTTCAGTAACTCCATAATACGCTTTGGAGCTCTCCTGGCCATTTCCCTTTTGCTTCTCCCAGCCTCTTTTTCAAACCATCTTTTATGGTCCTGTTAGATACTTCTACTTGCCCATTGCTTTGGGGGTGAGCTACTGGGGCGAAGTGCATTTTTGTTCCGAGGTCACTGATAAATCCCTAGAACCCTTTGTCTATAAACTGGGATCCATTATCAGCTACTAGTACCCTTGGTATGCCAAATATGCATACGATATTTTTCCATACGAATTTCTGCACTTCTTTTGCCGAGATAGTAGCCAAGGGTTCTGCCTCGACCCATTTGGAGAAATAATCTACCGCTACGACGCAGAACTTCACGCCTCCAGGTGCTGTTGGGAGTGGTCCTATGAGGTCTATGCCCCAAACTGCGAAGGGCCAGGGATAGTCAGCCGAAGTTACCATTTCCGAGGGTGTCCTCTGAATATTCGCGTGTCTCTGGCAATTACCACATTTCTGGACGAACTGCCTAGCGTCCTTTCTCAGGGTAGGCCAAAAGTATCCTTGGTGAAGTATTACTGCTGCCAGGGCGTCGGTTCCGATGTGCGAACCACAAGCGCCTTCATGTACTTCTTTGAGGATCATTTCAGTATCCTCTTCGCCAACACACCTCTGTAGTGGATTTGCATATCCCTGCCGATATAATTCTTCACCAATTACGAAGAATAGACCGGAGCGTCTTCGCACTTTTGCAGCTTCGCTGGGGTCTTCGGGGAGCGTATTGTCTGCGAGATATCTTTTTATCGGGTCTTTCCAGCCTTTTCCCGAAGTTACTATGCTCAGCACTGTGATGCTCGGGTGGTTTAGCACCTCGGTGCATGTTTTTGATTTTGCCAAGCAATCTGCCTCGGCATTATCTCGTCGAGGTACGTTTTCGATTCGTATGGTGTCGAACTCCCGGATGAGCTTTGCTACCAATTCATGGTATTTTGCCAAGGTTGGGTCCTTTGCCCCGTAGTCTCCTGCCGTTTGCCGAACTACCAGCTGGGAATCGCTGTGGGCTTTCAAGTTTCTTATGCCAATTTTTCTGGCTAGGCGCAATCCTGCTATGAGGGCTTCATACTCAGCCATATTGTTGGTGACGTTAAAGCTGAACTTGATAGCCTTCATTACTTCTAGGCCTTCGGGACCTCTAATAATTACCCCAGCTCCCTGGTGTTCGGACCCTGAGGCTCCGTCAACATACAAAGTCCATTCGGGCTCACCTTCGCCAGGATCCGGATGGCTATCCTCGGTGGTCGGTACTTCGGCAATGAAGTCTGCCAGGGCTTGAGCTTTTATGGCTTTCCGAGGTTCATAAGTGATGTCGTGTTCGCCAAGCTCTATACACCACTTGGAAAGCCTTCCCGAATGATCAACTTTCCTCATGACATCCCGTAGTGGTAGACTACTTCGGACGATGATAGGGTGAGCCTGAAAGTATGGTCGTAGCCTTCTTCCTGCTAGTACCAGAGCAAATATAGCTTTCTGCAGCAAGGGATACCTGACTTCGGCACCGTGCAGGGACTTGCTTACATAATAGACCGGCCATTGCTTCGGCCCCTCTTCTTTCACAAGGACCGAGCTCACAGCTTTTTCTGTGACGGCGAGGTATAACACGAGGGGCTCTCCCTCGCGAGGTTGTCGCAGAGTGGGCAGACTGGCTAAGTAGATTTTGAGTTCTTCCCAGGCCTTTTGGCAGTCTTTATTCCAAGGATGATCATCATTTCCAAGGTTGTCCTCCTTTTTTGTTGCCTTAGTGAGGACTTTGAAGAACGCTCGACACCGGTCTCCATATCTGGAAATAAACCTACTAAGAGAGGTTATCCTTCCAGTGAGTCTCTGCACATCTTTTATTGTGGCGGGAGTTCGGAATTCGAGTAAAGTCTTAATTTTTTCTGGGTTAGCATCAATGCCTCTTTCTGATACCATGTACCCAAGAAACTTTCCCGAGGTCACTCCGAAGATACACTTTTCGGGATTAAGGCGGATCCCGAAGGTTCTGAGCTGGTGGAAAGTTTCCTTTAGATCCGCGACGTGGTCACTAGGCAGCTTGCTCTTAACTATCATGTCGTCGACATAGACTTCCATATTTCTCCCTATTTGATCACTAAAGACCTTGCTCATCAACCTCTGGTAGGTTGCTCCTGCATTTTTTAGGCCGAAGGGCATCCTGACGTAACAGTACGTTCCCCCCTCGGTGATGAAGGAGGTTTTCTCCTCATCTTCGGGGTCCATCCTTATTTGATGATACCCACTGAAGGCGTCTAGGAAACTTAGGAGCCCGTATTCGGCAGTTGAGTCTACCAATTGGTCTATCGGTGGGAGAGGGTATGAGTCTTTAGGGCAAGCATCGTTCAAGTTCCTGAAGTCGATGCACATTCGGAGCTTACTGCTTCCTTCTTTTGTGGCAATTACCACATTGCTTAACCATTCGGGGTATTTGACCTCCCTGACGACACCAGCGTCTAACAAGCGCTGGACTTCGGTTTTGACAAAGTTACTTTTATGGACCGAGATGCTCCGTTTCTTTTGCCGGACAGGTTTTGCCTCCGGACTTACTTTAAGGCTATGCTGTATTACGCCAGGGTTTACCCCTGGCATATCTTTCGGCGAGTAGGCAAATAGATCTTTATTTGTCAGCAGAAAAGATACAAGTTTTTTCTTGTCACCTTCGGCCAAGTTTTTCCCTATTCGGGTATTTTGGCCTGGGACAAGTTCCACTTCTTCTATTTCCGCCTTCGCGGGATCTTCTGCCTCGCCCTTCTTTGGTGCCTTTGCCTCCATCGTTTGTGCGAAGTTGTTTGCTGGAGCTTTTCGTGCCTTGACGAACACCTTCCTTACTTCGCTCTGATCGATGAAGATTTCCGCGTCTCCATCCTTGGTGGCGAAAGTGACAGTTAAGTATTTCACATCAGGGCGAATGTGCAGATTTCCCTGTGTCTGTCTTCCAAGGATGGCGTTGTATGACGAAGGGACATCCATGACGATGAACCTTGTCATTGTGGAGGCAAATAACTCAACAGTCCCGTCTACCGAAGTCCCTTTCATCATTAGGGGAAGATCCATCCATCCGAGGACGGGTAGCTCGGATGGTCCCACCCCGAAGGTAGGCGAGGTGACAGGCTTGAGGTCACTGCTGGATATGCCCAAGCTCGGCAGCAAATGTGAAAACAGGATGTCGACATTTGATCCATCATCAAGTAACACTCTCTTTACGTCCCAGTTTCCTATCCTTGCCATGACCAATAGTGGGTCGTCATGGGGAAATATGACGGCGGAACCATCCTTTCGGGCCAGCTTCTTCGTTGGACTCTGATATTCCATGACTTCTATTTCTCTGGCCTTCCTCTTTCTTTCCGAGGATGGAAGTCCCATCGTGATTGTTTGTATTAACCCTGCTGGAGGTGGAGGACGCTTCTTTGGACTTCGGTTCCTCCTTCTGTTGGAGTCATAATCCTCATCATCTGCCTTTCCTTCCTCCTCTTTTCTCCCTTTCGGGGAAGGCATTCGCAGATAACGCCGAAGTTGACCCAGTTTGATCAGCGACTCTATGTACTTCTTCAGTTGGAAGCAGTCTTCGGTGTCATGGCCGTGGTCACGGTGGAACTGGCAGAACTTCTTTATGTTCTTTTTGTTATCAGCGGTCATGGCCCTTGGCCACTGAATTTGGGTCCCCTGTCTTTCCATTGTCATGAGGATGTTGGTCCTTGTGGTGTTCAGGGGTGTGAAGGTTGGGAGTTTCCTTCCCCGCATTCTCCGAGGTCGTCCTGCCTGATCGGCTGGATATCGGTTTTGCTGGCTGGATCCTTTGGCCCGGTGGTGATTGGACTTTGGTCCACCCATTCTCAGCTCTTCGGCCGTCATGTGCTGTTCGGCCCTTCGGTAGAACTCTCCAAGTGTGTCTGGAGGGTCTTTGGAGAATTCGTAAAACAGCTGTGAATCCCTCCGAAGGCCCCGTGTCATCGCGAGGATGCGTATTTCGGGCCGAAAGTCTGGGACACTCAAAGCTTCTCTGTTAAACCTTTCGACATAGTCGCGGATGGTTTCTCCACTTCTTTGCGCTATGTCGAACATCTGGACGGGCATCTTCGCCGTCGGCCGACTTCCAATGAATTATTGTGTGAAGGCCGTAGATAACTCCTAAAACTCTGTGATGGTTCCTGGACCAAATGAATTGTACCAGGCTGTTGCTGGTCCTGTGAGGGTGACCTCAAAACATTTGCACAAGGTGGCATCATTGGCACCGTGCATCATCATGCTGCGTCTATACTTGGTCAGATGAGCCTGTTGATCAGTTCGGCCATCGTACGTTTCCATCCGAGGTACTCGGAAGTCACCTAGCATGGCTGCTTCAACTACAACTCGGGTGAATAGAGACTCATCCCCAAAGAAGGTCCCAAATAGCCTGGCCCAGACGGGCTTGCGGGCTACCTGTTTTTCCACCCTGTCCAACCTCGCCAATATCTTCTCCAAAAGGAGCGTGGCGCTAGGCTCTTCCTCCTGGTGCTTGTAGGCTTCGTTGCAAGGAGATTGCCTGTGCCTCTTCGGGGAGTCTGTGCCTCTTCGGGGAGTGACTTCGACGCCGAGGGGATGGAGACTTTGCCTCGGGTGATGAGTTCCTTTGGTATGGGACTTTAAGTCGCTTAGACCCCGCTTGTCCCGCAAGTCGTGCCCCGAGGGGCATGTTTTCTGTCGATGACTCTTCACGGGGGTCCCCACTTCCCGAACTGTGGTAGGTTGGCTTGGGGCTTTTCTCCTGAGGGCGTACTGGTAAGGGAGGCCTTTGGGCCTGAGTTGGTTGCGGCTACCTTCGGTCTATCTGTTGCGTCATTTCAGCCACAATAGACCGTTGAAAGTCGCACAGAAAACTCATGGTGATGACAAGAGGACGCTCCTCCTCCAGCAAAGAAGTCCCTGGAATGGTTTGCTCAGTAGCCGGTTGAACTTCAGGCGCGGACGGGGACCTCGGGAGTCCCTTGTCCTTGGAACGCCGAGTCTCAACGACGGCGACCTGAGGGTGGGTTCCCACAGACGACGCCAAATGATGCCCAGAGACATCTTTGTTGGAAGACATTGTGACTTCGGGAGGGACTTCCCGAGGGGGAGAACGCCTGGAGCTCAAATTTCACAGGGGAGTATGCTTGAAAATACTCAGAAAAGAGGGTTAGGAGGTCCTCGGGGTGTTTTTCCGGGGAGGAGCCTCCGACGCCCTAATCAGGGTCCTGATAGGTGAAAGAGGGGGAGCACTAGGAAGTTTAGTGGCCTTGCCTATTTTTGTTTTCTCAAGGAGGAGGAGTCGAACCGTTTGCCAGGGTCTGTTCCCTGGTATTTATAGGAGTGCCCAGCCCGTTCAGATGATGACACATGTTCGGTCGGATGTTTTCTGAGTTTCTGGGCGTAAGGGACAAGTAGCCGGTGGCAGGCTCCTTGAGCCTTGAACCGAGACAAGTCGTGACAAGACCTGGACGGCGTCGGCGTGTCAAACCGCCGTTTGGGTTGGCATGTAACGCCTGTGGGCGACATGTCAGAGGCTCCTTAAATGCTCATGCCGTACTCCTGAGGTCCTCTGGGCGAGGTCGTCCTTTGGTATGGACGCCCTTCTTCGGGAGTTATGCTCGTAGTTCGGGGAGTCCTTTAATTCGGTGGTTCTGCCTTCGGAGGATTCTCTCCTGCTTGTAAGGGCTAGGCCTCTGTCCAGAAGGCGATCTGTTTGGTCCCCCGAAGGAGCCGACAATACCTTTGGATTTCCTGGCGTATTTAGCCGAAGTTCTGACTTCGCAGTGCTCGACTTCGCTCCTGCCGAGGTCAATGACAGTGCTTCTTTTCGACTGACGCCAGGCTTCCCGAACACAACTTCGGCGGGAAGTATGTACTGGGAGAGGCGATAGCCCTTCAGCTATCAAGTTTGCCATAAATACAAGGACTTGGTGCATAAATCAAAGGAATCAAAACCCATGGCAATTTAAAAGTGATTAAAGACTTAGAAGTGGATGAGTTAGAAGAAGAAAGTAAGATGAAGAGGTCACGACATTCATCAGGCCACATTGAGAAGAGGTATAACCACTATGATTAGTTTGACGAGTACCCTAAGGGGTCCTACCCAAGGGCATACAAAGAGTGCTACTCTGAACCCCCTAAACCCTAAAAACACCATAACCCTCCTACGCCTAACTAAAACCATATTGCCCAAGCTTTCCTAAAGTAAGCTCCCCTTCCTAGCCCCACATATCATACTGAGACACCCTCCTAAAATTCACTCAAGATCATGCTCATAAACCCACACTTTTAGAATATGCTTCAGCCATGCATTGTGAATCCAACACTTACCAAGAATGGCTTGAAAAACTCAATGTTGCCACATTAAAGAAGGAATACTCATATTCTTGTGACGTTGAAAGAAAAGATTTTGAGAGGAAATATTAGGACTTGAGAGAAAAAAAAAAAAAGAAGGGAAGGATGAAGGAAAAATTGAGTGTTGTGAGAAAAGTGAAACTGAAAGGGAAAGAAAGAAGAGAGTTCCTGAGAGAAGAAATTAAATGGGAAGTTGAAAGAAAAAAAAAGCTTTTTGAACCTTAAGAAAGAAAAGAAGACAAGACCTATAAAGATGTTTTGCTTACATTTAACGTAATACTATTGTTATCTCATTTTCTTTGTAGGACCAAGTGAAGTTGAGTCAAGTTCCAAGGAAAAGAAAGTTCAAACCAAGGATTAAGCGGATGAGGTGGAGGAGGTACAACAAGCAAGTGTGCCCACATTTTGTGAGCTCGAAACTTTAAGCATTATTACGCCCATTCTTAAAATTGAGGATACATGGAGCATCCAATTCCATATTATAATGTATTTTCCTCCTTTGTTCAAATTTCACTTGTTCAAAATGATGTTTTTTTCTAATGATGTTTTAGAAACATGCATTGCTGATAGTATTCCTTATCCAAAAGGAAATCATCATTTGAGGTTGGGAGAAGATAGCAAGCATGAGATTTTGCTAAAATTTAAATTTGATTCCCTAACATTCCCTATGTGTTCTTTAGATGTGTTAAGTTCATTTTTGAGTCACATGCTTTTTTCCAAGAGAATATCTTTTTTTGAGTTTATGCTTTCTAAGATTGATAGTTCCATAGTCATGACATACTGTTTTGATTTGTCTAGCATATTTTAGAACTTTGTTAGTGGTGTTACATGCATAAAATGAAACCCATTTGTTTTGAATGCAAAACTTGATAAATTTGATTTCTTTATTTTGCTAACACTTACACATTTTGTATGGTTTAATACACCCAAATTCTTGTTTTCCCTAACATATCATGCAATTATTTTATTTTTCAACACTTTGTTGTGTCTCCATGCAAAAGTGAGTTTGTCTCTAATTTGATTTCACTTGGGCATAACTATTCTTGTTCTAGTTTGTTTGAAATACCTAGGACTTTTTTTAAACTCATACGACAATGTTTTGATGCATCACACATATTTAGCATATTTTAAGTTTTTTTAGTTGTGTTTCATATTTTGAAACCATTTGTTTTTGGTGAAAACATTGCTAAATATGGTTTTAAGTCTGATTCCTTGATTTTATGTAAACATTCATGGTTTGTTTTGTTAGTTGCATCTAGGATTGTTTGAAAGTTCATGCATCCAAATTCTTTTGCAATCTTAGGTCAAATTGTGTCTAAATTTGATTTGTTTGAATGGCAAATGCATTCTTTTGTCTTGACACATACACCTTGCATTTTTTTTTTGACTTAATGCATTTTGTTTTGTGTATATTTAGAAACATGCAGGTTGTTCTTAGTCCTAACCTTATCAATTATGCTCTACGTATAAACAATTTTGTCCATATGCTTATGTTTTATATATGCCGAGATGAGTATGTCATACTTATATATAATTCATTGTTTCTTTGCTTATCATGCTTATCAAATAAATTCTTGTGAATTTATTGCAATTAGACAAGTTGAGCAAGTAAGTTCTTTCTATAGCCTTTCCAATCTCATTAAGATCTTTGAAAGTTGTCTTCTTAAGCGAACACATTATATTTTGTGTTATACATTTGCTGCCATTTAAACATCCTTGTTCTTTCAAGGGAAAATAAGTTTTTTTGATGTGTCTAGGGAATTACCCAAATTAAAGATGAAGACTGGACGAGTTGCTACCAAGAAGTTTACATTGTGCACAACCAAGGAAGTGCTTAGTTGATTCTTCTTTCACTTTTGTTGATTTAGTCCCTTTTTCTATTTTACATACAAATTAAATGATGAATCCATTTTTATGGGGGAGGGGCTAATGTGATCCTGGTAAGCACTTTGGAGTATTCCAATGAGTTGAAAGCAAAGGAGCACAAAATGGCACAATCAAGCTTCTTGGAAGCAACATAGTGTTCAGCAAAACGTGTAGCCATGATAATCAAGCATCCCAAGGATCCAATTTGTGGAATCTTGAATCTTGCAATTTTAGTGACAAGGTCCCATGGAATGCAACCAAGAACACTAGGGTGCCCCTTAATGCATTGTAGGCCTAAGAGCACCAATGAGCCCTATTCACACCCTTAAAGGCCATATTGGTGCATCAAGGTGTTATATTTAGATTTATGAGGTTATCACTATGGAAGGACATTCAAGTATTATGTTCCAACATTTTATCAAAATACCAACTCTTGAAGCTTGAGACACTTTTTGAGCCCTTATGTGCCAACCTGAACCTTATAAAGTCTATTGTGCAATAATGAGCTACAAACATTCCAAACTAAGTTCAAAGTGCTTAAGGATACATTTAAGATTCATTTTAAAATATTTTTCTTATGTTTCAAGTTTTCTTTCTCAAACACATGAAAGACACACATATGATGCATTTTGGACACTTAAAGGGCACATGGAACATAATTGGTCCTTATTTGCATGTTTCCTGGCCTAGTTTGACTAGGATTTCTATTTCCATCGCAAGAATATGTTCATAATGCCTATTCCCAGCAGGAATTATGTTTGTTTTAGTATTCCTAACATTCTACCATCAGGGACTTTTGGTCTACCTAAGTCTTTTACTTATGTAGTACTTAAGACTGCTATTTTTATTATGATTGTGTTTTGTAAGCTGCTTGCTGCTTTATTAGGGGCATACATTGCTATAACTTTCAATTTGAGCAAGTTAATTAAGAATCAAGAAATCCAAAGATTGAGCTATACAAGAATGATAGTTCCATGTCTCATGCTTAGTCTTGATATTTTAGACAGTAGGATAAAGGCATATATAGGGTTATGATCATAAAGGTTTAGTTGAGTCACTGACTATCTTATCACTTGGGTAGCAATGATGTATTTCTAAGCATTGCATACTATTGAAGATCATAAATGTGATTTATGATCATCACCAATGTAATAAGAGGCTTTATGGTCACGTGCTTAGAGTTAGTTGGATTATTTGAGTGTATGGGCCAAATTATTATGGTTAAGGTTTCATGCAATTTTTTATTAATTATTGGCCCAAAAGTTAAGCCCTTTATTGAGCCCAAAATTAGGCCTAATTGGATTAGGATTTTGAAACCTACTTTGTTTAAGATTCACGCATCAATATAGATATGATATAGTGTGTAAAAAGCAGAGGATTTATGAGAGAGCTCTTGTAGGCAAATTTAGTAAACATCTTCAAAAATTCCTAGTTACACTTCCTTTTTGTCATTTCCTAGAAAATGCAAACTAGCACTGTGAGCACAAGAACACTCTTGCAGAATCTAGGAGGAGGTGTGGTAATCCAACTAGTTTCTACGGATACCTTAGAGAGCCTGAACATGTCAATTATTCAATTTTTTGTGATTTGACTCAACAATTGAGTGAAAGATATCAACTTGCAAAGGTACAAAAATTTTAAACACATGGTTTACCCCATTTCATATGGATCCCATAATGGTTTCAATTAATTCTATTGCACTATTTGGCACCCAAAACCTTATACTTAGAACTGCATCTCACCTCCATATCTGGAAAGAAACCTTACACACTTTTTAGGATTTAGATGTTTACTGAATTTCTTCTATTACTGAAAGTTTTATCTAAGGAATTTGATGTGATCTTTGGATATTGAGTTTTGACAATTATGTCATTTGTATAGACTTTCATGTTCTTTTTTATTTGATCAGTGAAGACCTTGTTCATAAGCCATTGATTGGTTGCTTTAACATTCTTTAAATATAACTGAATGGCATCCGCACATAGCAGAAGGTGCCTTCATCAGTAATGAGGACAGTCTTTTCATCATCATGGGGTTCATCCAAATTTGATGATATCCACTAAAGGTATATAGGAAAGTTCGTGTTTTGTACTCATCTATTGAGTCAACTAGTTGGTCAATTGAAGGTAAAGGGTAAAATTCTTTAGGGTAACCGTCATTGACTTTGATGAAGTCTATGCACATCTAAAGTTTGTCATCTCCCACCTTGGTGGCAATTATAACATTGTTGATCTAATTAGGGTATTTCTGGCACCCAAAACCTTTTACTTATAAGTGTCTCACCTCCATATCTGGAAAGAAACCCTACACACTTTTCAAGATTTAGATGTTTACCGAATATGTTTTACTGCTAAAAGGTTTCTCAGAGGTCTCCAATATGATCTTTGGGATATTGAATTTTGACAACCATGTCATCTACATAGACTTCCATGTTCCTTCATATTTGATCGTCAAAGACCTTGTCCATAAGCCATTGATTGGTCGCCTTAACATTCTTTAAATTAAACCAAATGGCATCTGCACATAGTAAAAGGTGCCTTCATCGATAATGAATAATGTCTTTTCATCATCGTGGGTTTCATCCAAATTTTCTGACCTCCACTAAAGGCTTTTAAGAAACTTAGTGTTTTGTACTCATATATTGAGCCAACTTGTTGGTTAATCAAAGGTAAAGGGTAACATTCTTTCAGGCAACCACCATTGACTTTGATGTAGCATATGCGCATGTAAAATTTATAATTTACCTCCTTGGTGGTAGTTACAACGTTGCTGAGCCAGTCAAGGTATTTTAATTCCCTTATCATGCCCAGCTATAAGAGTCATTGAACTTTTTGTTTAATAAAAGCTCTTTCTTAGGGAGATATGTTACATTTCTTTTGTTGGATAAGTTGTGCTTCAGGATCTACCTTAATGCTATGTTGGATTGTGTATGGTCTTATGACGGGCATATCCTTCAGTAGATAAGCAAACAAATCTTTATTTGAAAGCAAGAAAGCTACAAGTTTGGCTTTTCCTTCCTCGAGCATATGCTTCCTAATTTTTGTAACTTTGGGCAATGGTTAACTCTATGCACTTTTTCTCTACATCCTTACATTTTTCTTCAGTGACTTCAGAAAATGACTTGCTGGCAGTGTCCTTGTCAAAAATGTTCGACGGCTAAGTGCCCTAGGTTTGTGCACAAATCGTGCCTAGCACTTCACAAGCTTTTGCAAAGATCTTTCTTACTTTGGCCTAGTAAATATAGCTGAAAGCATCCTTTATCAAACCTTGAAAGCCAACATCAAGTACATGACATCAGATCTCAAGTTTAAGTTTCCTTAAGTCAGCTTATTGTGAAAGGTGCTGTAAGGGAATGGCATATTAATGACAATGAACCTCGTCATGACAGAAGTGAAGAGATCGGAACCATCATTAATGAATTTTCCCCACAGTATGAAAGGAAGGTCAATCTACCAAGAATGGGTAGCTCCCTAGGCCCAACTTTATAGGTAGGGGTGACATCAGCTTTAGCTCTGACTAAGATATGCCCAGGCTCTGGAGAAGGTGTACGAAGAGAACGATGGCATTCAAGCCATCACCATAGAGGATCACCTCAACATCTCAATTTCTAATTCAAGTAGTGACCAAAAGAGTGTCATTCTAAGAAATTTAATGCTTAACCTGTCCTACCATGTGAGTTGATTAGCTAGGACATTAAACTCCACCAATGTAATCTCACAACCCTTTTTCTTTCTGTCGGACTAGGGGAGCTTGGCAGTAATGGTGTAGATGACTCTGATGGGAGGAGAAGGAAGTTGTTTATGGGGGCTTTGGCTATTGCGGCTATGATCTGATTCGTAATGGTCATCTTCATTCCATCTTTCATTTTCTTTTTTAGTGATGACACTTCAGGATGGGAGGCAAAGATATCACCTTAACTATCTTGTTTAATGAGGGACTTAATGTAGTTAGTTGATGGCAATCCTCAATGTCATGGCTACCATCTTAATGGAACTAACAATACTTCTTTAAATTCCTTTTATTTTCACAAGGACAATGGTTTATGATGCTTGATGCCTCTTTATTTTTCCATAGCCATAAGGAGCCCTTGAGGTGTTCTAGGGAGTAAAAAAGGGGTTTTTGCACCGATGCTTCTGAGGTCGCCCACCCCCCTATGCCTGTGGCAATGGTTGGTCCATCCAGTGTTCTAACCTTTTCCCTTGATACTTTCCATCACACATCCTAAGCTCTTAGTAGAAAAATTACACTTGTTCTACTAAGTTCTAGTAAAAGTAATTAAAGATAAAAAAAATTAGTAAGGCCAAGAGAAAGGACATTAAGTTGAAAGAAGAAAGCCTGAGAGAAATAAGAGGAAAGTTGTGAGAAAATCATAGAGAATTGAAAAAAACATTGAGAGGTTATAGAGTTTCTAAAAGCAAAAGAAGAGTGAGAAATTGAGAGCAAAGAATAGTGCGTTATTTCTAATCAAGTGAAGTGAGTATGTCCTACAAAAACGCTTTGTTACAATCTAACATAGCAAATTTTCTTTCTGGTGTTTTTATGTCTTTTTTGCAAGAATTCAAGAATGAACAAAAGGAAATACCACTGATGCTCCAACACATCTTTGATATAGGACATCTTCATCTTCTATGACAAAAAAGGTGGTGGTCGAACTAAAGCAGCCCTGCAAGGCAAAGAAGCAGAAGTATTCCCTAGGGAGAGGGCCTTGAACGCTCAAGTTAGGATAGTATGTGTGAAAGAAAGTAATAATGAGCAGAGGGAGTAGTGTGTTCTTTCCTAAAAGGGTCTTGGGTTATTTATAGGGTAAGATAGGAGTGGGCTATTGGGCCGGCCGGGAGGAAGGTTGGCCATGTGGATAGCCAAATCTAAGGGTCTGGAGGCCATACCCTTTAGATGGCTTTGCCAGCTGTCCTAGACATACTAGTGGTAGCATGCTCTAACAAGCTGGCAGAGCAGTGTGGAAATGGTCTTGTCAGTGGTCTTGTAGATCACTTGTAATATCATCTCTCAAGGTCCCTGTAGTAGAGTGCAGAATGGGCTGTGCATTTCAGCTATCCCCTTCTTTGTCTAAGGTCTGAGTTTTCATGTCCAAGGGTGTCGTGCTCGGGCACTAACAAGGGAGGTTGTCATGGTTATTTTGTTGAAGCTAGTTTGGTCATTGGACCAGGGCACTTGCCCTTTAGCCATTACATGGCCCTTCCCCCCACCCCAGATTGGGCCAAAGCGACTATAAAATTTAACCTGGATTATTTGGTTTCAGCTGACCTGGCACTTATTCTACTTTTGGTAAGATAAATTTTTAAGGTTTTTTTGCCTCCACCTTGGCTTCCAAAAGAAGATTCAAAAGAGGCACGATTCCCTTTATTTCATAAATTCTTGTGCTGGAATGGATAATTGTTATAGCTTATCAATCATTTCTATCTACAAAGGCATGCACTAGATTCGGGTTTCGAAGGACACCTGCCATTACATCACTCACTGTTTTTGTATAGACCTGTCACTTTAGCTTAGAGATATTTTGGGTATTAAATTCTTCATCATAACTATGACTGTTTGGCTTCCTCATTCTGGTTATATATCCGCCCTGTCATTTAGAAGCTCTTCACTTTAAATTTTTTTGCTCTATCTTGCTCTCAAGCTCTCTTAGCTTTTTTTGTGGTCTTTGTTTTTCTAGTGAAGGTTAGTGTAGTAGTTTGATTCTTGGTAGAGGTTTCTACAGAGGTCAAGTAGCTTTTTTTTCACCAAAGAATAATTAGGTAGGTGGTTTTCACTCGAAGGCCTTTTTCCCTTTCTTCTTTTCTGGTCAAAGTAGGTTCTAGATCATTTGAGTTTAGAACCATGGCCCTTTAATGCTCGAATTCCAAGATCCCTAATACTTCTATTGAGGAGGGTTGGAGCTCCCTTGATGCCCACTTAAGTTGCATTACTTCAAAAAAAATGCAACAGTGGCACACTAAATACTTCTTGCCTTTGTATGTCAAACTCGACCTTCCATAAAAGGGTGAATTAAGCTACCGACCTCAAGAAGGGGAGACAATAGCCTTTAAGACTCAACTGAAGGTGGGCCTCCAATATACACCTCTAAAGACGGTAGCCAACTTCTGTGATTTCCAAGGGATAGCCTTGAACCGACTCCCCCTGAACTCTTATGCATATTTCAATGCTTTCTTGTGCATGTGCAGAGTTTTTAAGGTAGATCCCCATTTTCTCCTTTTTATGTAATATTACAAGTTGCCTATCTCCAAAGGTTTCCTCTACTATCTCATCCCTCAAGGCAGTGGGAGCAAGAAGTACATGTACACCTTCACCACTATGGACAGTTGGAGGAATTGGCAGAAAAAACATATTTCTTCATGAAAGTGCTAGATTCTTGGGGAATTTTGGCGAAATGGGCATCGGGGTTGCTCATAAAGGACATTGAGGATTCGGCAACGTTCCTAGTCAAGGATCTTAAGAAAAGGTTTGTAGACTTCGACACTTGTATTTGGTAAGTGATGGATTGGGTTGATACCCAAATTGCTCGTGACCCATACCTCTTCCCCATCAAATAGGACGTTATGACCAAAGAAGTACTATAGGAGCTTGGGGTTGTGAAAGAACACTTGATTGACCTCCAGATGCCCAAGCCCAAATTGGACAAGCAAAGTCCTTTTTGGTGTTGCTCATTCAGAAGAAGCTTTCATATGCTAAGTTTATAAATAGTAAGTTTCCATTTTCCTTTGTTTTTCTCTTTCAGCATAACTGATGTCATTTTTCCTTTGTAGAGATGGTTGACAACCAATGACTTCTACAAAATGATGTTTCTGGACTAGGCCAAAAAAGGAAGGAAGAAAAGAAAGTCTCTAAAAGGAATAAGGGAAAGAGTTTGGTGGAGCCAAGCTCAAAAAAGCTGAACAAAATTCCCCCTTTAGCTCTAGAAGTCGTGGATACTACTCGTCAGGAGCAAGTAGAGGCCGATCTCCCAGAGCATCTTTGAGTCCTAGTACTTTGGTCGAGACTCTGGGCTTGGCTCTTCAGCTAACTAAGGTTGTTGAGGCTGAACAGTAGTGGCAGGTGAAGAGGAAGATGGTCCCTGGCAAAGTCCAAGAGCTAAGTGAGTTTGAAGACGTTGCTCCCACCAAGATCTCTCCTCCAAGTTTAGTCCCTGACTTCTCATCTATGAGTTTTGGTTTATTTGACATAGTAAGATTTATAGATGATTGGTTAGGGATAGATACTATGATGGAACTTCAATGTGATTATACAGGTGAAACCCCTGAGCTGAACTGGGTCACAGACCACTAGTGCAAGTTCTAGTGGAGGAACACCCTAACCCCCAAATGGAAGTTCCTAAGGAACCTTTTTGGCTGTTTACTAAAAATATGGACCTATTCTCTATGGATTGCCAATTATGGTTCCATAGATGGTGAGGGAGATAATGACAAATGCCACTTTCTAAACTTTGATGGATGTGTGTCCAAATGAAGATATTCTGGCAACTCGGCTTACCGAGCATGCTGTGAAGGTGACACTTAGATGTTTTTCTCACCTTGTTTTTCCTTTTTTTCATTGACCTGACTTAGATTTTTTTCTGTATATGCTCGCTATGTCGAGGTACTTCCAGGCATGGTTGGCCAAGTAGACTGAGATCCATTCTAATAAAAAGAAAACTCTTGAGAGGATGAAGTCAATGCTAGTGACAACTTGCTACAAGTTCAGCCAATTGAAGAAGATCACTGATGAGGGAGTATCTTTGGTTCTTCAGGAGATTACTAAAGGAGTGAAGATGCTTTTTTCCTCTAACATGGCCAATATTAGGCAAAGGCTTATGCCACGTATTTCAAGGTTTGAGACTCTCCAAAAGGAAAAAAATGATCTAGCTTCCTAGATTTTCAATGTCCTGAAGAAAAAGTAGCAGCTCGAGGATGATATCGAGAAGATGAAGAAATCTCATCAGAAGACGAAGAAGGAGATGGACAACCTAGTCATGGCAAGGGATGATGTTGAGGAGATGGCTAGGCAAAGCTATCAGGATGGGATTTGCTTAGCCCGCTACCAGATCCTTAGCCACTATCCCAACCTTAATGTCTCCATTCACATTGCCTTTGATATCCCAAATAGGGTTCTTTTTTCCGGGATAAAATTTCTTGGTATCCTTAAGGACAAGCAGCAAGGAAATGACGAAGGAGTGGCCAAATAGAGTACTCATGAAAATTAACCCAAGGGTTCTCAAGAGTAGTTTGTTAGGTCCCTTTTTTCCTTTGTCCTTCTTGTAAAAATTTTCTAAGTGATGATTGAAAGCATTGTTCTCCTTTTATTTATATTTGGTTCTTTTATTCAAACATTGACATTCTACTAGTATGCTTAATCTTCTTTTATTCAAACTTTGCCTCTAGACCTAAGGTTGTTGTTTTACGCAATTGTCTTTCTTTCCTCACTGATAATGCGGAGGCGTCCCGCCCCCTTAAGTAGAAATTTTTCATGAAAAGTTGTCTACGTGTCAGAAATTTTTTTTTCTTTTTGCTTCTTCATTCACATGGGAAATTTACATCAGTGTTCAAGCACGACCAACCCTTTGAACAAATTTTTCTAAGTACTCCGTACTTTGTTTAAGTATTGTACTTCTTTAGGGAGTCTAAAAGCCAAGTGTTTTTCAATTCAACTCTTTTGATTTTCTTAAGTTTATAGACTTTGAGCCTTATTTCTTCACTGACAATGTAGAGGCCTTCCCATTTTGCTCAAAGGATGAAATGGAAACGTTGCTAAGGTTCTACTTTGGAGGTACAAAGTAATTTTTTAGGTTTAAACTCTAGGTTTGCAATGATGGCCACTCTTTGTTGAAAGGCTTTCCTTCGTAATTATGATGTTTTCATATGTTCTTCAATGATGTCCAATTTGGCTTTTAAGTTGATGTCGTTTTGCTCTTGGTTAAAGACTTGCACTCAGATTGAGGGGTTCACGATCTCGACTAGTGTTAATGCCTTAGTCCCAAATGCTAGGAAAAATGGGTTTTTCTTCATCACCCTTTTTGGCATTGATCAGTAACTCTATAGCACATTTAACAATTCCCTAGGCCACTTTCCTTTGGTTTCTTCTAGCCTATTCTTTAGGCCATCCTTCAAGGTTCTATTAGATACTTTGACTTGTCTATTGCTTTGAGGGTGAGCTACTGGGGTGAAGTGCATTTTTATGCCAAGACTGGTTGTGAATTCTTGGAACCCTTTCTCAATGACTTGAGTTCCATTATCAACTACTAACACCCTAGGACACCCTAATCGGCAGATGTTGTTTTTCCATACAAATGTTTAGACTTCTTTTATTGATATAGTAGTCCGAGGTTCAGCTTTTATCCACTTGGTGAAGTAGTCTACAACTACCACGCAGTACTTCATTGGGCACTGTGGGTGGAAGGCCAATTAGGTCGATTCCCTATACCACAAAGGGGCAACGATAGTTTGTCAAAGTCACAATCTCGGAAGGCACCCTTTGTACCAAAGAATGTTGTTAGTGTTGGGTTTCAGGAGCCAAACAGCGCAGTGGAATTTAACCGAAACCCTACAGGATCCAAGTGAAACGGGGTAAACCGTGTGTTCAAAAATTTTCATACCTAATTTTCGGTTGAGATCTCTCACTCAACTGTAGAGTCGAATCACAAAACTTGAACAGTTGACGTGTTCAAGATCTCTATGGTATCCACACGAGCCTATCGAGATCACCACTCTTCCACCACATCCCGGTAGATGCGTTTCTCTTGCGCTCGCAGTGCTAGCTTGCGTCTTCCAATGAAGTGCAAGAAAAGAGTGCGGCTGTCCTTTTGGGAGGCTAGGGCAAGGAGACCTGCGAATTTCTCACTAGAAGTTGTACTTATAGTGAGACTCAACTTCCAAGCCTAATGGGTTTCAAAGCCCTAATCCAATTAGGATTTAATTTCAGGCTTAATAATGGCTCAACTATTGGCCCATTATTAATAAAAAATTATTGTGAACCCAAAACCCAAATTATTAGCCCATGCACTCTAATGATCCAAATAGCTCTATGTGTGCGACCCAATAGGCTCTTACCACGTTGGTAATGATCATAAATCACATTTATGATCATAAGCAATGAGCGGTGTCTAGTAACACATCATTACTACCCAAGTGACAAGATTGTCGATGATTCGACTAAACCTTTATGATCATCCCCGATATATGCCATTGTCCCTTTGTCCAAGATATCAAGACTAAGCACAAGACATGGAATGTGTCACTCTCGTATAGCCCAATCTTTGGTTTCTTGATTACTGAGTAGACTAACTTAAACTGATGACATTGATATCATATATCAACTCATCCGAGCATGGCCATGCATTTTTCTAAGTCTTACTCTATCAAGGGGCCCAAAGATATCACTCCCGTTACATAGGAGGGACAAATCCCATCTTGATCATACAAATCCCTTCGCATGATATATGGCATACCCAATGACCTCCTTCAAGTTCACTCAGTTACGAGCAACAAAGGAAAGTATCAAAGTATGTGACTCACATGTAGGGAACCTTGATGATCTTAGGTCGAAGGACTATATGTACCATGATCACTATGAGAATCACTTATGACACTCATATAACGATCCATGATGTGTTCTCATGGTGGGTTGGTCCAGTACACAAGTTCTCCAACTTGTACCCATATGTAGACTACATATCTCATATTAGTCTTCACATATGCTAGTCGTTATGTATTATTGCAACCCGCTCTACAATAATACTAGACTAGGGACGTTTAAGAATATCATTATTCTAGGGTTACAATTATGTTTATTATGTTACGCAGAAACAAAACAATGAACATAATTGCTGGATTAATGCCTTAATAAAATATCATGACTCAATGTACAAAAATACAATCATCTCATGATTGGCTTTTGGGCACAACACTAACAGTTAGCATTTGTTGTAACACTTAACTAATTTTTTAGCGTCTTTTTTTAAGGTAAGCTAGAAGTATCCATGCTGAATGAGTACTCCGGCAAGGGCATCTACATCAATATGTGATCTACACATCCCTTCATGGACCTCCCTTATTACTTCTTTTGTTTCTTCTTCTCCCACACATTTCTGTAGTAGACTAGAATGGCATTGCCTATATAATTCTTCTCCAAATAGGAGTATCTCCCTTACCGTTTGTCTTATCTTTGCTGACTCTCGAGGGTTTGTTGGCAGGATTCCTTTGACCATGTGATCTCTTAATGGTGCCCTTCATCCCTTCTCTATCACTGAGATTTCTATTATGGCAATGCTTGGAGTAGTATGTGTTTTTGGCATGTTTGGAGGGTTTTGCTAAAGTGCCGCTTCAACATTCTCCTTCTGAGGTACTTTCTTAATGTTTACATTTTTTAATTTCTAGATGTACTCATTTATAAGGTCAAAGTATTTTTTTAACTTTAACTCTTTGACTTTGTACTCCCTCATCAGTTGTCGAACTAGGAGTTAAGAGTCACTACAAGCTTGCAGGGACTTGATCCTACCTCTTCATGCTAATTCTAGTCTAGCTATGAATGCCTTATATTCGGCTATGTTATTGGTTCCTTGAAAGTCAAATTTTATGGATTTGGTAGTCTCCATCCCTTCGGGTCCTCGAAGTACTACTCCAACATCTTGATGTTTGGCACCGGACTCTTCATCTACAAAGAGGGACCACTTTAGCTCTTTTAATTTAGAGGTGTCCTAACTATTTCCACATTGTCTAAGAGTTCGACCATAAAGTCAGCTAGTGCTTAAGCCTTTATCACCTTTCTTGGTTCATATATGATGTCATACTCCTTGAGTGTTATGCACCATTTGGATAATCAGCCCAACTAGTAGACCCTTTCCATGACATCCTTCATGGTTCAACTACTTCAGACTATGATGGTATGGCCCTAGAAGTATGGCCAAAATCTCTTTACTATTAGCACCAAGGCATAAATTATCTTTTCTAGGATTGGATAACTTAATTTGACATCGTGTAAAGATTTACTAACATACTAAACTAGCCATTGTTGTGTACCATTCTCATCTCAAACAAGGACCGAGATTACAGCTTTCTTGTAAACTACAAGGTAAAGTATGAAGGATTCCCTCTTCTTCGGTTGCTGAAGAGTAGGCAACTTTGATAGGTAGTCTTTCAGTTTTTCCCAAGCCTCTTAACACTCATTATTCTAGGGCATTGTTCTTTGTCGGCTTTGGCGGTACCCCTGGTGGCCTTTATCAGCACCTCAAAGAATGGTGAACCTTAGTCCCCATATCGGGATATGAACTTACTTAGCACCATTATCCTGCCTATATGTTACAACCCTCTAGGTAGTAGACCTTTAACGATTAGGTCAAAATCCTTATTTTAATGCCTCAATTAGTTTGATTAAGCAAATCAAGTAAGTCTATTAAAGGTTAGATGGTTCCTAGGTAATTTTGGCACCTAAGTGTCACCAAGGGTAAAATGGCCATTTTGTACCCCAAGGTGATAGGTTTGGTATTTAAGCTCATAGGTTGTTCTTTTAGACCTAAGTGACAAGAAACCAAAGAGTTGGACTAGATTGCCAAGTCTTATGGCACTATTTAAGCATGGGGTCTTTTTGGAAAAACTGAAGAAGTTAAAGACCTAAAGTGAGAAGTTAGGATTTCAAACCATTTTCAAGGGTCTGGGAGGTCACTATTCATCATCCCCAACCTCCAAACTCGTAGCTCTTCCTTTTCTCTTAAATTCCATGGCCAAATCTTCATAAAAAATATCAATTCTTGGTGGAAATCAAAGTCTCATAAGGTAACCATGCAAGAAATAGCTTATTCTTAGATAGTTTTGGTGTGGAAGGCCTTGGATGACATTTTTTAGCTTGGTGAGGTTAGGTAGCATTTTGCCTTCTTTGTTCTTGAGTTGTTCTTGGTTTCTTGAGGTTGTATGAGCTTGGGTCTAGCTTGGTTGAGCTTAATTTGGTGCCATTGTATTAAATTTGTATGGAACCATAGGAAAACCTTTAAAGGATCCATTTTGCTTGGTTGGATGCTTGATGTTGCTTGTTCTTCTCAATTCAGGTAAGGGATTTAGTTATTACATTCATTTGATGCATGTCTTAGTTACTTGTTGATTGGTTACAAGTAGTTTGGAATATATGCATAAGTTATGGTAGAATTTGCTTATGATAGACTAGTGTGAAACCATGGTCTAATGAGGCATGTTTGAGCCTTACAACTTGGTTAGTTTTGCATATTCATGGCCTATTGTAGTAGTCATCATGAACTGGAGCTTTTGGAAGGGTGGTATGAAGGTTTAGGTGGCTTAGGAGGTCTCCAAACATGCTGTGGAGGAATTTTGGAAGCGCAGGGCTCAGGGGCCTAGCTCCTAGGCATCAGGTGGCGCTGTAGCACCCAGGACTCCATTTGGAATCTGAGAAAAAATGTTTGTGGCGCCTCAGTGTCGATTCTAGCACCTAGGTGCTAGCACTCTACACCATTGACATGTTGTAGTGTTTTCACTATAACTTTGCACTCAGGTGTCCGATTGAGGCAATACAATAGTCCCCATAAAGCTAAGATAAAGATCTACAACTTTCATGCTTTCACTCAAGGCTGAATTGGCCTACGTTTTTATGTATTTTGCTTCAAATTAAGGGGTCAATGAGTGCTTAAGGGGCTGTAGTGTGAAAGGTGACCAATGTCAGTTTGGATGAGATCTTTCAGCTGGACCTGAAATGACAGAATTTAGGGGAGTAAGTTTCATTGAGAAACTTAGTAAAAGTAGCACTTGAATTCAGTAGGCAATGTAACCATCATTAAAACCTTCATCCAAAAGCACTAAAACATGAAAGCCACAATGCATATATACAAGATATAACAACCAAATGCAGCATCCATTCACAACCAACAAACACATGAAATGCGACAGCAACATATACCATAGATTAGTCCATAAAACATGTAATAAACATAACCAAATCACTATGGCAGCCCATCTCAAGCTAATGCCTGGTCTTAAGAGGATTTTAACACTAGTTAGTACTAACTTTGGGCTCTAGAAACACTCATTTCACTGCCATCTTTATGCACTTCACACTAGGTCACAAAACCTTCAATAAGTGCACTCCCTTCACTAAGCTTGGTTCATCAAGCTCATGGCTATCTTCCAAGATTAGCCCTAGTTCCATGGTTGCTTGAAAATATAGAAAACAACCCATGAGGGCACGAGAACCCTTACCTTGAGTGTATGCTAAAATTGGAGCTTGATCCTAGGTGCACTCAAGTCTTAGCATCACATAGCTTCCAATTATCTTTTCTTGCTTTCTTTTGCCTTCAATTTCAATCTTGGAGGTATGGTGGCTATGGAGGAGTTATGGAAGAAGTGTGGAGGACGATAGTGGCTATGTGGGTCAAATATGGGAGAAGAAATAAGTGAATTGGCCACTTAAATGGCCTTAATAAGGGTACAAAACACACTTAAACAAGCGTAACCTTGCTTTATGTCATTTTTCTTCTCACTAATTATGGTTTCTTTGTCTTAAACTCATTGGTACATATGTGCCCAACATTTTTGACTATTTATCAAGTCTTTGCTGCCTCCCTTATGATGGGATAACCCCACAATTCCACCATTTGACTTAAGTCAAAAGCTTGAACACCTTAAGGTTTACACTAGGACATTTAGGTCCTTAATGCCTTTAGTGTTTCCTTTGTCTAAACTTATCTTCCATGAGCAATTTGGTCCTCCAATAGCACTTTTAAACCATTTATATCCTTCCCATAACTCTCCAAGTCTTTTTCTTGAGAGTTTTGCAATTGAGTACTCGAATTTCCAAAACCTTACAAAAAAGTCCATAAGTTGCTTGACAAACAAACAATCCTTAAGGCTTTTCTTGGGGCCCAAGTTACCAACTTGGAATACTTTTAAGGAGGTGTTGATCATGCCTTTTACCCCCCACACTTCAATCATTATGGTGAGAATTACACAATATAATGGTTTTTAGCCATTATGACACACTTGTAATTCTCTCATTTTTGTGAGGTGGTAACATATGAGATGATCCTATGAATTGCTCTGACCATCCTAGGTTTTTATTCAAGGCACCCGAAAAGTCACTAGGCATTGGTGATTCGAGGATGGTACGGATGAACGAAGACTCATTGCATGCTGAAGCTTTGGAAAAACATGACCAAACATGCTTTTGGGAAACTTGTTTCTCCATTATGCCTAGTATTTCTAAAAGTTTTTCTGTTAAGGCTGTAGTAACCCTTCTTCTCCCTGACAATGACTGTCTGGAAGCAGGGATAAGTGCCTTCTTTTGGGTAAGTAACTCCTCCAATGTGGGTAGTGACTTCTTTCTAGGGGAAATAACCTTCTCTGGTATGAAGACTGACACTCTCGTGAGCATAAGCGTATTTCCTTTTGTCCTCAAGGATGTAAGTATTCTATCAAAGATTCATCTTGAACACTTATATTAGAACCACTCCTGCAAGGTGACCTATGGCCTTGCTGGCAGACCTTATTTCAGCTAGGTGCTGATCCAGTTATTGAGTCATTTCGGCCACTATGGAGCATTGGAATTCTCAGAAGAAGCCCATAGTGACCATCAGAGGTCACTTTTCTTCAAGAAGCCAAGTTTCTAGATGAAGGGATGCACCGTCATTATTTAGGGGTTCACCGTGGACTGGGGATTAGAAACACCCTTATTCTTCAAACGATGAGTCTCCATGACGATGACCTAAGACTAGGTTGCCACAGACAACGCCAAGTGATGCTCTAGCACATCTTCAACATAATACATCTTCATCTTCTGTGTGAAGAAGGTGGTGGTCAAACTGTAACAAGCCTACAAAGGTAGAGAAACAGGAGCAAAAGGGTTCCCCTAAGTATTCTCAGTGAGCGGGCCTTCAACACTCAAGTTAGGAGAGTGTGAAAGAGGGAGAGTAACAATGATCAGAGGAAGTGGTGTGTTCTCACCTAATAAGGTCTCAGGATATTTATAGGGTGAAATAATAGTGGACCGTTGGTTTTGCCAGGAGGAGTGTTCGCCATGTGGATGACCAGATTTGAGGGTCTGGAGGTTGTACCTCATAAAGGGCTTTGCCAATTGCCTTGGACATGTTGGTGGTAGCCTACTTTGACAAGCTGCCAGAGTGGCGTGGCAAAGGTCTTATCAGTGATCCTGTAGTCCTTCTGTAAGATAATGTCCCATAGTCCCCAAAGTAGAACGTTGATAAGGCTATAAAGTTTGGTTATCCACTTTTTTGTTCGAAGTCTGAGTTTCCATGCCCGAGGGTGCCATGCTCAAGCATTAATGAGGGAGGCCCTCATAGGTGTTCGATTGAAGGTAGCTCGGCCATTGGACTAGAGCACTTGCTCTTTGGCCAATAGCCATTAATCCAAGGAAGCATCAAGTGAACTTTCCAAGAACCCCGATTTTCAATCCATGTAGCACCTTATCCAAGTAAGATGAAGAAGTTCAATCTAAGGTCTTTACCATGGAATTAGTATGTGTAGGTCTAAGTTATGTTGATTACAGCCTTTTAGCCCAGAAAGAAGTTATTCTATGAAGGATAAACATAATCCGGCTTCCTATTGTGAAGTATTATTATCTTTTACCTATTTATGAATTCATCAAGTAAAATATGTTTACTAAAAATGTTGTTTTGAATTATGGATTTCATCAATCTAGATTGAAAGAAGGTAGTAAAGGAGGAAATATCTTCAAATTTGACTTTTTTGAATTTGTTTCTCTAATAATCAATGCCATATTCTTTTGTTTTGTCACAGACATCATGCATGATTTTGTATAACTTAAATTATGTTTCATGTGCAAGCTTGAAACCATTTGTTTTGATTGCACACTTGTTAAAACTAGTTTTGATTTTGGTTTCTTAGGGATACACATGATGCCTAGTGTTTCATTAAATATGCCACGCAAGTTTTTGAGTTGCTTGAATAATGAAAAGTGTGCATATGATAACCAATTTAGTGTCTAACCTTGTCTCACTTGAGCATACCAATTTCTAAATTGTTTTTATCAAGATTGCTCAAGATCTTATTGGATCTTATACATTATGTTTCTTTTACAAATTTAGGCTAAATTCCTTCTAAATTTGTTATATTTGAATGGTCTATAAGTTTGACATGTACATCCAGCATTTTTCAACTTTAATGTGTTCTGATTTGTGTGCATCTAGAAACAAGCATATTTTTCTTAATTTTGATCTTATGGACTATGCCTTTTATGTGAACAATTCTACCAATATGCTCATTCATTATGCATACTAAGCTAATTGTAGGGTTTCGGGGATTAGAAAATAGTGTAGTGAAATTAACCAAAACACTTCCAAAAACCATGTGAAACGAAGTAAACTAGGTCTTCAAAATTTGTCATACCTAGCATGTTGAAATCTTTCACCCGACTATTGAGTCGAATAACAAAACCTGAATAGTTTACATGTTCAAGCTCTCTAAGGTATCCACATGAACCAGTTGTATCACCACGCCTCCTCCACAAATTTAACTGGAGCATTCCCCTTGTACTTGCAGTGCTAGCTTGCACCTTCCAAGCAAGATAAGAAAAAAGTGCATTAGGGTTTTGAGTCTCCAAAACCTTTTACAGTGTTCTATCTTTTTTCGTACACTATATATCTCTATATAGAATGGTGTGTGAATCCTACTCCAAGTATGTTTTGCCCATAATTACATTAGATTTAATTTAAGGCTCAATAATGGGCTCAATTTTTTGGCCAATAAATAATCCAAAATTATCATGAACCTTTAACCAAATAATTTGGCTCACGCACTCAATTAATTCAACTACCTTTAAGTGTATGACCCTATAGGCTCCTATCACATTGGTAATGATCATAAATCATTTTTATGATCATAAACAATGAGTGGTGCCTAGCAACATATCATTACTACCCAAGTGTCAAGAAAGTTGATGACTCGACTAAACCTCCATGATCATTACCCATATATGCCTTCATCCTTTTTTCCAAGATATCAAGACTAAGCATGACATATGGAACACATCATTCTCATATGGCCTAGTCTATGGTTTCTTGATTCCTAATTAAACTATAAACTGGTGACGTTAATGTCTCATATCAACTCATCCGAGCATGGTCATGCATTTCCTCAATCTCACTCAATCAAGGAGGGATAAATCTCTTATTGATCATACAAATCCATCTATATGATATGAAATACCAAATGACTATTTTTATATTCACTCAGTTACGAGCAACAAATAGTAGTATCAAATATGTAACTCATATATGGAGAACCTTGATGATTTCAGATCAAAGGACTACATATATTATGATCATTATGAAAACCATTTATGACACTCATATAATGATCCATGTAGCAATCTTATGATGGGTTGGTCTATTACATAAGTTATCCAATTTGTACCTATATATAGACTACATATTAATCTCCACATATGCTATTCTTTATGTATCACTACAGCCACTTCACAATGACACTTAACCAAGGACATTTAATAATACTATTATTTTAGGGTTATAATTATATTTGATTATGTTGCACAGAAACAAAACAATAAACACAATTGTTTGAATAATGCTTCTATAAAATAGCATGACTCAATATGCAAAATACAATCATCTCATGATTGGTGTTCAGACACAACACTAACATTAATTACATGAGATTTCTTGCAATTGTGTTCGGTTTAGCGCAAAATTGTTCTTGTGTTACCCAAGTAGCATCTACTACAAGTGTTAAGTGAATTTGAGGCTTAGAAGTACATTTTTTCTATCCTCTTTCTATTTCTTACAAGAGTTGGGAGAATTATGCTTCTAAGTTGGCATATTCTTTTCCATATCATGAATTAGATGCAGCCATACTTAACATTTTAATTTTGTAAGAAAAGGTTAGATTGTATTTCAAGAAATCGATATGTTCTAACCAATTCTCTAGATGTGCTAATATCTTGCATAATGCATTACTTTTGCATTACTTTTGCTATTCTCCACATACGCTTGTGTCCATTGATCCAAATTGTTTTTCAACTTGGAGGATGCAAAATTTTGTCTAAATTTAAAGATTGGTTCAAGTTCTATGAGAGAGGAGATGCCTCATATACACATGCATTACTATTGATGCTCAAACTTGAGGTAAGAGTACTATTGGTGTTTCTTTTTTTATTACTGATTCATTCCCTTTTTTTATATTTTAGTTGCAAATTTGATAATGAATTTTAGAAAAAGGTAGGGGATGATGTAAACCTCAAGAGAACCCTCATGGACACTTTGAGGATCCAAAGCAGTTCAAAGTATGAAAGCTCCAAAGTGTAAATTCAAGCTTTGTGGAAATGATCTAGACTTTAAAGACACATGTTTCTAAGGAGTTCAAGCAACCTGAGCCACCTTGGAATTTCATTTGGGCAATACAATTGTGTTCTAGTATGTTCAACCATTCTTATGCCCACACACATGTCCAAGCACTTCAAGGCCCCATGGTTGATGGAATATGCATGACAAGAGATGATGCGTTCTGGTGGTGCGGAGCCAGCATCTCCACTGTGTGCAGTGGTGAAGGTAGCAGGGGGTCCTGGAGGCGAGGGTTAGTCCAGAAGGAAGGCGTCCGGGGTGGATCACCTTAAGTGATGGCCAGCAGCTTCTTGGTCCCGTGGCAGGTGAGAACGAGAGGTACCTCCGGTGTGCGAGAGAGCCCAGAACAGTGATTCTTCAGGGAGACCTGGCTGAAACACTCAGAAAACAGGGGTTAGGAGGCCCCCGGGGTAGTTTTCCGGGGGGAACCTCCGACGCCCAAGTCAGTGCTTTGAGAAAGAGAGATACTCAGTAATAAGCACAAGGGACTCTTGCCTGGCGTGTCTTTCTGAGGGCCGAAGGGAGAGTATTTAGGCGAATGGAGAGTTTTCAGGCGAAAGGAGTGGAGCGTCCTCTATTTTCCGGCCTCTCTCTCTGTTCTCTCGCCAGAAGGCCCCCCCAGTTTATGACCATTTCTCTGGTATATGAGAGAGGGGGTGACCTTTTCAGATTGTGACACGTGTATGGACGGATGGTGTTCGTACTTCTAGGTGTGGAGGCCCCTAGCCACCTGCAGGCTCCTCGGGTCGTGAGTTGTAGCCCTTCATGACAGGACATTAGACTGCGATGGCGTGTCAGAGCGTATCTGAAGGTGGCGTGTCGAAGACGTATGTGAGCGGAGTGTTAGAGACTCCTTGATAGCTCTTGCCGTACAACCGAGGTCCCTTTGGTTGATGTCTCACTTCGGGGTGAGGAGCCCTTTTTTCGGGGTCAGACTGGAACTTTGGCGTCTCCGTCTTCGGAGGCCTTTCTCCCTCGGAGGGTGATTGGTCCTTCTCCCCCGAAGTTGGTTCGGTCGCCTTCCTGAAGGAGGGGCTGCGCTGGCTCCCGAAGTTGGAATTGGCGAGCTACCGAGGCTGTGTGCCTCAAGCATATGATTTCCTTCACTCCAAAGTCTTTTCCGAGGTCGTATGCCTCAGGTGTCTGGCTCTCGCTTTTTCGTGGTCGGTGGGTAAACAAGGCGATAGCACTTCGGCTATCAAGTTTCAAGGGCAATTCCATGCAAACATGCACAGTCTATGCAAATATGTGTTCTTCATGCAAAATACAAGCAATTTAAGTCAAAGCTATGTTCATGCCTAAACATCTCTTCCATCACGCTCATTTTCTATCTAAGACACATTATGGAGTCAATCTCATAAATTTGAGCTTATGGTGCAGCAAGGACATGATTTGGAGTGTGAAGGACGTTTTATGCTTCATTCAAGATTTCTTGTCACATTTACATGTGTGGATGTTAAAACAGGATTTGGACACATTCTAGACACATAAACACACTTTGGACACATTTTTTAGATTGCCACATGCATTCCAGCATGATTTCAGTCCTAATTTGACTAGGAGTTATTCCGTTATGCTAGATTACATTATTATTACCTAGTCCTAGTAGGAATTCAGCTTACAGTATTATTCCTAACAATTCTAGCATTCCTTGTTAGACTTAGTCCTATTTTATTTGCATTCCTAAATAGTTAGAGCTCCTTAATAAACTAGATTGGGGTTTTAACTATGTAATTTTGCTACCTATATTAAGGCATGCTTATTCTTGTTTTGTTGCAAGCTTTTCATCAATAATATTATGAGGATTTTGTCCAAAATTCTAGGTTCTTTGAAAACTTATTATGGAGCAAAACTAGGGTGAATTTTTCTAGTGGAGTTTTTATTCTTGTACTTCTTAATTCAATTAACATTGTTGAATTGGGGCAAGGGTGATTATCCTTGTTTTAGAAGGTATTGTGGAACTTAGAACATCTTGGAAATAAGTTCCTTGGTTCTAACCAACGAGGTTCATACCAAGTGCCTCTATGCTAGATTCTCCACTACTGCCTACTCTTCAACAACTCAAACATTGTTACATGTCACAGCTTTGTTGCTTTATTTCCATATTTCCAAATATACCGACAAATGTATCAACTCTAAAAAGAAATACCTAAAGTTCTCCTTTTATACTAAAACTGATTGCCAAAACCAATTACAAACATGAGAATAGCCTCTTTCTTAATTCTAAAATCAAGAGTAGCAAACCATAGACATTGTCCAATCATATAGTAAAATGGCATATCCATTCCAATGTTTGGAATTCTATTTTATTCCCCATGGGTATGTTAAATATTCCACTTGCAACCAGTAGTTTGCTTAGAATAACAATTTCACCACTACTGAAAACAGGCAAATTTCCAACTGCCTGTTTACCAATGATGGAACACTTGGTAAATACAATGTGGGTTGTTGTTGGCTTAGTTCCAAAATAGTGTACCATCAGTGAACTGTTGGTACAAGGACCAAGCGGCTGAAGGGCAGTCCCGTCAAGCACGTTAAAGGTCATACCTTATTTATAGAGAACTCCAATTAAGGGTACCAATGGTCAAACCATTGGTAAATACAATGTGGGTTGTTGTTGGCTTAGTTCCAAAATAGTGTACCATCAGTGAACTGTTGGTACAAGGACCAAGCGGCTGAAGGGCAGTCCCGTCAAGCACGTTAAAGGTCATACCGTATTTATAGAGAACTCCAATTAAGGGTACCAATGGTCAAACCATTGGTAACCCTTAAATGAAACAGTTCACTTAAAGGTTACCAATGGTTTGACTATTCATACCCCAAATTTAAGCTCACCCCCACTTTCTCGCCTGGCCCTTTCTAGCTTTTTTTAAGTTCCTATTGAAATTTTTTAGGACTTATTTGAATCAAACATATACGTTGTATGAACCCATATCAATTTGATTATGAATGTGTTTTTTGTTGTGGACAATATTGTTTGGATGTATATGTTAGATATGGAATGGATAATAAATAGGCCGAAATTGCAATTGGGAACCACTTCTCAAGCTGAAATCACTTAATCAATTCAATTTTTTCCCCAAATTTTATTAAAATTTAAATTAAATAATTTGATTTTTGGTGCAATTAATAGTATGTTCAATTAAGAAATTCATAAAAATTTTCTTAATTATGTTTTGACAAATTTCTTACAATATCCAACTTTTGATGTGAAATTACTATGAAATATAACTCTGGTTCACTATTATTCTATTACTAGTTTATTAGTGGCTAAAATGTAAAATTTTAAAAATTTTAGGTGAAAATGCAAAGATTTGAAAAGTTTTGGGACCCATGTTGTAATTATTATGAGTGACTAAAATGAAAATATTCAAAATTTAGGTACCTTATTACAATATACTTAGAAGTTTATGGACCAATGTTGTAATTTTAACAATTGCTACCCAAATCATCAAACTTACTAAATATGAAAGTTAGTTGATTTAGAGCAACTCAAATATGGAATGAAACTTATTAAATATGGAAGACTTTGAATATAAAACTTAATAAATATAAATGTTTCAAATAAATAAAAGTTCCTAAATATGTAAATCCCAAATATGAGACTGGGAGTGAGACTTATTAAATATGAAAGGTAATAAGGGTTAGCCAATTAGGATTATGTGTTAAAGTTTAGGATAAGGGTTAGGAATAAGATTAAATATTAAGGTTTAGGGCTAGGACTTTAGGGTTAGGATTAATGGTTTATATGGTTAAGGCTAAAGTTTAGGTTTATGGTAAAGGTTAATGTTTCAATTAAGCTTAAGGTTGAGATTCAGTGTTTAGGACATAGGTTTAGATATATAGTTTATAGTTAAAATTGAGGGCTTATGGTTTAGGTTAAGTAAATGTTTAGGGTTTTAGGTTTTAGGTTTAGGGTTTAGAGTTGAGAGTTTAGGGTTAGGATTGATGGTTTATATGGTGAAGGCTAGAGTTTAGGTTTATGTTAAAGGTTAATGTTTCAATTAAGCTTAGGATTTGGATTTAGATTTAGATATATAATTTACAATTAGAATTGAGGGCTTATGGTTAAGGTTAAGTAAAAGTTAGGGTTTTGGGGTTTAGGTTTAGGGTTTAAAGTTAGGAGTTTAGGATTAGGATTGATGGTTTATATGGTTAAGGCTAGAGTTTAGGTTTATGATAGAAGTTAAAGTTTCAACTAAGATTAGGGTTTGAATTTAGTGTTTAGAATTTAGGTTTAGATATATAATTTACAATTAGAATTGAGGGCTTATGGTTTAGGTTAAGTAAATGTTTAGGGTTTTAGGTTTAGGGTTTAGAGTTAAGAGTTTAGGGTTAGGATTGAATGTTCATATGGTGAAGGCTAGAGTTTAGGTTTATGTTAAAGGTTAATGTTTCAATTAAGCTTAGGGTTTGGATTTAGATTTAGATATATAATTTACAATTAGAATTGAGGGCTTATGGTTGAGGTTAAGTAAATGTTTAGGGTTTTATGGTTTAGGTTTAGGGTTTAGAGTTAGGAGTTTAGAGTTAGGATTATTGGTTTATATGGTTAAGGCTAGAGTTTAGGTTTATGGTAAAGGTTAATGTTTCAACTATGATTAGGGTTTGGATTTAGTTTTTAGAATTTAGGTTTAGATATATAGTTTACAATTAGAATTGAGGGCTTATGGTTTAGGTTAAGTAAATGTTTAGGGTTTTAGGGTTTAGGTTTAGGGATTAGGGTTTTAGTAAGTTTAGGGTTTAGGGTTTAAATTTAGGGTTTATGGTGATGTTAGGATAAGGTAAGGATTAAAGTTATGGTTAAGGTTTAGGTTTATAGCCTAAGGTTAATAAATTTAGGGTTAAGTGTATTTAAAATTGGAGGCAAATAATTAGAAAAAAATATTACATTTGTTGGTAATTAGAATATAATGAAGACAAATAAAAGAATTCAAATTTTAAATACACTAATTTAATTGAATTAAATTTCAAATAAAGAAGAGAATCATATTAATAAATTAAATTATACATAGTTTAACTTAATACAATAAATTAATATTAATTTAACAACTCAATTTGTCCAAAACCAGAAACCAATCCACCAATTTCAATTTGCGCTCCAAATGAAAAGTGCAAATTTGTTTCAATTGTTTGTGTTGTTGCGGCAAATGAAAAGTAACAATAAAAAAGATTAGAAAAAAGCAAATAAAATTTGTACGCCAAATAAAATTATAAAAATTTCAAATTGAAAATTTGAAACCCTAAACAAATTGATTGTTTGTTCAGCTTTCGCATTTCAACTTTCAAGTTTCAACTTTCAGCAAAAATAGAAACAAAGATAAATAGTGCTTGATGATTCGACAATGGCGCTTGATGACTCGACGGTGGCTGTAGTCTCTTCGGCGGACCTCCGTAAGGACCCAACAGCCTATTACTTCTCAGCTCCCATTGTTTCACTGATCGGTCATCCCCCTCGGTTTCCCTCACGCCGATAAGAAGAATGGTGCTTGACGACGACGGCTATCGTCTCCTTGTCGGACCTCCGTAAGGGCCTTACAATCTACTCCTTTTCAACTCTCATTATTTCACCGATCGGTCGTTCCGCTCGAGTTCCCTCTCACCGATTGCCTTACTGCTCGCTTCAAATTGTTCTGCAATTGCCATTCACCATTCTCAATTTTTGGTAAGTAAATTTAGTTATTTTCTGTGTCTGGCTCACCGCTCATGGTTGCTCTTTATTTCTCAATTCGCCTTTCTCTTCCTGCAGGAACTTCATTCGAGCCCTAGGCTTGTGTTCGTCTGCCACTGCCACCATGCCTTCAGTCTTGCTCTTGCTTTGTCTCTGGGTAGTCTTTCTTTGACTAATCTTCTCCTATTTGATCCTAGCCATTATTGCATTTGGATTAAGCTTTTGGAAGCTCTTTGTAGCCAGATTAATGTTTCCTTATGTCTGTGTTAGTATTTTCATGTGTTTAATATATGCCCATTCATCCTGCTTTTCTACTATGAATGGAATTTGAATTAGATGGTTGATGAGCCTAAAACTCTTGTTCATTCTTATCTTAAAATTTTTACAAAGAGACAATAAAAGCTCCAGTTTTGATTAATTTGCTGATGATTGCCGCAGGTCTCCTATATGCTATTGCAAAGGGTGTCCCCGGTGACACATTTTGTTGGCAACTGTGTCAAGTGGATGGTGGTCATTGTCAGCTCTGTTATTTTCTTCAAAACAACAGTAACTCCCATCAATGCTATTGGTAATAGTCAAATCTCTTCTTTCTTAAACATTACCTGCTTTTGTTAGTTCATTGAAGTAAATTTGAAGTTTTACTATTCCATTGGTGTGTCATGTGAATGCATTTGTACACGTTTGTATTACTTGAGCAATAGCTGAAGCATCAGCAAAGCATGTAGTCATGTAGTCATGATGATTAAGATGTGTGTCATCATTCTGTAGACACGTCCAAGATTTAATTTCTGCTTAGTTTTTACTTAATCACAAGCTAGTATATATTAGATCGTAAAATTTAGATTCAGCTGTTTTTTAGGGATAAGATTTGGTTATTTTCTTTTATGAATAGGAAAAAGAAGCTTATAACTTTTTCTTAAATGGATCTACCGCTACTCAATTTAGACTAGTCAAAGTCTAATTTAACTACCATATGAGGTCCAGTGTGTTGGTTACATGTTTTAAAAGAATCTCTAAGTAAGTCCCTAAATTATTAAATTATAGAAGATCCATATATAAAGCATATTATTTTGTTAATTTATTCTCTAAAAACCCCTACATAAAAAATATTTTTAAAATAATGAAAAGCAATAATTGAACTCTTCCAAGAAAAAAATAGTTTATAATTTTAAACATATTAATATCACGTTCATATGGAGCTCAAGATTTAGATAACATGGTGTGAATAAGAAGGTGAAAAATAAGTTCGAATGGTCATTAAGTTCAAAAGATTGTTGGATCTAAAATACCTACCCATATAAATCATAATAAGTCGCAAACTTCAGAAAATCAAAAATAAAAGTTTATGACATAGTTGATTAGAACATTCATTACGATGTATAGTTTTCCCCACCAATATTATAATCCGACAAATGGTTCTCGGCGGCCAGCACGGCAGGCACAACAAAACACTTGCTCCGGCTCTTTGAGCTCAAACCACAGGGGCTAGTAGAGCCGTTGCCCTAAAATTGTGAAATACCTGTGAAGCTTAAAATTAAATACATTCTGCCCTTGTTTAAAATTGATCAAACTCTTTTATAAATACTATAATTTAGAAAAATATATTTATTTTGCCCCTTCCATTATAAAAAACTTGGTTTGAAGTTCAAACCCGGGTGAGTCACACTAAAGTTCCGTTGTACGCCAAATACTACAAATCGTGTTTGAAGTTCTCCAAATTTAAGAAGCCGACAGATTTTTCCTTAACTTTACAACAACATATAAATGGCCTTGTTTCTAAACATTTCTGTTACCAAAAAAAAAAACTGATAAATATTAATAGCATAAGATTTGTAAAAACATATATGTAAATGTGAATAGATCTTACCCCTAATCGCTATCGCTAGAGCTGCTGCTGCCGTGATCACCGTCATGGCCATGCTCCTTCTTCTTCTTCTCTTTCTTCTTCTTCTTCTCCCCCTTCTCCCCCTTCTCCCCCTCCTCGCTGTGCTGGCCGGGCAGTTTCTCCTTGATCTTGTCCACTATTCCTTCCTTCTTCTCTCCCTCCGGTTTGTGCTCGCCGCCGTGCTTCTTCTCCTCCGCCTTCTCATCACTCCCTCCTCCCATGTGGAGCTTCTCCTCGATCTTGTGGATGATCCCCGACATTATTGACCTCTTCAGATGCTTGATTCGATTGTTTTCTTTTTCTTTCTGCTTATGGTTTTCTGATCTCCCTTTGAATGTTTCTTCTTGTAAATCTTGATCTCAATTTATAGACACTCCACTATAGATGAAGAGGGAGCGTCGCGCATACAACTAATTACGTAAATGACCTTGTAATTATGTCCCTATGCCCTTTTCGTGGTAATTTATTATTTATTGTCGCTTAAATTATTAAAGATATTAATTCGACATGCGTAGAGGGGAGGCAAGCAGGAATCATGGCATGGGCAAGGCGTAAGAGGAGGCACTTATGTAGGCCAATCAGTGGCGCTGCCCCGCCCTCATTTACTCCACCACGCGTAAGAGGGGCCATTCATGTGACAGGTTAATTGTGTTTGTAGCGCCTAACCTTTAATTATTATTCTTTCAATTTTATATTAATTGAATGATATTTAACTTGATTATATTTATATTAATATATATTAAAAAATCTTAAAAATAATATTTAAAGTTTCATTTTTATATAAAATATTTATATTTTTATAATAAATTTTGAAAAAAATAAAACTATAAATTAGTTGCTGTAAATTATAAAATGGTCAATTTTTGTGAAAGAGATAAAGTATTTTATTTTGAAATTTAACCTTGATATCTGATGTCTTACATAAAAAGTCTTTAAGCTCATTTTAAGTATTTTATTTTAAACTTTCTGCTCATTTAAAATGCTAAATTGGATGGAAAAAAGAAGTGAAAAACTAATTTTAATCTTTGAAAACTTTGCATTTGCCTTCAGAATAATGGAACTTTTTCAATTAATAATCCAACCACCCTCAAGCTCAAGCCATCACTTCCAGCTGCTGCTCCATCGCCGCCAGCCATCACTGCTCGCCAACCCACTCTGTCTCACCCAATGTCATTGTTTCCGGGCGTCACCACCAACCAACGACACCATATAGAAGAGGAGAAGGAGATCGCGCAATGCCCATCTGCAGTACCTCGTCACGATTTGCGCACCACCCGATTTGCCATCACCAACATCTTTGGCCATTGTTCGCCTGCCCACCAGGTTACCCTCCCTGCCCCAGCAAAGCCTAGGCCCCCAATTGTCCCAATTCTATATCACCACCGTTGAGAGAATCGAGAACACAACCCAAATCCATTGACTAGGGTATTGGTCTAATTTTTAGCTTGGTCTATCTTCGTGCTCAGTGATACGAGCCTTAGTGGGTGAAGTCGAAGATGAGAAGGTGGCAGGTGGAGGGGCGGCAGTGATGAAGGAAGGGAGGGGGACGGGGGAGGAAGGTTAGGGGAAAGTGGTTGGATTGTTAGATTAAAAAGTTTCAAAGTTTTGAAGACAATTGCAAAGTTTTTGGGGGTTAAAACTAACTTTTACTTTTTTTTTTTCTTTTTTGCTATCTAATGTAACGGCTCAAGTTAACGAAATGCCAAAAATGAAACATTTAAACAATATCAAGGAGTTTATAAATAAAAAATTGATATTAGGGTCTAAAATAGAATAATAATTAAATATTAGAGACCACATAAGCAATT
This sequence comes from Aquilaria sinensis, assembly GCA_005392925.1. Lineage (NCBI taxonomy): Eukaryota > Viridiplantae > Streptophyta > Magnoliopsida > Malvales > Thymelaeaceae > Aquilaria > Aquilaria sinensis. Next base: position 71,148 of record SMDT01000310.1, read on the forward strand.
AACATGCCTTCATGTGACATGAACTTATTTTTAAGGGGTTAATATAGTTATCGCCTGACTTTCATCATTATTCCAGTTATATCTATGAAGTTTGAAAACATATGTTCCCTTACTTTTTGTCACATTGTCTAAAAAAAGTTTTGAAATTCTAATTTAACCCGTACATTGTCATCTTCTAACAATTTTAGTATGCCTACTAATTTTTTGCAATCACTTAAAATTTTTCTAAAAAATATTTTACATGAGGAAAAAATTACTTTACAATTACAGAGAAAATAATAATTTTAATTTTCTATTAAATATAAAAAGTACTAAATTGACTGAAATTATTATAAGGTGAAAATCATATGGTTTAAATAATGACTTTTGAATTTTTCTTGGACGATTTTAAAAAAGATTGGAGAAAGGTGTGTATTTTCAAACCTTAGAATATATCTGTAATATCAATTTAGATAACTGTAAATAACCCACCTTTAATGAGTTAGATTTATTTCCTAATAAAATTTAACCAAAATTAAAAGTTCTTCATTTTCGCTAAAAATAAACAATATAATTTTGGAAAATTTACAATTACCCCCCTGAGATATGCCCTAACTTACAGTTTGCCTCCTCTATTTTAAGAAACCTTCACTTTTCCCCCTGTGTTTTTTACATTGTCTGATAACAACTTCTGAAACTATATTTAAACTATATGATAATCATATTCCAATAATTTTAATCTCTTTAATATTTTTTTTATAAGTAATAGACATTTTAAACTATCAATTTTTTCTTTCTATAAATATAATTTTCTTCTTGTCATTACATATCAATATTTTTTAAAGGTCAGTTGGTTATGAAAAAAATATCAAAAATCTTGAAATTACTGGAACATTATTATCATATAGTTTAAATTAGGGTTTCAGAAGTTATTGTCCGGCACTGTAAAACAAATAGAGGTAAAGTGTAGGTTTTTGAAAATGAATGGGCAAAGTGTAGATTAGACTAAACTACAGGAGTTTTTGTAATTTTTCCTATAATTTTAACCTTGAATTGGCGCTCCTACCTTGAACTGAGAAGTGGCATATTTTACCCCTATAATGACAGTTTTATATTTGTTTTTACTTTCAAATAAGTATTCTAATAAGTGAATTATATTGTTGTGCAGACTATTAATTATTAAAAATTTTATTCAGAAATGAGCAAAGACCAAAACTGTTATTATTTATAGGTCTTACTCACCTAATAAAAAAAAAAGTGCATCACTTGTTGAGTTAAGGGAACAAAGCTTGTGACATTCTAAAAATAGAAAAGTGCCAACTATGATTCAACTTATCAATTAATAGTGACAAAACATTTTTTTCAGTTTCCATGGATAAATGTTTGAGAGGATTCAAACCCAAACCGTCACTCGTGTACCAACTGAGTAGACTTAAAAATAAGTTTTGAAAAAAAAATTTCCTAAATGGAATTTGATGCAGGAGGATCGAACTAATTGAATTTGAGTATTGGATATAAATACTTAATAAAAAAAAATGTGGACTGATTCATAAAGACGTAATAACTCTTAGATAGGAATCCCAGTTCTAAAATTGTGAGGCGCAATTTCCAACCACATATGTCGTCGTCCTCGTCTTATCCATGTAAACATAAATATGGAAAAGAAAAAGCAAAGTAACTCGAATAGGAATAAAACTTTAAGAAAATATCTCCAACCTTTTACTTAGTGGCAGGGAGATTAGATTCTTATTTTTCTACCTCAGGCCAAGTCATTCTCCTCTTTTTTTTAAAAAAAATAATAATAACTCTAACCCTTCCACGTAGTGGTAGAGAGGTTAGATTCTTATTTTTCTACCTAAGTCGTGCCTCTTGTATACCCTTCCTCTATATGTGTATATATATATATATATATGCCTGACGTACATGTAAGTTAGGCCGCTGAAAGCTGCTTATAATAATTTTGCAAGGTTTACATAGTTCTCTGTGTTTGGTGGGGTGACAAGGTTTTTGATGTTGGGATTTCGAGGACATTAAGGTTACAGTATAAACAAACAAAATGTTCGGTGAAATGTTCATGAACCGTTCGGCGAGAGTTCGTTTATATTTGTTTATTAAACTAAATGAACGAACACAAACACAATTTTATGTTCGTTTATTTAAACAAACAAATACGAACAAGTCTATGTTCGTTCATTTATGTTCACAAATAGTTCGATTATTGTTTATTTATGTTCATTTGTTATTCGTTTGTTTATTCATTAGTGTGTGTGTGTGTGTGTGTGTGTTCATTTTTTTATGTTCATTTAAATCATTCACAAACATATTTTATACATTGTTCGCGAATATTTTCATATTCATGTATTGTCGTTTATGAACTAGTTCGTTCGTTTAGTTTGTTTATGTGTGTATGTTCTTTTTTTATGTTCATTTAAATCATTCACAAACATATTTTATACATTGTTCGCGAATATGTTCATATTCATGTATTGCCGTTTATGAACTAGTTCGTTTGTTTAGTTTGTTTATTGTTATTCATGAACATAAACGAACGAACATGAACAAGCACTACTAGAAAAATCGCATTTAGCGACGGCCATTAGCGACGGCCAGCCGTCGCTAAACATGATATAGCAACGGCACACCGTTGCTAAAACACCCGTCGCTAATTCACTCACTGCTAATTTTCTAGCGACGGTAATTAGCAACAGCTAAACGTCGCAAAACAGGCCGTCACTAATTTTCCAGTAATGGTGTCTACCGAATCTACTTAGTGACGCGTAACCGTCGCTAGTTAGTGACGCATAGCCGTCGCTAATTAGTGACACGTAACCGTCGCTAGTTAGTGACGCATAACCGTCGCTAGTTAGTGCCAGTTAGTGACGCGTAGCCGTCGCTAGTTAGTGACGCATAACCGTCGCTAGTTAGTGACGCTTAACTGTCGCTAGTGTTTATTTTTTTTTGTTCATTATTTTCTATGATTAAGCTGGAGGTTCGCGGTGATTGAAAATAGTTATAAAGGGGAAAATAAAAGAATGAAACATACAATGCCCCGGAAATTAATTTGCCAATCATTTTAGTTATAAAAAAGAAATTAATATTTCATTACACAATGATGTACACACCCGAGTCCCAAATTTCGCTTGGATCACTGCACAATATATAGTATATCTTAAGATTTACAAACTAATGGTGCTGCCAATAACAACACCCATAAAATGACTAAAGGGGAAAAAAGGGTACATGTCACACTCTTCTCAAACACAAAACTAAACTAGTACATGAAAACAGGAACTATTGGGAGACAACAAGCACACCTCAAACCTAATAACAAATAATCTAATGCCATATGTTCAACTTCCTCCAAGTATTATGGCTCTATCTTGAGTAAAGAATTGAGGGATGTACTGTTGAACCTCGAATAATAAGGACAATAAGATCTCGGAGGTGACGAGAATGAACTGTTAAGTCCACTTCATTCTCGTTGTCCACCACAATCCTAAGCCGGCGTTGGTCACTACGGAAAAGCTCCTCCTGCCACAACATACAACTCTTGAGACATTTTGCCAAGTAAATCACCAGAAATGATGAAACATTAGCAAGACCTTCAGGAAGAGACTGCCTTGGATGGTCAAAAGCCAAAAAACAAATTTAAGACTACGATAGCTCTAATCATGATAAACACATGAAAAACACATGACCGATAGCTCTAATCATGATAAACACATGAAAAACAGTTTTGTGGAATGACTATACCTTCAACTCTTTCGGGGTCATATTCAGTATTTTTTATGGTTCCAACTCCTTATTTAGCAGGCGTCGAGCTAATAATTGATTATTCTGCCAAAGAAAAGTATTAGCATCTTTATCAAAGCAAGTTCCTGACTTGAAGGATACAAGCAAGAAGCCTTAAACCTTTAGATTGAATAGTAGTTGTCGTAATTTACCTGAATTTCCCTAAACTTCGCCTCTTCAATGGTTAACTTAGAAGCTATTTCTGCAACTTGCTTGTATTTCTCTTCATACTTTTTTGCCAACATTTCAGCCTACATTTAACATTGGTAGTGTGAAAGAATGACAAAACGCGCACGCACACATCAAAATCCAAAATAAGAAGTACCTCACGCTTATCTGCAATTGCCCTTTCCATGATCTCATTAAGCCTATTATCACACCTGCTTTTGTAAAGGACCTGTGAAAGAAATACAGGAAAGAAAGTTACATGTGAATATTCTGTAACAAAATTACTTCCTCGAAGCACTAGTCAAATTAGCAAAACTATGCTCCTATTTGCAGAAGGACAATGCTATAAAAGGAGTAAAGGATGAATTGAAATGTGTGAAATGTGAGAAAAGTGGACCAAGTATTTGTTTCTACCAATTAAAACAAAAGCAGATATTCTATGAAATAGCCCCAACTGGTATGCCCAAACACCAAACTTCTACGGGAAAGTAAATCTAGAACACCAATAAAATCAGGCAACCATAGGGATCCAGTGAAATAAACACCACCCTTCATGTGTCAAATTAGACAAACAATGTCAAAGACTAACAAAAGAAACGAATACATCTAGGAAGAGGAGAAAAAAAGAATGCACAATGAGTAGACCAAAAGGCAAAGGACTACAGTCAAAATATTACCTTCTTCACTGGCATTGAGATTTTCAGGAACGCTCTCACTTAAAGAAACTGGTACAACTGGGGGTGAAACAGGTTTTGCAGGACTAGAGAATTGTTCATCTACAAGTGCTGCTCTAACTTTATTTGGAGGAACATTGACTGGTGTTTTCATTACCTTGAGCTAACAAGAAGATTGAAGATCACGAGTCACAAAAAGGCACTAAACTTTTCAAAATCAAAGATCTTACATGTTGAACTCACAATTGAGGCATAAGATTTCTTTGGGGCATCCTCATGAGCTATGGGAGTTGAATCAACCTCAGCAAGGTTTTCAGGTTCACTAGTATCTTTTTGCGGTTCAACCACTTCTTCATAAATTATGGATCCTTCTTCCTTATCAGAAGGGTCAACAACTTCAGGCACATTATTAAGCTTTTCATCTTCTTCTGCATCATTGCCTTGCTGCACCACATGATGATCAACAAGTTCTGCAAGGAGATTAAAACCGATTAAGAAGTTTTACACGAGCAACTATAAACCTTTGAGTTCCAAAATAAGCATATAAAACCTTGTTCAATAGTTGATGCAGGTGCTGCAGCATTTTCAAGGAGTCCATTGGCTGACGAGGGATTAACTGGTAACTCATTTTCGTCAACATATCTCATAACATCATTTAAGACAAAATAACCTTTATCCTGTGGAGCCAGAAAGAATGCCTGAGTAAATAAAAGGTGTGATACTTGTAGTTGTGATACTTCTCCTGTGAAGGGTGGCTGTAGGTTATTAGCACTATGGAAATGCAGAGCAATCTCAGCTTGTGCAACTGGGTGGGGACTTAACTGGCACAGAAGATGTATAAGAGACAAGAAAAAAGCTGTAAATGTGAGAAGACCCTGTTTGCTTCAGCGGTATATGCAATATGGAGTGGACAGAACAATCAAATCTATGGCAGTACCCTAGGAAAAGGTCCAGCAACAGCTGTAACTCAAACAGTGGATTATTTAAGGAAGACAGTAGACTTATTTCCATGATAGGTTTAAACATTATCGGCAGTAGACTCTAAGACATAGCAATTAGATGCAACACCGGCAGCAGAAAGACACTAATACATATCATTAATGCTTATGAAAATTAAGTACCTATCAAAGCAACTCGGATTTCCACCTTGTCCACAGTACTCAATAACCTCAAAAGGCTTGATTCTGCTGGAGTACCTGCCAGAAGCTACAACACTCGCAGCAACCTTCACACCATCCATATTAAGGACATAATCAATTCCAGAGTTGAATTGGGAGTGAAGGCCGATGACCCTCAGTTCGGCCCTCCATTGGAACTCATCACCAACATAAATTCCCGGCACAGAACCTATCCACTTCTTCCTATCATCCCACTTTCACATCTTTTTCATAACTAAGGCAGCTTCCATATGAAGACTTGCTCCCAACCTCGCCTCTGAATTCCTTCTGCTTTCTGCCAGAAGCTCAGAATACCTTCTGCTTTCTGGTTTCTGCCAGAAATAAAATTGAGTCCTCAAAATAAATTATCTGTAGTTGGTTTATGCCCAAAAATGCCCTGATCTTGTGACACCAGGAACACAAACCACAATGTGGTTCATTACCAAGATAACGATTCACAAAAAATCACTGCCTGGTTCAAATCACCAAGCTCGCAATAGGGGGAGCTATTCAGGAAAGACACTTCTGTTTACAACAGAAACATGGGACTGTGAGGCTGATACTTTTTCGGCATTAGACTGTTAAACAACAAATTTTCATTCACAGTAACTGTTCTCAGTGAAGCTATATTCATTGAGATTAACCACCAAAATGAACTGATACTGATAATAACATTAAAACAAACTCCCACAGAATGATTCTATGGCTAATTGGTTAGAAAACCTGAAGGACCATTCCACGCAATATTTCCCTTTAACAAGATGGAATTATCTCAGAACTATCTGATAAAAGCTTCTGAATTGAAATGCACAAAACAGAAACAAGGATATTAAGTTGTATGTTGAAATTAACAAAACCACAGTGAGAATCGAGAGGAACTAAAGAGAAAGAAGAAGACCAACCTTAACACCAAGTAATCGAATAGGCGTCATTTGGCCCGGGACAATACATTCCGGCCCCGCTGCTTCGACTATGGCCCCCGTGGCTAACCTATTTCCTAGCGGATCCGGGTCCTGGCAAGAAACCATCAGAAACGAATGAAACCATAAAAAAAAATTCACAAACGATAACAATCGTAATGAACTCATAGAAGGGTTTAAAAAGGAAAAGAGACCTTCATGACGGAGCAAGCGTAATTGGTGTGAGGCGTTTGAGCAACACAAAGAACCGAAGAGTGGTGAATCCTGGGGATGGGTCTAGCCGCACTGACCCTCCATGGCGCGTCCTTCTGAAGCGCAGCGCCTCCTTTCTTGGACATCAAGAGCTTCTGGCAGATTGGGGCCGCCGTTTTGCCGTCGCGAAGTCTGACGCTGATTTGGTGAAGGGGATAAAGAGCTTCGGTTTCAGATTTGGTGAAGGGGATGAAGAGTAGACCGGGTTTCAATTTCAGATTTGGTGAACGGGATGAAGACCTTCGGTTTCGCTGTAAAGGAGCAGAGCTTCGGTTTAGCAAACGACTTACTGAGTGGTTTGTTAATGAATTAGTATTGTTAAAATCGTTTATACATGCGACGGTAAACCGTCGCTTAAAACTAGAGACTAAGACCCGTCGCTACTTCTTAATTCTTAACATATTATGTTAATTCATAATTAAATGATAACATATAACTCACTGGTTAAGCATAATGCCACAATAAACCATTGATCCATGAATTTAATTTTCATTAAATCTACTTTTTTTAATACAAAATTTTTTAAGGCATTTGTATGCTAAATTAATCACATTAAAATTTAATTATAAGTATACAATTAAACAATTGACATATAGAACTAGAACAAGTTTTCTTGAACTAGATTTAACATAAAGAATAAGTAAACTAAATTCTAAATAAATATAGGTCACATGATAAAGATTAAATAATGGAAAACTTATGAAGGCTATAAAGTCGCTAATTAAATTTTAACAACTCATAACCTCTACTAAAATTAGTGACGCATAACTGTCACTAAATTAGCGACGGTAACCCGTCACTAATATTAGCGACGCATACACGTCACTAAATTAGCGACTATAAGGCGTCACTAAAATTTAGTGACACATAAACGTCACTAAATTAGCAACGGCAAACCGTCACTAATTTTAGCGATGCATAACTGTCACTAACTAGCGACGGCAAACCGTCACTAATATTAGCGACGAATAACCGTCACTAAATTAGCGACAGTAACCCGTCACTAATATTAGCGACGTATAACCGTCACTAAATTAGCGACGTTAAGCCGTCACTAAATTTTAGTGACGCATAACCGTCACTAAATTAGGGATTTTAACTGTCACTTATTTAGCGAAGATAACCAAACACAAACTTTAGAAATATTTAACAGTCAGCAATTTTTCAACGATAAATTATCACGTAAAGCCCGGTGAAACTTTTGCGACGGATATATTCGTTGTGTATTAATATTTTTCTTTTATTATTCTGTTTATTTAAACAAAATTGTTTGTTGTAATGCTAAAGATACAGCAACCTGTTGGATAAAAGGATCTCAATAACGTAAATAAAATTCATATAATCTTAATTAAAATTGTTTCGTGAGGAAAAAAATATCTACAATCTAAATACATTTGTATTATATCAACTGAAATAATTTATGTTGTGTGAGAATTTGAGACGTCACACAATTTTCAGCTATAATATTTTCATTTTTCTGGTAGTGTATTCGAAAGTAATTATTTATCTTCAATCACATAACAATTTATCATAAAAAATGACAACCACATGAGAACCCAAACTTTTATTTTTTTATTTTTATCAGTTTAGTGACGGCCAACCATCACTAAGTTAGCGACGGCTAGTTTAGTGACATGTAACTATAACTAATTAGCGACGGCAAACCGTCGCTAACTTTAGCGACGTGTAACCGTCACTAAGTTAGCCGTCGCTAAATTCTCACTGGAATATTACCGACTATTTAGCGACGGTTTTTGGCTGTCGCTAATTAAATCGTCGCTAAATTCGATTTTTCTTGTAGTGAAGGCTTGTTCATGTTCGTGTTCGTGTTTGTTAAAAATCTAAACGAACAACTTTCGTTTATGTTCGTTCGATTCGTTTACAGCCCTAATTGAGATGCGAGTTCAAATACTCTTGGCTGCCTCATTGTTCCTTTACCTTTTTTTCTCCTTTCATTTTTGCTTTCATTTTTCTTGTCATCTCTTCCTTTTCCCACCTTCTTGCTTTTTCATTTTTTTTGTTCCTTCTTTCCAAACCGTTTTCCTTTCAATTTTTTATCATTTTTTACAACTTACCTTCATTTTTTTGTTTCTTTTTTTACAATTTTTTGCATTTCCATATTTATGTTTATTTTATTTCTCACTTCTATTTTTTCTCTCAATATTTTTGTTGTTATTTCCATTTTTCCTATTTTTCACTTTTTTTTTTTTTCATTTTGGTGTAACTTATATTTTTATTTTCTATTTAATATTTCCATTTTACCTGGTTTTAAACTTTTTTTTTTAGTTCTATACCATAATAATGCATAAAAGAACATATTGGTAATATTAAAATAAAATATTGAAAGAATGGAATTATAACACTAAAAGAACGGGTAAAATCCACTGAGGTACCCTAGCCTATTGTTTTGTCCTAATTGAGTACCCTACATTTAAGTTGTCCCGGCAAAGTGTCTTACCTCCTATCGCTTACTCTATCTAAGTAATTTATGTTAATTTCATAGTTATGTTTAATGGAAAATGCTGATGTGGTATAAAAAATAATAAAATAAATTACAAAATAACACTTGTTGTCTTTTAGTTTTTTTAATCAACAATTCTAAATCCTAAAATTTTCCCATAGATTCCCTTTACAATCTCTCCATCTTCCTCGTCTCTGCCACTTGTTCTTTGCCCAGAGCAAGAACTTCTCTCCGCCAAGTCAAGTACGTCATTGATTCTTGACGTACTTTTTTTTTTTTTAAGTTTAATAGGCACGAAAAAAATTCTTAAATCTAAAACATTAACCTAACACTACATTGAGCAAGATAGCGCAGCCAATTTTTCAAAATGTTAAAATAATATAACCTCTCAATGCTCAATACCTCCTTAGGTGGCCGTAAACCAATGCAACGACAACAGCAGCCGGATCCACATGTTCAATTCCAAGAATATTGCTCTTCCCAAGAGTCATGAGCATCTCAAGGGTCTCCTTGTCGACCCCAATGTTGTTGACCTTGATGGCGGACTCCACCAAAACAAAATCCTTGTGGCGCTCTTCTGGGTCCGCTTCATGAAATGGGTTAAGAATCCAACGACCTTGTTGTAGAGGTGCTTGGACTGGATAATGGCAAATCATGTGCGGAGCGAGGGGTGGCGACAAGTGAGGATAAGTTTCCCATATAGAATCATGTGAGATGTGAGGGGCAGTGACAAGAAAGGAGCGAGGAGCAAGCAACAGCAGTGGCAATGATGAACAAGGAGCGAGCAGCAGCGACAACCATGATGAAAGAGGAGCGAACAATAATAGTGGCGAGATAGGAGGATGTTGGCATCATCACTAGTGACCTCAACGGGGACATCATCGGAGTAGATGGTGGCAAGGTGAGAGGAAGGGGTGAAGGAAGATGAGGCTTAAAGAGGAAAGAGAAGTTTGGTTCTAAGGCTCATGAATCAGTCGCAATTTTTCAGACCCAATATTCCAAATTTTTTTGGGAAACAAATTGTGAAAAGGGTATACAGAGGACATTAGGAGTATAATTAGTATATTTAAGAGTTTAAGGGTTTAGAATTATTTTTAGGAATAGTAAGAGGGCTTAAAATGTTATTTTAAGATTTATTTGAGAATTAATTAATGCCACATCAGCATTTTCTGTCAAATTTAACAATGAAATTGATAAAAAATACTCATTTAGGACACGTAATAAAAGATAAAATACCTCAGTAGGACAACTTGAATATAGAGTACTCAATTAGGACAAAAAAAAATAAGCTAGGGTACTCCCGGTAAATTTTACTCCTAAAAGAATAAATAACTACTAATAAAAGAATATACAACTAGTTTATATAAAAAACCAATAGGAATTAATAAAAACAAACAAACAACTACTAGTAAATCAACAAACAACTAATGATAAAAGAATAAATAACTGCTAATAAAAAAAATAAAAAATATTTTATTTAAATAACGAACATGATTTGATAAAAGAACAAACAACTATTGATAAAAGAATAAATAATTACTTATAAAATAATAGACATCTAATTTGTTTAAATAATAAGTTGAAGAAAGAGCAAATAATTACTAGTAAAAAAATAAACAACTATTGATGAAAGAACAAATAACTACTACTAAAAGAATAAACAATTGCATTATCTAAAGAGCAAATAAGAATCGATACATGAACTAAAAGTTGCTAGTTAAATAACAAACAACTACTTGACAAAAGAACAAACAACTAGTTTATCTAAAATAATAAACAAGAACTAATAAACTAACAAATAATTTGCAGCAAAAGAATAAAGAGCTACTACTAAAAGAACAAATAGCTAAATTTGTCTAAAGGAATAAGCAGAAATAGATAAATGAATAAACAGTTACTAATAAAATAATAAAACTAATTTATCTAGAAGAACAAATAGAAACTGACAAATGAACAAACATATACCAATAAAAGAACAATTACGAACAGGATTGAATGTATGTATTCTAACAACTACTAATAAAAGAACAAACGACTACTACTACTGCAAAAAAAAAAAAAGTTAGTTTCTCTAGAAGAACAGTTGAGAATTGATGAAAAAACAAGCAATAATTTAAAATAATAGGATATTGAGCTAAAAAAATAAATAAATATTTCCTAAAAGAACAACTAGTTGTTGTAAAAGATCAAATAGAAGCTGATAAAAAAATAAATAAGATCTCAAATTTTAGTGTTGGCTACTTGATTTATTTTTTTTTTAGGATTTTCTTGTACTTAATTTCAAGCTTCTTCCTAGGACACGTAAGAGGAAAGAAAAGGCCAAAGCAAATAATAAAATTAAAAAAATAAATAAATCAAAGCAAACAACTAAAATCAGAGTAAAATTGAAGTCAAAACAAACAACTAAAATTAGAGCAAACTAATGAAACAAGTGAATGCATATAATTAAATGTAAGCAATAGAAAAAATAATGTAAGAAAAAAAAAGATAGATTTTTTTTGCAAAGGATAAAAAAGTATGAAAAAAAAGGAGCAATAGAAAAATATCAAAGGAGAAAACCTGACAAAAAACAAGAAAAAAAAAAGAAAAGCAAATAAGCTATTTAAAAAGAAAACTTACATAATTTTGATTGATCAATTGTGTGATTAACTGATTTATAAAAATTTGAGGTAAATTAACAATTTCTATACTATAGGAGGATAAGTCAGAGACTTACATAAGACGTGCTATATATATATATAACTTCCTATAATATATAAAGTTTTCACTTATGATTACTTCCGAGTTTAAAAGAAATCAAGAAAAACAAAAGTAAAGCGACTGAAAGTCGCACCCTTCACGGAGGTAGTCACTGCCTTTCATTTTTCATCTTGAAGCCAGAAAAGTAGTCGTCTAGGCTTGTGGCACACTTTTTCTTTTTCTTTTTCTTTTTATGTTTTTCTTTTGGAAAATTAGAAGTTCATCCATCTGACACGTGGACGTCTATCTGTTTGCCGACATGTTCGGGAATAATGCTTTTTCTTTCTTTCTTTTTTTTTTTTTATTTTTTTTTTTAACATTAACTACAGTTTATTAACTGTGTGGGCGAAAATGTGTTTATCAACAGTATGTTCGTTTCGTTTTTTTTTCCCCCTTTATTCCTCTTTGTGGTCAAACCTCCTATTTTAGTTCCTAAATATGTTCCTTCTAACATTTTGGTGCCCAAGCTCCTCCCTAGACCCTTGTTTGGTTTGCTATTGTGGAGATATCAATGAGCCGGATTTAGCTAAACCTAACCCTTCCCATGAGTGATCAGGTTCAAGTAGTATCAATCCCACAATTAAGCTGGTGTTATCTATCAACCCATGTAATATATATTTAATTTTTTAGACTTCTTTTTATATATTTAAAAGAAAGTTTATATTTAAAATTAACTAATAACAAAAAAAAAATCACAAACTAGTAATTTATGCTATTATAATTTTATTTTGAAATAAAGTTGGCAAAAATGATGTTCTTCCTCATATCCACTGTATAACATTAGTGCTAGTGGTGTTAGTATTCAATTTGCCCAGTAGGGGATAGCTTGAAACAAAGAATCAAAGAGTTAAGGGGGAGTTCTTGGAGTGTTTTCAGGGAAGGATCCTCCAATACTCAAGTCAGATGTGTGAAAAGGAAGGATATGAGAGCAAGAGAGAAGGAGTAACAGTGGTAGGTTTTCCTCAACAATGGACTAGTCCTTAGATTTATAGGGCAAGAGGGGGAATAGGGTTGGCCCAATTCATAAGTGAGAGGTTGGCTACATGTTAAATCAAATCCAGAATTCCAAAATCCGTACCTTGAAATGGTGTGTTCGTAGTTCACAACAAACCTTTCCAACTACACTATCAAATAATGTGGATATGTCAAATCTCTCTATACTTTTAAATATGTGAACTTACATGCAAGTGCACCTATTATCAAAGTATAGTAGTGGTAAGTACGAAGATTATTTTTCCCAAGGAATAAAGGTTGTCTACCTTACTCTACTTTTCTCTATTATCTAACTGACAATTAAAAGAGGTTGTTAACTAATTACTATGAATTAACTAAAGTAAACTAATGTGGTAAAATGAACTCCTAACTATTAACCACTAGCAGAAAACAACTAAGACAATTGACAATAAGAAACCTCATAATTAGAATGGAATCCCCTTAGAAATTCTTTATGTTGCTTTTACTTTGGTTTAATAAGATTGTGATTTATTTTGACCGTGGATTACAACCTAATGTAGATTAACTTTTGATTATTCCCATTACACTAACCCTATTCTTAAGGCACTAATAGAGTGTTTAAGCCTTTCACATTTCCTAAGAATGCATTAAAAGTTCTACGACCCACTACTAAGTTTCATCCTAGTCCAAAGGTATTATATCGAACCTCTTACTCCTGGTTATGATAATATCCTTTTTATCTAATGGTGATCCACAACAAATGTTACTACCTCACAAAATGGGAGAGTTACAAATGTGTCATAATGGCTAAAAACCATTATATTGTGTAATTCTCACCATAATTATTGAAGTGTCGGGGGCAAAAGGTATGATCAACACATCCTTAAAAGTGGTCCAAGTTGGTAATTTGGCCCCCAAGAAAAGCCTAAAGGATTGCTTGTTTGTCAAGTAACCTATGGACTTTTTTGTAAGGTTTTGGAAATTCGGGTATTCAATTGCAAAACTCTCAAGAAAGAGACTTGAAGAGTTATGGGAAGAATATAAATGGTATGAAAGTGCTATTGGAGGACCAAACTACTCATGGAAGACAAGTTGGGACAAAGGAAACACTAAAGGCAATAAGGACCTAAATGTCCTAGTGTAAACCTTAAGGTGTTCAAGCTTTTGACTTAAGTCTAAGGGTGGAATTGTGGGGTTATCACACCATAGGGGAGGCAGCCAAGACTTGATAATTAGTCAAAAATGTTGGGCACATGTGTACCAATGAGTTTAAGACAAAGAAACCATAATTAGTGAGAAGGAAAATGACATAAAGCAAAGTTAAGCTTGTTTAAGTGTGTTTTATGCCCTTAAGCTCATTTAAGGCCATTTAAGTGGCCAAATCACTTATCCCTCTCTCATTTTCATCCTCCTCCTACCTAAGAACACAACCACACTTCCTCCATAGCCACCATACTTCCAAGATTGAAATTGAAGGCAAAAAAAAGCAAGAAAGGGCATTTGGAAGCTATGTGGTGCTAAGACTTGATTGCACCTAAGATCAAGCTCCAATTTTAGCATCCCATCAAGGTAAGGGTTCTCTTGCTCTCATGGACTATTTTCTGAAATTTTCAAACATCCATGGGGTTAGGGCTAAGCTTGGAAGAGAGCCATGAGCTTGATGAACCAAGCTTGGGGAGTGCACTTATTGAAGGTTTTTTGATCTAGTGTGAAGTGCACAATGATGGCAGTAAAGTGAGGGTTTCTAGAGCCCAAAGTTAGTACTAATTACTGTTAAAATCCTCCTAAGACTAAGCATTAGCTTGAGGAGGGCTGCCGTAGTGATTTATTTATGTTTATTATGTGTTTTATGGACTAATCTATGGTTATTGTTGCTGCTGCATTTCATGTGTTTGTTGGTTGTGAATGACTGCTGCATTTGGTTGCTATATCTTGTATATATGCATTGTGGTTTTTTGTTTTAGTGTCTTTGGATGCAGGTTTTAATGATGGTTACATTACCTATTGAATCCAAGTGCTACCTTTACTAAGTTTCTCAATGAAACTTACTCCCCTCAATTCTCTCATTTCAGGTCCAGCTGAAAGATCACCTTCAAACTAACCTTTGTGGTTTGATTTTTAATCTGAAATTTCACGTACATGAACTTCCATATGTATAGTTATGATCTGGAAAGTTTGGTAATTTTAGGAGCACATTTGGTATTTTTAATGGTGGTACTTATTGTGTTGTGCAGCAGCTGTCCAGCATCCTATTTTTGGAGTCCATTGTGTCTTAGGACCTCCTGTAACCTAGGATGCATATTTAGCTGAGTTAAGGCCATTGTGTAGTGCATGTATGCATGTACATGTAGTGTATATAAAATGAGACAAGTATGTGAACATTTGAGTAATATTTTGGCTATGTTAGTGATGTGGTGCAAAGCTGTCTAAGTGTGAATGATAAGCTGCTTACTTGTAAATTCTGTTTTGGCCTCATAAAGTTTCTAGATGCAAGAGTATGTAATTCCTATGTATAATGGACATATATGGGATAGCCTTGGAGAGCTTTCCCCTTGTGAATAAAGTGTTTACATGGTTTGGAAAAATTGTATGGGCAAAATGGTTCAAAAGTTGCTAGAATTTTGACTCTGGACCTAAAGTTTAATATCTCCATGTGTAAAATGAGTCTTCTTCTAAACTTTTTACCACACCTAGAGGACATCTAGAGGATTAACTGGGCTTTGGAATTTCTAGAATTAGAGCCCTATAACCAAAGATATGATGTTGCAAAGATGGCTAAAATACTGTTCATTTGATCAGAATTTTGTAACCAACTTAAAAAATCCATAACTTGGTCCATAGGTGGGCTATTGATGTAAAACAAAATTCATTGGTTTGCTCTAAGTCTCTACTTGGTAATAGAGCAAAGAAAACAGGGGGTATGTGGCTATAATGATACAGTTTATTAGTGGAAGTTACAGGCACAGTGGCTGGTCACTAGAATTTAATAAGATTGCCTAATGTGTGGTAGCCAAGATTAAGACTTGTGCAAGTGTTTTCCTTCTTTGTTGCCATAGTGTGCATAAAATGTGAATATGTGTGTGATGGTTGGACCAATATGCATGTGTTTACATAGTGCCCAAGATGGCCACTTGAGTATGTACACTAAGGGTAGTGTTCTAATGGCCTACAGAACATTACCAATCCTGGGAGTCTAAATGCACAATTTTGGCACCATAATTGGACTATCCTGAAATAGGTAACAACAAACATATTGAATACTACCTTATTCATGTTTATCATCCCGCATTGAATTGATAGGTTAGCTACTATTAATAAATGCAACAAAGGATATTGGATAAATCGCAAGAAAAACACATAATCATATTGTTGACACCCAATTTCGTCCGACTATTAAAAAATTAAAAAAAATTAAATTAATTATTATTAATTAATTAGTTAATTAAAAAAAAGAAGAAGAAAAAGAAAAAAATTAAATTAAATAGTTTAGGGGGGGCATTTTTGTTTCTTAAGCTTAGATAGTTAATATATATATATATATATATATATATATATATATAGGGGAAGTTTTTTTAAAGAATTGACAAAAATAAGAAGTTTGAGGTGAATCTGACAAAATTGAGAAGTTTGGGAAAAATCTGACGAAATCTGGAAATTCCAGAGAAATCTGGTAATTTTTCGCATGATTTTTGGGCCGAACAGACAAATTTGGGCTAATCAGTAATTTTTTGAAAAATATGGGACCATACTAGTAGTTAATGAAAGATGAAGGATTAAAAATGTTATTTTGACCAAATTATGAGATAAATATGCTTTTAATTAAATTTCAAATTTTTTTTAATCAAAGGAATCCAATGCTCCTCCCCTTATAAATAGGGGTCCAAACATGCAAAAGAAAGAGATAAAAAAAGAAAGATTAGAGCCTCTTAATTAAAAAGTAGAAAATGTAGCTTTAGTCCCCTGGCTCTCCTCCCTTTTCCTAGAAAATCCTAAACGTTTCCTTGCTGCTTCCCAACGCCGTCATCCCTCTTCCGTTTATATCTAACTTCGCCGTTCTCCTCTCCGTCGCCGTTGGCAGCCATCGGTGTCTTCGTTTAACACGCCGCCGTCCTCCTCTCTCTTCGCGTGTCCCTCCGCCACCTTCTCACCAGCCTAGCACCCCCGTCGTTTTTTTTTTCTTTCTTGTTCTTTCCGTCGCTCGTCTGTCCGCCACCGTCCTGCCCAGTCACCTCCTCCCGGCCGCCGTTTCCACCTCCGTCCCGTCAGCCCGCCGCCGGCGAAGCCAGCCAAGGCAGCCTCTCCCTCCATCGTCGCCGAAAAAACGAAGAATCGAAGGCGAAATCGTTTCTGACCCTTGAACCCGACCCGAATCCGACCCAGTGAATTGGTTTCTCGGTAGAACCTCTTTTTAGCCCTCCTGATTTTCTGTTCTGTTCATAAACGTCACTAACTTTATTGTTCTTGCAGATAGGCCATTAACAGCAAAACTTTGAATGTTTATTTTTCGTTTTTTTTTATTTCCTTTTCTTTTTTTTCTATGGAAGGTTGTACCTCCTACTTTTATGTGGATGGCCAAAATGCCCCACTTTATTTTTTTACTTATTTATTTTTCTGTATTTTTTGTTAATTCTTTTATGTGGATGGCCAAAACGCCCCACTTTATTTTTTATTTTTTATTTTTACTTATTTATTTTTCTGTATTTTTGTTAATTCTTTTACGTGGATGGCCAAGCGCCCCACTTTATTTATTTATTTATTTTTTTAATTTCTGCACTTTATTTTCTTTATGTGAATGGCCAAACGCCCAACTTTATTTATTTATTTATCTTTTTTTTTAAATTTATGCACTTTATTTTCTTTACGTGGATGGTTAATCGCCCCACTTTATTTATTTACTTTTCTTCATTTATTTACTTTCTGCACTTTATTTATTTATTTATTTATTTTTCTTTTTTCTTTTTATGTGGACAGCCAAGTGCCCCATTTTCTTTATGTATTTAATTTTTTTTTCATTTATTTACTTTCTAGTACTTTTACATTTTTATTTTATTTTTATTGCGTGGAGGGTCATATCTCCCATTTTATTTACTTTCTAGCATTTTTACGTTTTATTTTTATTGTGTGGAGGGTCATATCTCCCACTTTATTTACTTTCTAGCACCTTTACGTTTTATTTTTATTGAGTGGAGAGTTATATCTCCCACTTTATTTACTTTCTAGCACTTTTACATTTTTACGTTTTATTTTTATTGTGTGGAGGGTCATATCTCCAACTTTATTTACTTTATAGCACTTTTACATTTTTATTTTATTTTTATTGTGTGGAGGGTTATATCTCTCACTTTATTTATTTTCTAGCATTTTTTATTGTGTGGAGGGTCATATCTCCCACCTTATTTATTGTCTAGCACTTTTACATTTTATTTCATTTTTTTTATTTCTGTTATGTGGATGGCCAAGTGTCCCGCCTTACTTATTTTTTTTATTATTTACTTGTTTTTGTGTGTTTATTTTATTATTTATATTATGACCAAGCCCCCGGTCTTTTTATTTTTTCGTCGTGCTTATCTTGTTTAGCATTATTGGTTATTTGGAATGTTGAGTCACTAACATTTTTTTATTTTATTTTATTTTATTTTATTTTTTTTAAAATAGAAGATCGAGCCCCCTACATTTTCTTTTATCATTTTTATATATGTAAAGGTTGAGCCTTCTACACCATCCATTAAAACAACTTTTAAAAATCTATAATCAAGTCTTCCGTCTTTTATTTTTCTGTTAATTTTTTTTTAGTCATTTGGAATGCCGAATCACTCATTTTTTTAATTATTATTTCCTTTAAATAACAAAATCCAACCTCTTATGCCGTTCATTAAAATAATTTCAAAAATTCATAACCAAATGATCTAATAAAATCAATGGTTTTTAATAAGTATATTTTTTAAAAAAATATATAATATAAAACAAATTTAAGATCCACATCCGGCTGATCTAATAAGATCCATGGTTTGGATAATCATTTAAAAACCTTCCAAAAAAAATAATAATAATAAAAAAGGGGTTAATTAAAAATAATATTAAAATCATTAAAAATCTATATTCAGATAATTTAGTAAAAATTTATGACAAAAAAAATTAATAATTAATTAAAACATTTAATAATAAATAAAAACTAAATTTCATTAAATTCCACATCCGGGTGATTCGATATAATCCATGGTTCGGAAATATTAAATTTATTATAAAATTATTATAAAAATTCAAGTATCAAGATTTAAAATTTCATATCCGGTTGATTTGATAAGATTCATGGTTTGGAATTAAATTAAATAAAATTCATTAAAATTATTCTCAATCAAAGATTAGATCAAGAAATAAATAGTTAGGAAAAGATAAAAACTGAACCCCATGGTACCAATTTCCGGGCACTTCAATAAGGTTATTTTAGCGTAATCGAATCATGATCTTAGAATCTCCTGCAGACCATAACAGGTATCCAATCGACCTAGGTAAACCGATTGGTGGCGACTCCTAAAAAGCATGTTGCTACAGCTTGGCGACTCCACTGGGGACAGTCTAGCCATAAAAAGAGTTTAGTTTTGCTCTTTTTCTTTATTATTTGTTTCTTGACATACTGATTTGATGTGTTGAGTATTTTTTAGATTGTTACATGCACACACCTTGGCATGTATAATGAGCTCAATACCCAAGCTCACTCCAACCAAGTTCTGCAAAATACCCGGGTTAGGCTAGTCGCGTGAGACAATAGTTTCCGCGCTTTCTCTAATCCGTAGTAGTCAGTAGTGTTGCCTGAGTATGACAGTAGTCACCCCATGGGACCATGAAAACTACGACTCGAATTAATCCTTCCTCACATAACCCTTGTGGGTGAGGAATTGAGCCTTTTCTAGTCCGATGGGACTTAGTAAGAGGGATTTGAGAACCAACCCATAACCTTTCTTTTCAAAAAACCACCTACGCATATAGTGGCCATAGATCTATCCATTAGGACTTCCATAACAAAACACAGCTTGTTTATTGCTAACTCTCTTGTCAAACTAATCACTTTGTGCCTTGTTAAGTATACTTTTTCTCTTTATAATGTTCACAGTAGCTCATATATTATTCTGCTATGTTGCTAACTTTTTTCAAGTTGTTGTTCTCTTTGCATGCATTGCACTATAGGAAGCATTTAGCGCAACCTCCATTACCATGGACATTCTTGACCTACTTACGACTGATTGCAATGAGACTTGGGCATCTACTATAGAAGAAGGTCAGCCAGAAGCCATGAACCTCTATGAGGAGTCACAATTAGTACAGGGAGATTGCCTTTCACCTGGAAGTGATATCGATTTGAAAAGCCAGGTTCATTTTTTACTGGAACAGAACTCCGTGAAGGAGTTATCACAGATATGGAAGGCTTGGTCCTCTGCTAAAAGAGAGATCTTTGATAGCGAATTCGGGCACATTGCTTATCTTCTGGACGTCAAGATCGATGAGGCTTTGTTTCAAGCGCTAATATCATTCTGGGATCCATATTATCATTGCTTTTCGATCAACAAGATGGACTTGACTCCGACTATCGAAGAGTACAATGTTTTGTTGAACATTCTTCTTGACTTCCCAACTGAGGCGTATTCTCCTGATCAGAAGAGTGATGTGCTACGATGCCTATCTCGTTTCCTGAACATGCAAGTTACGGATCTCAAGCAGCGAGCTACTAAGAAGGGTGGAAAAAGCATGGCATGGAGCACTCTCAAACACCTTATGGAGACGTTGACATCGAAATCACAAAAGAGGAAGGCATTTGCATTGGCAATCTATGGGCTCGTAATATTTCCAAGGGCGTTATTACACATTGATGAGGGGGTGATCAAGCTATTGGATTAGATGTAGAGAAAACACATGAGCCCTCTTCCTGCTATTCTGGCTGAAACCATTCGCTCCCTTAACTTTTGTAGACGTAATGGAGGACGGTTCATCGGTTGTGCACCGTTGTTACACATCTGGATTAAGAGTCATCTACCATGCCTAAAAAGGAAATTTGGTTGTCGTTTCTTCCAAGATTTTATTCCAATCAAAGCTTTCATAGACAGCGTCTGGATAGAAAATGGGAGCAAAGAAGAGTGGGGGGATTTCCTTAAAAGCTTGCTAGATTCTCAGATTACATGGAGGACGCCCTTTATCTCAAAAAAACCAGTACTCTATCGATGTGGGAAGCTTCCATGGGTTCCTCTTCTTGGAATATGGGGAGGAACAAACTACGCCCCAGCCTTAGTTCGCAAGTAGTTTGGGTCCCAACAGTTTGTACCAATGACACATCGACTATGTGAGCTCGAGTTCTCTTATGACGATCCACAATGCCACCGTCTCATTTCTGGAATGGCAACAGCATGGAAGAAAGTTTACCTAGTAAAACCTGGAACCTCAGTGTCTTCAAAAAGGTATCCAGAATGAAGGCAAAATCGAAGGAAAGCTATTCTCCCATCGGACGGACCTAGCTGCGCTACTAAAAGGGATATTGATGAAGAGCTTAAAAAGGAAGTAGGCAAGATGAAGAAGATCTGAGTCGAGATAGATGAGAAAAACTCTAAACTGGAAGCACTGAGGAACGAAAACCTACTCTTGCGAGGGAAGCTGGAAGACAAACAGGCCATCATTAAGCAGTTAGTTGAAAATTGCGATAAGAATGAATGGGAGAAAGAGAATTGGAAACGAGAGTATATCCGGTCTGCATGTCAAGTAGAAGACTTCATAGAAGAAGTACGAAGGGTCACTTGGGTCGCAAAGGAGATGGGTGAAGAAGCCAATGACATAATTACTGGTACTTGGCCTAACTCATTCTCGGGACAGCAGAAGATGATCAGCTACATCAAGAAGGCCCGTAAGCAATATGACCATCTCGGAAAGTTCTTTTAGTCTTTGATGTAATAAAATGGGCCAGACCACCATGGCTTTCTTTATTTGGTTTTAGGATTCCTTTGGTGATTTAGTGTTGCGCTAAATGTTTAGGCATAGACAGTCATTAGAGTTTGAAAGTGTTACGATAGTGGCCATTCAACTCAATCACATTAATAAAAATAGCATGTGCATCATGCATCATTTACCAATTCATACACAAAGTCTAATAAAAGAATTCCCATTTTTAAAAAGGGGTGAAAGATTGGTACTCGACATCCATATTCAACTTGGCTACAAGCAAGACTCATGGCGGAACAAACGGAAGGACGTCTCACAGATATTGAATCCAAGATAGAAAACATGGCAGAGCAAATGAAACAATTAATGGAGCTAATCAAGGGGAAAGCAACCCAAGTCCCCGTCAAAGAGACACAAGATCCCGCTTATCCCTCGGGATTCACCCCACAACGGATCTCAGTTCAGGAAAATCTGTTTCAGGAATCAGGTCCGTCCGCTAGCATTCACCTGAAACAAAATACTGCCTATGAAGAGAAGAAGACACTATCAAAGGAAGAAGGAGAATCTCAAAAGCTTGAGACAATAGAGAAGAGGCTTTGGGCCATTGAAGAATGCACTGTATTTGGATCTCTCTTGGTAGATGATCTCTGCTTGGTGCCAGATGTTGTGATCCCCTCAGACTTTAAGGTGCCAGACTTTGTGAAATACGATAGAACAAGTTGCCCTATCACTCATATCATGCTATTTTTAAGAAGAATACAACCACTCACAAAAGACGAAAAGGTGTGGATAGCACTTTTTCAAGAAAGTCTTACAAAGTCAGCATTACAATGGTATCTAAGTCAAGGTCCAAGAAACATCAAAACATGGAGTGACCTTGCTCAGGCTTTCATCAACAATTACAAACATATCATGGACTTGGCCCCGGATCGCCAAACTCTCTAGAATGTGGAGAAGAAAAAGCAAGAAACCTTCAACGAGTATGCTCAAAGGTGGAGGGATTTAGCCGCACAAGTTCAGCCAGCCATGATGGAGAGAGAAATGGTTACTTTATTTGTGCAAACACTAAAGTACCCATATTACGACAAACTTATTGGCAATTCGGCAACCAATTTCTCAGACATTGTCATGTCTGGAGAAAGAATTGAGCATGGGATTAGGACCGGGAAGATCACTGAATCCTTTAATGATGCCATGAAAAGAAGAGGACCATCCAAAAGAAAGGATGAGGAAGTACAACAAATAGGATGCAGAAGAGGGATTCCCCTCGTGGGTACTGTGGCTACTAGGCTTCGCCTATCCTATCCTACCAATAGGCCCAATAATTATCCTCCCAACAGGCCTAATCAATTACAACCACCTGTTCCGACCCCTCCAGTGCCCATACAAAGACAAAGAGAAATTTTTACGCCAATTCCTATGACTTACACTGAGTTATATCCAAAGCTCATTGAAAGTCAACTTATCCGTCCAATTCCTACAAGGCCAATGGAACCCCCATATCCAAGGTGGTATGACCCCAACATGAATTGCCCATATCATGATGGCGTTGTGGCCATGGTCTAGAAAATTGCATAGCTTTAAAACGCATAGTCCAGCAATTAATCGAGTCAAAGTGGTTGGACTTTTCCAATGAATCGAACGTCACTCACAACCCATTGCTGCCTCATTAAGCTAAACCAGTTAATGTGATAGAGGAACACTGACTAATAAAGAAGTTAGTCAATGACATTACAACTCCTCTTAAGCATGTATACTCATCGGTTGTGAAAGAATGGGTCATTATTGGAAAGCCTTCTCTTGGACATAAAGAAACCAAAGGTGAAGAATGGTGTGATTTTCATGACAATAAGGGTCATTCTATTCAGGAATGCTCAAAATTCTGTGAGAATCTATAAAGACTCATAGACTCATCCCAACTCAGCATTTTTATGTTAGATAAAAACGTTGATGCAAATGTAATCATTAAAGAGCGAAAAGTCAATGCTATGCCAAGACCACTAGTCATACCAATTTCAAAACCTACTGTCAAGCCTTTGAGGATTCAAGTCCCGACTCCATTCCCCTACAAATCAGATAAGGCTGTTCCATGGAAGTATGATTACACCTCTAACATTACATCAACTCCGTTAGAGGTTGGGGTGTTAGGTACCTCCTAAGAGCTTGGCTTAGGCCAAGAAAAACAAAAGAAAACAAGAGAAAACAAAAAGAAAGGATAAGGAGAACTATGGAAACTAGCACAGTGGTCTATGTGCAAAGCTGGAAACTTTCAGGGCTTAACTGCACATGGAAACTAGATTATGGAAAGACAGACATAAAACAGAGAAAGGGGATCAAATTGTACACTTAAATGAGTGGTACAATTAGAACTATCAACTTTAAGTTGATCATTTCGGCCATGCAAGTTTTTAAGGTGACTAGTGCCATACTAAGCCAAATTGTGGGAGACAACAATGATTGCTAGTCTAGTCTTGTCTACCACTAAAGAACTATTCACTAGTTAACTAGTTAAACTAACTAGTTTGTTAGCTAGTTACATGGCCGGTTACACATGGGTGATTATAGTACTTTGGTACTTGTGTTTGTCTTGTGCTTGGCATTATGGGCCATGCTTGGACTTAAGTGTCATTTGAATCAATGTTTTAATGGTGCATGTGTAACCGTGGGCAAGTGAGGACTTTAGTGAGCCATGCAAATAAGTTGGAGTTAAAGACTTGTGTTAGTGCCATTTTGAGCACAAGTGTCTTTCGGCCGAATTAAGTCAACACCATTTGTTTTGGTTTCATTTCAGATTTCCTTGCTTTCTCTTGACCGAGAGCTTGCTCATGAACTTCATTCACCATTTGGCTTGAAATCAAGCAAGTCTAGGAAGGAATTGAAGGAAACAAGCTAGAAGACTTGGTTTCGGCACAACATCACTTGGAATCAAGCTTTGTTCATGAGAAATGGAGAAGAACCGAACCAAGGCAAGCTAGGTTTGAGGTATTTCTTGTTATCTTTCCTTGAATCCATGGTATTTCTTCCATGAACAAGGATATTGAGTGCTTAAACGATGTTAAGCTAGGTGAATTAAGCAATTGTTATGTTGAAGGGAAAACCTAGTCTTGGCCGAAAGAATCATTTGATATAGCTTGGTGTTCTCCAATGTGTACATGGAAATTTATCCATGATTCAAGTTAATTGGTGCCTATTTGATCTTATGTTAGGCAATTTTGAGCAAGGAACATCAAAGTGTGGAAGTTAGTGTTTGGCCGAGAAGCTCATTTTGAGGTAATGTTATGTTCTTTGTTTGATTACATGGTAATGGTGCCATGAATAAGGGTTATTGATGATTTGGTGATTATATGATGGATTACATTGATGAACAACATTAAAGTGTAAAAATGGGTATTATGGCCGAGAGCATGGATTAGAGTAATTAGGTGTTCTTCATCTAATTGCATGGTAATGGTGCCATGAACATTGATTAATGATGATTAAGCGATTGTATGTTGGATTAGATGTGTGAAGAACATTAGTGTTTGGCAATGGGCATTATGGCCGAGGGCTTGAAGTAGTGTAATTTGGTGTTCATCACTTGGTTACATGGTAATGATGCCATGAGTGATGTTCATTGAGGATTAGATGATCATGTAATGAGTTAGTTTGATGGATAACACAAATATGTGGAATTGGGCATTGTGACCGAGAGCTTAAGCTTGTATGTTGTAGTGTCCTTCATTGAAATCATGGTAGTTAGTCCATGAGTAAGTGTTGTTGATGCCTATGTATTGTTATGGTAGGCATTGTGATTGAAGAACACTTGGGCATTTGAAGTTGGCTTGAAACCGAAAGCTCTTGAGGTAGGGTTCACTAACACTTGATGTTGCTTGGTAATGTACCATGGTTCAAGTGTTTAGAGTGGCTAAGTGATGGTTAAAATTTGCCAAATGACCTTAGTTGCTTGATGGGCTATTGAAAATACTTGGTCTACTTGTTGATTAGCTAATTGACTATTGTACATGTACTAGAAATGCAAGTAAATGTGGCCTATTTGCTTGGCATTTTGGAGCTCTAAGTGGAAGTGGTATGTTGAAGGTTTTTTTGTGTGCATTGTGCACATGGGTACATGTATGGTTCATTATGGCCGAGAGCAAACATGTGGAGTGTGTGTGTGTACTTGTGTGCTTTGGTGTTTCCATGTGCTTGCTAACCCCACTTATGGTATTATGGATTATTTGCTATGGTTAATTATCTTGTATATGTATGTGCTTGGTTTCCTTGTCTTGGTGTTTGTTTTGCAGGTAAAGCTAGCTAATGGGAGGTTAAGCTTTGAGTGAATACTCAGCTTAACTAAATAGACTCTTTTTAGAGTTGAATATATATGAGTGAATCCTGCTGAGTTATACTCACTGCCCATCCTTTTATTTCAGGCAAGGACATTTGGCCTGAGTAGTGCTAGCTTGCTTGTTGCTTGTGTTTTGCACTAATTTGCTTAGTTTCCAAGGTACGTGCCAATGTGTGCTTGGCTTATCATTTTAGGTTCATTACAAGTCTTATATCTTTGTTGGCCGAGACTTATGAGCTAAGTTTGTAGGCTGTAGTTGGAGACTTGTCTAGGGGAGGCTATGGATACTTGGACTTTGGCTCTGATCATAATATTTGCTTTCATGACAATGAATCAGGCAATTGGGTTGGTGTTGCAGTGTGTACTTTTGTATGGAATTCTCAAAGTCCTGTTTGACCATTAGTGGTCTTGGTATGTAAATACTTGGCATGTTTAGCTTTTGGTTTCATGGCATGTAGCCATGTTGGACACTAGGTAGACTACTCTTTTGTGTACATATGTGTAGTCCTTGATGCCTAGACTTGTGTTGGTTTTGTTGGGTTTATATGCCAAGTTATGTATGGACTTATGGATGGCTTTATGCCTGTGCTTGGATACTAAATGTTATGGGCCAATGTTTGGCACTTTTATGTGATTAGTTATGGGCCTTGTCTTATGGAAATGTTGTGCACCAGTATGTGTATGTTGTTGGCCGAGAGCATCATGTGCATTATACCTATGGTTTCAAAATCAAAAACCAACATTGAGGCTTCTTGGTTGTCATATAAGTAGCACACTTGATTGCACACCAATTATGCACTTAAAACTTCATTAAGTGTTGCCTTGCTTGGAATGCAAGTAATCAATATAAGCCTTGCTTGTTGTGCAAGTTAGTGGTATTGGGCCTTGCCTTTTTGCTGCAAGTAATTGTTGGTCTTGTTTTAAAGCCACCTGGGCCACCTCCCAGGCCTCTTAACTTAAGAAAATAAGACTTAATGTTGCCATTGTTTGCTTGGCCGAATACTAGAAGCTAAATTCAAAAGTTGGGCTTGTGAGTTAAATTAGAAACATATAGGCCAGGGCCTGAGTGAGGTGTGACATTGGGAGTATGACTAGAAGTGGTCGATGTTATTCGCTGGAGCAGATGGACAAGCTCCAACAAGATATGAATATCACAGACCTAACAAACGAGCCTATTAGCACAAATACATCAGAAGATCAAGGAGTGCCTCGAGCGGTAACAGATGAACAAGCTGGCGAGTTTCTCAAACTCATAAAGCAAAGTGAATATGGTATCGTGCAGCAGTTAAACCGCCTGCCAGCAAAGATTTCCATACTCTCACTACTCTTAAGTTCTGACGCTCATCGAGAAACCCTTCTTAAAGTCTTGAACAAGGCCTATGTTGAGCAAGATATTTCTGTGAATAATTTTGACCACCTCGTCAATAATATCACGGCACAGAATCTCATCACATTCACTAACGATGAGATACCAGCAGAAGGAAGAGGTCACTCTAAGGCTCTACATATTTCGATTAAGTACAAAGATCGAATTATGGCTAGAGTCCTTATCGACAATGGGTCAGCTCTAAATGTAATGCCACTTGAAACCTTACATAAGCTTGGTATAGACCCATCATACCTCAACAACAGTCATATCATCGTTCGAGCATTTGATGGGACGAGGAGAAATGTTGTTGGAGAAATAGAACTGTCGATAGGGATCGGCCCCTGTGTCTTCCACATCACATTCCAAGTTATGGACATTAACCCTTCTTATAGTTGTCAGTTGGGAAGACCATGGATCCATATGGCCGGGGCAATTCCCTCTTCATTACATCAAAAACTGAAGTTCATCATTAAAGGAAAATTAATAACAGTCTTTGCTGAAGAAGACATTCTCCTATCTAGACCTGCGGTTGCTCAGTATGTCGAGGTCAATGAAGATGTACCTGATTGCTCCTTCAGGTTTTTTGAAATTGTTAATGCTACCTATGTTGGTGAATATGGAGAAGAACCCGTGCCTAGCATCTCCAAAACGAGTTGCATGGTCGCCAAACTCATGATGAAAGGAGGATACTCACCGGTGTTAGGTCTGGGACAAGATTTGCAAGGGATCTCAGAGCCATTGAAAATCTCTATAAACGAAGGGAAATACGGCCTAGGTTTTACATCGACAAGGCAAGATAAAATGAAGACGATAGCTGAAAAGATAGAAAAGAGGATTGCACGACTAAAAGGGCATCCCCTATAGGGAAGAAATCTGGATATCCCTGACATCACTGAAACATTCGTGAGTGGTGGCTTGATTCCAAAAAATGACAATAAAGGCACGCTGACCATCAGCATCAACAAGTTTTTTGAACATCTTTCGATTCAGGCAATAATTAGTGATTCACCCGAAAATGAGGAGCTCGTTCGACCCTGTAGCCCACGGGATGTGCTGAACAATTGGGAGGTGATAGAACTGCTTGTTGTAATTGAAAGCTTTTCAAAGTAATCTAATAGTAAAAACCTCCTAAAGAAAGGTTCAATCAATAGGGTGTAGTCTTTGCTTAAGTGAACCTTTTAGTTATTGCTTTTCATTCCAATAAAGTTGTGATTTATGCACATTATAAATAAAGCACCAGTTTGCATTCATCTCATTCTCGCCATTTTCTCTTCTCTCTTTTCTCTTTGGCTAATGCAGACGTGAAACTCTCTTTGATGACAATGAAAGAATGAACTTTGATAATCCTGTAAACATTGCTGACTCGGATGACGAAGATCTTCAAATATCTCCTGAGTTATTAAAAATGATCGAGCAGGATGAAAAAGAAAGAGCAACAAGTCAGGAACCAACTGAGACATTCAATTTGGGAAACAATTAGGATGTAAAAGAAGTCAAGATCGGCACTCTATTTCCTCCTAAAGAGAAAGAAGAACTAATCCATTTATTGAGGGAATATGTAGACGTATTTGCTTGGTCATACCAAGATATGCCTGGCTTAAGCTCGGACATAGTGCTACACAAAATACCGTTGAAGCTTGGGGCGAAGCCTGTCAAACAGAAGCTACGAAGATAAAAGCCGGATCTGATCTTGAGAGTAAAAGATGAGATTCGAAAACTATGGGATGCAGGATTCCTTGGAGTCGCTGAATATACAGAATGGGTTGTCAACATAGTTCCGGTTGAAAAGAAAGAAAGTGGGAAGCTAAGAGTTTGTCAAGACTACCGGCCCTTGAACGATGCCAGCCCTAAAGATAACTTCCCACTTTCTCACATTGATATGCTAGTGGATAATACTGCGGGAAACTCTAACTTTTCCTTCATGAATGGTTTTTCTGGGTACAATCAAATCAAACTCGATCCAGATGATATGATAAAAACTGCTTTTGTTACCCTTTGGGGTACCTTCTACTATAAGGTGATGCCTTTTGGGTTAAAAAATGCTGGTGTTACATACCAAAGAGCCATGGTCGCCTTATTCCATGACATGATGCACAAAGAGCTTGAAGTATATGTAGATGACATGATTACCAAAACTTTCACTGCTGGGGGGCATCTAAATGTACTAAAAAAATTATTCGATAGACTTCACAGGTATCAACTAAAATTGAATCCTGCCAAATGTACTTTTGGAGCCTCTTCAGGCAAGTTATTGGGTTTCATGGTAAGCAAAGATGGGATTCGAGTTGACCCAAGTAAAGTCCAGGCGATACAAGAAATGCAACCCCCGAAGACTCCAAAAGAAGTAAGAAGTTTTCTAGGCAGAATCAACTTCATAACAAGATTCATATCACAATTGACGTCCAAGTGTGAACCTCTTTTCAAATCACTAAAGAAGAACAATCCGATTGAGTGGAATAATGAATGCCAAGAGGCATTTAAGAAAATCAAGCAATACCTATCAAATCCACCAATCTTGGCACCACCCTGATCTAGAGAACCGTTGATTCTATACTTATCAATACAGGATTCTTCATTAGGATCCGTACTAGGTCAACGTGATGAGACAGGCAAGAAAGAGCATGCAATTTACTATTTGAGCAAGAAGCTTACCACATATGAAGTGAAATACTTAGTAGTAGAAAAGTCTTGTTGTGTCCTTGTATGGGTAGCAAACCGACTACGACACTACATGCTCAACAACACCACATTGCTGATCTCCAAGACTGATCCCATCAAGTACATCTTTGAGAAACCGGCTTTATCAGGAAGGATCCCAAAATGGCAAATGCTGTTGTCTGAATACGACATACAATATGTCACCCAGAAGGCCGTAAAAGGGAGTGCGATTGCTGAATATCTGGCTTATAGAGCGTTGAATGATTATAAGCCAATGAAAATGGACTTTCCTGATGGAGATATAATCAAAATTGAACAGGAAGTCTCTGAAGATGATGAAACATGGAAAATGGCGTTCGATGGAGCATCTAATGCTTTGGGACAAGGGATTGGAGTTATACTTATCTCTCCAAGTGGAGAACAGTACCCCCTCACAGCGAAAATCACATTTCCTTGTACCAACAACATAGTAGAATATGAGACATCTGCTATGGGACTCCAAATGGCACTGGGACTGAAGGTACGAAATCTCCGAGTTTATGGAGATTCCGCATTGGTCATATATCAAATAAATGAAGATTGGGAGACAAGGGATTCAAAATTGATCCCTTACCAAAAGCTCATACTAGACTTGGCAGGAAAGTTTAACAGTATAAGCTTCCATCATCTTCCAAGGGAAGATAATCAAATTCTGGATGCTTTAGCTACTTTAGCTACCATGAACAAGATAAGCGACCTTGAGCATACTCCTGTTTTTGAAATAAAAGTACTAGATTCCCCAGCTTACTGCATGAGTGTGGAAGAAGAATTGGATGGGAAACCTTGGTATCATGATATCAAAAAATACCTCCAAGAACGAGTATATCCACCAGAAGCATCAGAAAATGACAAAAAAATTTTACGAAGGTTGTCAATGGGTTTTCTTTTAAACCTGGACATACTTTATAAGAAAACCCCAGATTCGATGCTACTTCACTGTGTAGAAGCTCATGAAGCACGAAAGATCATGGAAGAAGTTCATGCTGGAATGTGTGGAGCACACACTAGTGTTCATACCATGGCAAGACAAATAATGAGGGTGGGCTACTATTGGCTCACATTAGAAAGTGATTGCATCAATCATGTAAGAAAATGTCATAAGTGCCAAATATATGCCAACAAGATCCAAGCTCCACCTGCTCCTCTTAATGTAACAGCAATACCTTGGCCTTTCGCTATGTGGGGGATTGATGTCATTGGAGCAATTACCCCCAAGGCTTCTAATGGTCACAAATTCATTCTAGTGGCAATAGACTACTTCACCAAATGGGTAGAAGCTGTGTCTTATGCAAGTGTAACACAAAAGGTGGCATGTCAATTCATTAAAAAAGAGATCATTTGTCGGTATGGGTTGCCAAAGCATATCATCTCAGACAATGCCACAAACTTAAATAATGAAATGATGCAGACTTTGTGCCAACAATTCAAGAGCAAGCATCTCAATTCAGCACCTTATCGACCAATGATGAATGACGCAGTAGAAGCGGCCAATAAAAATATCAAGAGAATTATTGAAAAGATGATTGTCACTTACAAGGACTGGCATGAGATGTTACCTTTCACACTACATGTTTTCAGAACTTCTATTCGTACTGCTACTGGAGCAACACCTTTTTTTTCTGGTATATGGTATGGAGGCCGTATTACCCATTGAAGTTGAGATTCCTTCGTTGAGAGCATTAATGGATACCCAATTGGAAGAAGCGGAATGGGTCAGGACTAGATATGAGCAATTAAACCTAATTGATGAAAGAATAATGATGGCCCTCTGTCATGGACA
The DNA here is from genome assembly GCA_005392925.1 of Aquilaria sinensis. NCBI lineage: Eukaryota > Viridiplantae > Streptophyta > Magnoliopsida > Malvales > Thymelaeaceae > Aquilaria > Aquilaria sinensis. Next base: position 103,339 of record SMDT01000310.1, read on the forward strand.
ACTCTATCAAAGGAGGATGATTCGTGCTTACAATAAAAAGGTTCGCCCATGACAATTTCATGAAGGAGACATAGTGCTCAAGAAAATCTTACCCATTCAGCATGATCCTAAAGGAAAATGGACACCAAACTATGACGGATCATATGTGGTGAAGAAAGCCTTTTCAGGAGGAGCTCTAATTCTGGCGGAAATGGATGGACGAGAGCTACCAAAACCAGTAAATTCAGATTTAGTGAAGAAATATTTTGCTTGATGATGAAGTTTTCGGACATAAGGGAAGAAATGGGTACAGGGTTGCCAGAGCTTGTTCGATCAAAGTTGTCAAAGAGAGCGTTCTTCTCTCAGACTTTCATTGTTCTTTATCTGTACCCAAGACTTTTATATTCCCTTACTCATAAATGAAAAGCCAATTCTTTCTAGCTCTTTTTCTTCGAATCTCACATTCAACTTTTATATTCCCTTACTCATAAATGAAAAGTCAATCCTCTCTAGCTCTTTTTCTTTAAATCTCACATTTTTGCTGGCCTCAAGTATACAATAAATTGTGACTTTGTAGGAAGGATAGTCATAATTAAAACTCAGAAAAAGAAAAGGCCGTAGATTATTTTGATAAGCTTTATGAATTAAAACAGGTAAGATCGAGGTCCTGCTTTGCGAACAGCACAAAACATTGGCCAATAGGAAAAAGAATAACAAACCTTCGGGTGATTCCCTTGATGGTTGTCTGGATGATCGCTTCAAAAGTCTTACAATTGAAAATAGGAGCATGATTATATCAACAAGAAGGAAATACACTCATGAAGGTTTCGTGAACCCAACAACAGGGACGAGTATCCAAAGAGACATAAAGTATGAGGCGGGCGAACGTTAAGGAAGTTGAGGCCAAAATTCAAAGACAAGTAAAAAATTTCTTTGAAGGGGCTTTCGAAAAGAATTGAGCTTTTGAGGCAATGGACAAGAGCTGAGAAGCATGAAGAGATTCAAATGTAGTCCGAGAAAGCAATCACAAAAAAAAAAAGATCTAGTAAAACAAAGACATGAAGAACAAGATCCAGAAAAAAAAAAGTCATCAGTTACACATGCCCTGCATTCATGCATTTCGCATTATGCATGCATGGCTTTTGCATAACAGGGATCAAACTGAAAACATATCCGCGGCATGATTGAGATTCCAACTTCATCAGCCCTTCACTGGATGCACAGCTAATCCGCTGGACCAAACTGCGTCAAGAATTCAACATTACGGTCAAGGATAAGATAGACATCGAAAAATATTGTCGTTGATAATTTTTCAAAAGCTAACAATAGATTCGATAATCGATGCTACACCCATAAGGGTAGGATTGATGTCAGCTCAATGGAATATAGAAAATAAGAGATAGCTATGGTCAAGGATAAGGTAGACGTCAAAAAATATTGTTGTTGACAATTTGTCAAAAGCTGGCAATGGATTCGATAATCGAGGCTTCACCCACAAGGATAGGATCGACAGAATATCAAAGATAAGAGATATCTATGACATCAAAATATTGTCAAAAAGTAGGATCCATTTTTCCGGTTAAGTGGCGGATATGGTACTCTGTGAGTCTCAAGTCGGTTGTCTCAGTTGCCCATAATAACTGATTCCTTCCTCCTTTCTTTCTTTTATTTCCTTCTAGAGAATGGACCCTACTCTTTCTGCCTTGTGAAAATACTTTCATTCTCTCCCAATGAACATTCTTAAAAAGATTTACCGAGTTCCCTGTGAACGATTAAGAGTTTTGATGCACAAAGGAATCCCAGAAGATGTGCGGTGGTTAATTGAAGCTAAGGTTCGTTTGGCAGGCGAAGTCCCAGATGCATTTGTGTCTCACATGCCTGGCATAGGCAAATGCTCTTATGCCAAAAAGCGAAGAGCGAAAAGGTTACAAGTCTGTCATAAATGTGGTCGATGGACTTGTAATATTAAATGTCGTTCTTTAGGAATGATCTCCGATAATCGAGAAGATAAAATACGATTTATCAAGATTGGCCTGAGTAAGGATTCGTTGGATGATATTCAATTGACTCTTGAGACGTATTCTTATGGATCAGTGCAACGCGAACTTTGATAGCCGAAGTGCTATCGCCCCGAACACCTTAGGACCCCCGAAAAAAGGAGCCAAACACCTGAGGCATGCGACCTCAGTAGCCCGTCAATACTAACCTCGGGAAACTACCGTAGAGCCTCCATCAGGAGGGCGACCAAACTAGCTTCGAGGAGGAGCGCCAGCCACCTCCTGTATGTGAAAGCCTCCTGAAGAGACCAACTTCGGCGCCCGTAAATACGCCGAAGTACCAGTATGACTCCGGGAAGAGGCCCCTCACCCCGAAGGGAGACGTCAACCCAGGGGACCTCGGAAGTACGGTGGGAGCCATCAAGGAGCCTCTGGCACACCGTACTCTTACAGCCCCCGACACGTCACCCCCAGACACACTCTGACACGCCGTCACAGCCTAAGTTCTGCAGGGCTACGCTGCGGCCTGAGGAGCTTGCAGGCGGCTAAGGGCCCCCATGCCCAGAAGTACAGATGGTATCCGTTCATACACGTGTTGCCATCCGAACGGCTCACCCCCTCCTATATTTACCAGGAGAATGGTCCGAGCCTGGGCGGCTCTCTCTCTCTCTCTCTCTCCTCTCTCCGTCAAAAATACTTTGAGGTAAATGGGCTTTTCTCTCCTCTCTTCTCTGCCCTTAAAAGAGAACACGGCCATGATAGGCAGGCCCTCCTACCACGAGCCAAAGACGCTGCCGGCCATCCCAGGTGATCCATACAGAGCACCCTCTCCCTGGGTTCATCTGCACCTCCGAAAGTCCCTGCTGCAATCTCCACGGCACACAGTGAAGATCCTGATGGCGCCGTCTGTGGGAAACCACTCCCAAGCCGTTGTTGTTGAAAACTTGGCATTCTAAGGACCAAGGACTTTCGAGGTCCCCGTCCGCACCAGAGGACCAACCGACGACCAAACCACCATGGCAGGGACTTCCTACCTGAGGGCGAATGTCCTAAACCTATTACCATGGCCTTCATACTCGAATTCCCACGCTTTGTCGTGGTCAAAGAGACGCATCAGTTAGACCGAAGATGGCCACAGCTAAATTCGGGCTGAAGGTCCTCTTCATCAGTACCTCATCGGAGAAGAGTCCCGTGTTAACTCACAGGAGTATAGGAAGCGGAGATCGACGAGATGAGTCCTCGGTGGGAAACATACCCTTCAGGATGTGACCTACGGGAGAAACAGGGTTAAAGTGACCTAGACTTCCCCGCCGAAGGAGTTCCGCACCCGAAGAGAAGTCGCCATCTCCTTGGCAACAAAGTCGGGTACCCCCTGCTGCAAAAAGCTGTCTACGCCATGGTGTCGGCTATTAGTACGGCAGATGGCAGGGGACTATAGCACAAAGGGTCCAACTTCGGCAAAATACCATAAGGGTGTAACAAAGCTCATCCGAAAGTGCGATGCAGTGCGTATTGAAAACACACCTCTCCTAGACAATGCCGAAGAAGCAAACAGCCTAACCAGGACAAAAAAATACCAAAATAGCGAGCCATCCGGGCATGGCAACGCTGAATATAGCAACTTCGGACGAAGGGAGGAAAGATCCTCCGAAAAGGAATCTCGCAACCGAAGAAGTCCCCAAGAAAACCCTCATGAAGTGGTAAAAAGTGCGGAGACGTTCCAGATGACATCTCCTAATTAAGGAGAAATTATTATGGAAAGGGTACGCAAGTCCGTTATAGAAAGGTATCGGCAAAAAAACGGTGCAAGACACTTCGCCTAGGAAGCGTGAAAATTGCCAAAGACATGCCAGCACCCAAAGACTGCCTTCGGAGTGGATAACCCCGAAGGATTACCTTTTGCCTCTTTGCAGTATGGGACATAGACCTCACCGGGCCACCCCCGATAGCACGCGAAGGAGTGAAGTTCTGCGTAGCAGCAGTGGACTACTTCACTAGGTGGAACGAGGCAGAACCCCTAACAACCACCCCTGCAAAAGATATGCAAAAATTCGTCTGAAAGAACGTGATATGCAGATTTGGCATACCGACGGTGATAGCAGCCGATAATGGTCCCAAGTCTATGAACAAGGGATTCCAAGAATTCATCACCAACGTCGGAAACGCACTCCGCCCCACTAGCTCAGCCCTAGAGCAACAAACAAAGTTGAGGTAACCAATAGAACTATAAAGAGGGACTATTAAAAAGGGTTGGGAAAAGCAAAGGGAAAGTGGCCAGGAGAACTTCCGGATAAACTAAGGAGATACTAGAGAACTCCCCGAGGGGCCACGGGGGAGACACCTCTCCAGTACAAAGGCCATTATCCAATCGAAGTAGTACGGCCAGCAGCTAGAATACAAGTGTTCGACGAAAGAGGAAACGACCCCGGGTTGAGAACTAAGCTCAACCTAGTTGACGAACACAGAAAAATGGCCAAGCTCAGAAGAAAGGCCTTCCAGCAGAAGTAGCCAGGAGCGCAAACCTGCATGACAGGCCAAAAGGAATAGGGAAAGGAGACCTCGTTTTCTGAAAGGCCGAGTCCGAACCCTGAAAACTGACCCATGGGGCACCTCGGCCAAATGGGAAAGGGCCTTACATTTGGTCTTAGAAGAGGTCCGAAAGGGAGTATACAAGCTTGCTGGCATTGAAGGAGGAAAACTGAAAAATGCAGGGCACTCGGAGGCCTTAAAGAAATTCTATACTTAGAATTTCAGATGAGAAATTGTACAAGTGAGAAATTTTCTCTAAGTACAGAAGTTTTCCCCTATCCGAAAATACTCACCGAGAAAAGGTGAAGTCCATCGACTCCTGAAAGTCTTGTTTTCTTTCTGAAGATTGATTGGGTTGTATGCCCAAAAAGGGTGAAGTCTAACGAATACGGCCGACAGGCTAAAATTTGCCTAAGGGAACTTCGCCAACAACGAACGTTTACCCGAAGATTGGCTGAGGAAACGAGCGAAACATGCCTTTCCGAAGTCCCTTGACCGAAAGTGGCCGGGACAATTAGGAAACAAAAATTGCTCGAAAGACTTAACTAAATCATGAAGGAAAATTTATTGAAGAAGGTCTTAAGTACAAGAAGAAGGTTACAAGAAGAAAAATACGAAGAAAAAGAGGAAGGCAAAGGCCCTAGAATATATAAGGGTCCCCGGCGTCATGGGAAGCTCTGGCTCCTGTGTCTTTAGCCGCCGCCTTCGATGCAGAAAGAGGAGCAAATGCTAGATTGAGGAACTCGAGTTTAGACCAAGTCCACCGAGGCCCCTCGGGAATATCCAGGGCAGCCAAAAAGGAAGGGTCGAGGTCCGGATATCTCTTTAGAAATTGGTGACGAGCTAGGCAAAAGCCGTCCTGAAAGGCAACCTTAGTCGCCCGAACGGCCTTGTCTTTCTCGACGTCCAGATCGTCCGCCTCATTCTGAAGATCCGAAACCTCCTTCCAAAGGTCTTCGACCTCCTTCTCCAGCTCCTTTATCTTCTTCTTGTTCTTTGAATCCTTCTCCAGTGAGTCAACCTTAGCTTGGAGTTCAGCATTCTCAGCCATCGCCTTCGCCAAAAGGGAAGATTCCCCTTCTTTTTCCTTTTGAAGGATCTCGTTGGCCGAAGTCAAGCTCACTACTTTGTCACCAAGGTTAGACATCTTCTTGGAAAAATCCTTCAAGAGCTCCTCTTGGCCCTTCAAGAATTCCTCCCGAAGATTGGCAACCCTCTCCTTGGCTATGTGGCTCAACTCGGTGTTCGTCACAACCGAGTTAGCACAAAAAACCTTGGCCTTCTCAAGTTTACCTTCAGCCCAAGCCCGGACCGAAGACTGCTTTGCTGCCCAAACTCGAAGGTATCCACTATACCCCAGGAGCTGCAAAAAAGAAGGTACTTAGTGAAATTTACACAAAGAAAGCCAAAACACTTAGACAAAAAAGTGGGAGGAAAAATGAAAAAGCCTGAGGAATTACCTGAGCAGCATGCTTAGAAACTCTAGCGGCAAATGAGTCCTCGGAAGCGCACTCCTCAGCAACTGCCTTGAAAGAGGCCTGAGTGAGCACCCCTCTCACCATCTGGGGAGCCATTTCCTGGCAGTCCTCGGAGAATAGGTTCATGTCCTCCATAAAAGACCAGAACGGCTCCCTTGGGACCTTGTCCTTTGGGATGTGGGAATCCTGAAGAGCCCGCTTACGGCATGTTCCACCATCCAAGCTGAGGGCGCTAGATCCACTGAAGAAGTTGAAAACATAAATCAGACAAAGCCCCTTAAACTCTACAGAGTTATGACGATATAAGTATAAAAAATGGGGGCAGGAGACAAACCTGGTGCGACCTCAGCACAGTCGTCATCAGAGTCCCGGACCTCTTCCACGTCGGTAGGAACATGTTTGCCTTTATCCCTTCGGCGTTTTTCCAGCTCCTCGGCAGAGGGATTCCCCGCCAAAGAGCCTACAAGATCTGCTGACGTGGCGGGACTCAAAGAAGCAGGAAAGGCAATCACCCCGGTAGGAACCTCGGCCGTAGTTTCAGGCTCGGCGAGAGTTGCAACCTTGGTGGAAGTTGCAATGACATCGCCAACCTTAGTGGAAGTAGCAATGATGTCACCAACCTCGGCAGAAGTTGCAATGACACCAACTCCCGCCGCATCCTCCGGGGGTTGAAGAAGGATGTCCTTCTTCACCTTCTTGGCCGAAGACGGTCCGCTCCCTGTAGTCTTGCGCCTCTTGGAGATGCCTTTCTTCGTTTGCTCTCCCTTCTCGGCCTGACCAAGGAAGAGAGACTTATAGTAGGCAGCGGACTCGTCGCCCATCTCTGAAAAAGAGGGAAAACATCAGCGTCAGTCCAGACAGGCACTTATGTTGAAAACTTTGAGAGAAAACTTACTTTCAAAAAAGGCCTCATAAGTGAGCTCGCTCCAAAGGAGCTTCACTAGCCAAGAGTCCTTCCCCTCGATAGCAGGAGCTGGCATGCCAAGATTTGTCTTGTGCTCCGTAACCACCCCTAACTCTCGAAGAACCTCATCGGTCATGAGTTTCCACATGATCGGGAAAGGGTAGAGGGAACGTGGAGGGACCTTGGCATCCCAATCGGCGACAGCACGGATACGTCTGTCGAAGTCCGCAAACCTCGCCGCCAACTCAGGACTTAGCAACTTCTTGGGATCAACGACATCCATCTCCAGCTTTCCCCGAGCCCACTTAGTCGGAACATGTGACTAGGCCTCCGCCACCTTTAGGAAGAAGAACTTCCTTTGCCACCCTCGCCAACTATCCTTGGTAGTGAAGGTGAACATGAATTTTTTGCTCCCAGATCCCCGAGGTAGCATGAAATAAAAGTCACCGTTCGGAACCGGATAGAGCTTGTAATACTCCATGAACAGGATAAAATGGGATTCTACCCCGAAGACCCCGCATATGCAGAGAAAGACATTGAAATAGCAGTATGAGTTGGGAGGAAGTTGATTCACGCCTATGCCATGAAATTGGCAAAAGTCGCAAATCATCTTCGCTGGAGGATACCGAAGTCCGGCCTTCAGTTGGGCTCAGAAAACGGTAACTTCGTCGTCCTGGTTCATAAAGCTAAAGTGACCGAGGTAGGACAATCTTGTGGTGGCGTCCGAAGGGAGGAAAAATTTAGTTGTCCACCTCTCTAATTTCTCAAAAGTGGAGCAACAAGGGTGAGACATAAGAGATTGCCAACTCTCGGGAATAGCCGAAGACATGGTGGGCCAAAAAAGAGACTTCGGAAGAGAAGAAAAACAACTTCGGAAGCAAAAAGAAAAAGCAGAAACCGAAGGAAGAACTTACCGAAGGCCTTGCCGAAATCAGGATTTCTGAACGCCATCGTGCAAGATGTTGAAAATCACTCCGCCGCTAATACCACCACAAAAAGGCACGGAAGCAAATGAGAGCAAAATGAAACGCAAAGGAAAACAAATGAAGAGTGTGACAGGAGGAGACTTATATAGATCGAGGAAGGGCAGCCAAAAGGACATCATAACTGCTGCGTGAAGGCAAAACGTCGCCATAATTGCCCCTCGTGCGCAAAAAGGAGTGCCCATCCCAACCAGCATCCACCACGTGTCATCCGTCACAAGAAACTAGGACACGTTTTCTGACATCCTGAAGAAGTGGGCACGCTGCTCCAAAATGACACGCCTAGTTTCAAAGACGTGACGGTCCATTAGCCCATGGCAGAAAAAGTAAAGAGGTTGGGTATCTCGAGAACACCAAAAGGCAAACAGGTAACACTTGCCCGAACAAGGCTTACCTCCTACGTGGTAAATCACCTCCCCTGCGAACGTCGCACTCCTAGTCCCGAAAAGCGCCCCCGAAAGGACCACTAGCCGAAGTGTCCACTCCTGCTTTCCGAGGGGGGCATGTGATAGCCGAAGTGCTATCGCCCCGAATACCTTAGGACCCCCGGAAAAAGGGAGCCAAACACCTGAGGCACATGACCTCGGTAGCCCGCCAATACTAACCTTGGGAAACTACCGTAGTGCCTCCATCGGGAGGGCGACCGAACTAGCTTCTAGGAGGAGCGCCAACCACCTCCTGCAGGTGAAAGCCCCCTGAAGAGACCAATTTCGGCGCCCGTAAATACACCGAAGTACCAGTACGACTCCAAGAAGAGGCCCCTCACCCCGAAGGGAGACGTCAACCCAGGGGACCTCGGAAGTATGGTGGGAGCCATCAAGGAGCCTCTGGCACACCGTACTCTTACGGCCCCCGACACGCCACCCCCAGACATGCTCTGACAAGCCGTCACAGCCTACGTTCTGCAGGGCTACGCTGCAGCCTGAGGAGCCTGCAAGCGGCTAAGGGCCCTACGCCCAGAAGTACGGATGGTATCCGTTCATACACGTGTTGCCATCCGAACAGCTCACCCCCTCCTATATTTACAAGAAGAATGGTCTGAGCCTGGGGGGCTCTCTCTCTCTCTTTTTCTCTCTCTCCGTAAAAAATACTTTGAGGTAAAAGGGCTTCTCTTTCCTCTCTTCTCGGCCTTCAAAAGGGAACACGGCCACGACAGGTAGGCCCTCCTACCACGAGCCAAAGACGCTGCCGGCCATCCCAGGTGATCAACACAGAGCACCCTCTCCCTGGGTTCATCTGCACCTCCGGAAGTCCCTGCTGCAGTCTCCACGGCACACAGTGGAGATCCTGGTGGCGCCCAGCGCCATCAAACTTCTTGGTTTATGGAGTATTTTTCACGAAGAACAAGAGCATTATAGTCCCAAGAATTTGACTTTAAAAGACTCTGTTTGCCAGTTTGTAAGAAAACTGGATGGGAAGCAAATCCCTGACTCATAGAAGGCGTTGAAGCCATTACTGGACGTAAAACTAGTGGAAGATGTGAGCCACAGTCACAATTACTGTACATACAATTTGTCATATTTGAAAAATTTACTTTTCTTTTGACAATAATGCACTTGCTCCTGTAAGCGTAATTAACATATTATCCTTTCATCGCTATAAATGCGTGTTCTTCTTTCCAGTTAAGTAGCGGATACGCTATCCCGTGACTCTCATAGTCGGTTATTTCAGTTTCCTACAATAACTGATTTCTTCCTCTCTTTTCTCAAATTCTTCTCTCATCAATGGATTCTACTCTTTCCAACCTGCGGAAGTACTTTCCTTCCCTCTCAATAAATGTTCCTAAAAAGATTTACTAAGCTAGATGTGAAAGAATCAGAGTTTTTATACACAAAGGCATTCCTGACAATGTGCGGTGGTTAATTGAAGCTAAGGTCCGTTCGGCTGGTGAAGTTTCAGATGCATTTATGCCCCGTATGCCCGGCTTAGGTAAAAGTGCTTATGCCAAAAAGTGAAGAGCAAAAAGGCTAGGCGTCTGTCATAAATGTGGACGATGGAATTGCGATACTAAATGTCGCTCTTTAGGATTCATCTCCAAAAATCGTGAAGATAAAAGAAAATTCAGTAAGAATGCACTGCGTAAGGAATCTCTGGAGGATATCTGAGGGACTCTTGAAATGCATTCTTGTGGAATAATGCAACGTGAAATTGTCGATTAATGGAGGACTTTCCATAAAAAACGAGACCGTTACAGTCTTGGGAATCTGACTTTAAAAGACCTTGTTTGCCAATTTGTAAGAAAACTGGATGGGAAGCAAATTCCCGACTCATAGAAGGCGTTGAAGCCGTTACTAGACGTAAAACCAATGGAAGATGTGAGCCACAGTCACAATTACTGTACGTACAATTTGTCATATTTGAAAAATTTACCTTTTCTTTTGACAATAATGTACTTGCTCCTGTAAGCGTAATTAACACGTTATCCTTTCATCGCTATAAATGCGTGTTCTTCTTTCCGGTTAAGTAGCGGATACGGTACCCCGTGACTCTCATAGTCGGTTATTTCAGTTTCCTACAATAACTGATTTCTTCCTCCCTTCTCTCAAATTCTTCTCTCAAATTCTTCTCTCATCAATGGATTCTACTCTTTTCGCCCTGCGAAAGTACTTTCCTTCCCTCCCAACAAATGTTCTTAAAAAGATTTACCAAGCTAGATGTGAAAGAATCAGAGTTTTTATACACGAAGGCATTCCTGACAATGTGCGGTGGTTAATTGAAGCTAAGGTCCGTTCGGCTGGTGAAGTTTCGGATGCATTTATGCCCCGTATGCTCGGCTTAGGTAAAAACGCTTATGTCAAAAAGCGAAGAGGAAAGAGGCTAGGTGTCTGTCATAAATGTGGATGATGGAATTGCGATACTAAATGTCGTTCTTTAGGGATGATCACCAGAAATCGTAACGATAAAAGAAAATTTATTAAGAATGGCCTGCGTAAGGAATCTTTGGATGATATCCGATTGACTCTTGAAACGCATTCTTGTGGAATAGTACAACGTGAAATTATCAGTTTATGGATGACTTTCCATAAAGAACAAGATCGTTACAGTCTTGAGAATTTGACTTTAAATGACCCTGTTTGCCAGTTTGTAAGAAAATTGGATGGGAAGTAAATCCCTGACTCATAAAAGGCATTGAAGCCATTACTGGACGTAAAACCAGTGGAAGACGTGAACCAAAATCATGACTACTGTACATGCTAGTTTTCATTTTGGAAATTTTCCTTCTCTTTTGACAATAATGTACCTACTCCTGTAAATGTAATTGATGTGAACCACAGTCACGACTACTGTATATGCTAGCTGTCACTTTTGAAAATTTTCCTTCTCTTCCGACAATAATGTACCTACTCTTGTAAATGTAATTATTGCATTATCTTTTTACCTCTATAAATACATTCTCTTCTTTCCATTTCTCACAAGGTTAAGGATAGGAATGGAGAAAACCTCAACTCGTAAATCCTGAAGTATTTGTGTATTTTCTGGGGCTTTCCCTGGAAAAGATGAATAGTATTTAAAGGCAGCCAACCATTTGGGTAGATTATTAGCTTAGCGAAAAATACATTTAGTTTATGAAGGAGGTAGTGTCGGATTAATGGGAAGTGTAGCATCAGCAGCATCTTTAGGAGGAAGTCAAGTTTTGGGCATTATCCCTGGACCTTTGAAATTTGTTTCTAGGGGCACGATTGGAGAAGAATTAGTGGTTAAAAATTTGCAAGAGCTTTTGTTACAAATGCTTTTTAATACTGATGCTTTTATCGCACTACCATGAGGTTTTGGCACATTGGGAGAAATCTTCCAAATTGTTTTCATGGCCCAACTTAATTTGCACAAGAAACCCATTGGGTTGTTGAATGTTAACAATTTCTTTACAGGTCTGATATATTTTGTGGATTACGCTGTGCAGAAGAATTTTATATCAAAAGTGGCGTGACGAATCCTAATATCTGCAACAACTGCTGAAGAATTGCTAGATAAAATGCAAGCTTTTGTTCCTGAACCAGATCCAGCAATGATTCAGATAGACTGGACACAACAGTCTTTCCCGATCAGTTCCATCCCATAATTGTCCTTTACCCGGCCTGTGGAAGCATTGTAGAAGAAAAAGTGATCCGATCTGTTCTTTTTGTCCTTTAGTTTTATTGTCAGCATTTTTTTCGTATTTCAGTTTTTCTTTTCAGGGAATTTCTTCTTGCTTTTTTACTTTTTTAGGATAGTTTTGTTCATGCTGATATTAAAACCATAGGACAAAGCCTTTAGTTTCGAATGGCTGAGTAAGGAGTAATTTTTTTGCTCCTGAGACGCATCCTATTAGGTCTACTAGTCATGATATTTTGGGGTAGCTAAGCTTCAACCTTATTTGGATGACATATATCACAAGGGAATCTATATTTTCTGAAGAAAATGTTAGATGAAACCTGGATATTGATTCCAAACATTCGTTCCCTTACATAATTTGTCAGTTTTATTGCCATTTTATGGAATTTTTCATCATCAAGATTCACTCATTTCATGGAAGTTTAAATTTTTGCACTCACCTATTATGAAAATTCACACTTCCAAAGAAAATTATTCCAACTTCAATTGCCTTCATACAAATTTTGCTTAAGGTACTAAGAAAAGCTCCTTAACCTCAAAAAGGAGAAAAGAGTTTTTCTCCATTGTCTATTTTTCTTGGACGATAGGAGAGTTCCTGTCGTAGAGGTACTAAGGAATGCTCCTTAACCTCAAACTCAATCAATTTTTCTTGGATGATAGGAGAGTTCCTGTCTTAGAGGTACTAAGGAATGCTCATTAACCTCAAACTCAATCAATTTTTCTTGGACGATAAGAGAGTTCCTGTCGTAGAGGTACTAAGGAATAGGAGAGTTCCTGTCGTAGAGGTACTAAGGAATGCTCCTTAACCTCAAACTCAATTAATTTTTCTTAGATGATAGGAGAGTTCTTGTCGTAGAGGTACTAAGGAAAGTTCCTTAACCTCAAACTCCATCAATTTTTTTTAGACGATAGGAGAGTTCATGTCGTAGAGGTAATAAGGAAAGTTCCTTAACCTCAAAAAGGAGGAGGAAAAGGTTTTTTCTCCCCAGAGTTTAGGCGACGAGAAGGTTCTCAATGCTTAGCTAAGGTCAGACAAAATTTGGTAACAACTTTGCATGCGTCATGTCCCATGAAGCATGCAAAGAGGGGTAGCTGTTGACACTCAATTTCGTCCGACTATTAAAAAATTAAAAAAATTAAAAAAATTATTATTATTAATTAATTAGTTAATTAAAAAAAGAAGAAAAAAAATAAAAAAGTTTAATTAAATAGTTTAGGGGGGGCATTTTTGTTTCGTAAGGTTAGATAGTAAATATATATATATATATATATGTAAAATATAAAAAGGGGAAGTTTTTTTAAAGAATTGACAAAAATAAGAAGTTTGAGGTGAATCTGATAAAATTGAGAAGTTTGGGAAAAATTTGATGAAATCTGGAAATTCCAAGTAAATCTGGTAATTTTTCGCATGATTTTTGGGCCAAACAGATAAATTTGGTTCAATCAGTAATTTTGTGAAAAATATGGGACCAGACTGGTAGTTAATGAAAGATGAAGGACTAAAACTGTTATTTTGATCAAATTGTGAGATGAATCTTTTTTTAATTAAATTTCGAATTTTTTTTAATCAAAGAAATCCAATGCTCCTCCCCTACAGACAGGGGTTCAAACCTGGAAAAGAAGAGAGAAAAAAAGAAAGACTAGAGCCTCTTAATTAAAAAGTAGAAAATGTAGCTTTAGTCCCCTGGCTCTCGTTCCTTTTCCCAGAAAATCCTAAACTTTTTCTTGTTGCTTCCCAACGCCGTCATCCCTCTTCCGTTTATATCTAACTTCGCCGTTCTCCTCTCTAAGTGGCCGTTGGCAGCCATCAGTGTCGCCGTTTAACGAACCGTCCTCCTCTCTCTTCGCGTGTCCCTCCGCCACCTTCTCACCAGCCTAGCCCCCCCGTCGTTTTTTTTTTCTTTCTTGTTCTTTCCGTCGCTCGTCTGTCCGCCACCGTCCTGCCCAGTTACCTCCTCCTCGGCCGCCGTTTCCACCTCCGTCCCGTCAGCCCGCCGCCGGCAAAGCTAGCCAAGGCAGCCTCTCCCTCCATCGTCGCCGAAAAAACGAAGAATCGAAGGCGAAATCGTTTCTGACCCGCAAACCCGACCCCAATCCGACCCAGTGAATTGGTTTCTCGGTAGAACCTCTTTTTTAGCCCTCCTGATTTTATTTTCTGTTCATAAACGTCACTAACTTTCTTGTTCTTGCAGATAGGCCATTAACAGCAAAACTTTGAATGTTTATTTTTCGTTCTTTATTTTTTTTTTTATTTCCTTTTCTTTTTTTCTATGGAAGGTTATACCTCCTACTTTTATATGGATGGCCAAAACGCCCCACTTTATTTTTTTACATATTTATTTTTCTGTACTTTTTGTTAATTCTTTTATGTGGACGGCCAAAATGTCCCACTTTATTTTTTATTTTTTTTACTTATTTATTTTTCTGTACTTTTGTTAATTATTTTATGTGGATGGCTAAACGCCCCACTTCATTTATTTATTTATATTTTTTTTAATTTTTGCACTTTATTTTCTTTATGTGGATGGCCAAACGCCCCACTTTATTTATTTATTTTTTTTTTAATTTCTGCACTTTATTTTCTTTACGTAGATGGTTAATCGCCCCACTTTATTTATTTAATTTTCTTCATTTATTTACTTTCTGCACTTTATTTATTTATTTATTTATTTATTTTCTTTTTTCTTTTTTTTTTATGTGGACGGCCAAGTGCCTCATTTTCTTTATTTATTTATTTATTTACTTTCTAGTACTTTTACATTTTTATTTTATTTTTGTTGCATGGAGGGTCAGATCTCCCATTTTATTTACTTTCTAGCACTTTTATGTTTTATTTTTATTGTGTGGAGGGTCATATCTCCCACTTTATTTACTTTCTAGCACCTTTACGTTTTATTTTTATTGAGTGGAGGGTTATATCTCCCACTTTATTTACTTTCTAGCACTTTTACATTTTTACATTTTATTTTTATTGTGTGGAGGGTCATATCTCCAACTTTATTTACTTTCTAGCACTTTTACATTTTTATTTTATTTTTATTGTGTGGAGGGTCATATCTCCCACTTTATTTACTTTCTAGCATTTTTTATTGTGTGGAGGGTCATATCTCCCACCTTATTTATTTTCTAGCACTTTTACATTTTATTTCATTTTTTTATTTCTGTTATGTGGATGGCCAAGTGTCTCGCCTTACTTATTTTTTTTATTATTTGCTTTTTTTTTTGTGTGTTTATTTTATTATTTATATTATGAACAAGCCCCCATTCTTTTTATTTTTTTGTCGTGCTTATCTTGTTTAGCATTATTGGTTATTTGGAATGTTGAGTCACTACCATTTTTTTATTTTATTTTATTTTATTTATTTTATTTTTTAAAAAATAGAAGATCGAGCCCCATACATTTTTTTTTATCATTTTTATATATGGAAAGGTTGAGCCTTCTACACCATCCATTAAAACAACTTTTAAAAATATATTATCAAGTCTTTCGTCTTTTATTTTTCTGTTAATTTTTTTTTAGTCATTTGGAATGCCGAATCACTCATTTTTTTAATTATTATTTCCTTTAAATAACAAAATCCAACCTCTTATGCCGTTCATTAAAATAATTTCAAAAATTCATAACCGAATGATCTAATAAAATCAATGGTTTTGAATAAGTATATTTAAAATATATATATATAATATAAAACAAATTTGAGATCCACATCCAGCTGATCTAATAAGATCCATGGTTTGGATAATCATTTAAAAACCTTCCAAAAAAATAAAAAATAAAAAAGGGGTTAATTAAAAATAATATTAAAATCATTAAAAATCCATATTCGGATAATTTGGTAAAAATTTAGGACAAAAAAAATTAATAATTAATTAAAAAATTTAATAATAAATAAAAACTAAATTT
This sequence comes from Aquilaria sinensis, assembly GCA_005392925.1. NCBI lineage: Eukaryota > Viridiplantae > Streptophyta > Magnoliopsida > Malvales > Thymelaeaceae > Aquilaria > Aquilaria sinensis. The sequence continues at coordinate 119,205 of SMDT01000310.1, forward strand.
TATTAAATTCCATATCCGGGTGATTCAATAGAATCCATGGTTCGGAAATATTAAATTTATTATAAAATTATTATAAAAATTCAAGTATCAAGATTTAAAATTCCATATCTGGTTGATATGATAAGATTCATGGTTTGGAATTAAATTAAATAAAATTCATTAAAATTATTCTCAATCAAAGATTAGATCAAGAAATAAATAGTTAGGAAAAAATAAAAACTGAACCCTATGGTACCAATTTCCTGGCGCTTCAATAAGGTTATTTTAGCGTAACCGACTCACGATCTTAGAATCTTTTGCAGACCATAACAAGTATCCAATCGAATTAGGTAAACCGATTGGTGGCGACTCCTAAAAATCATGTTGCTACACATATTAAACCAAGAAGCAATCACAATCACAAAATCATCATAAGGTTTATCTACTCTAAGCATGAGTAGGAAAATTTTAGCTTATAATGCTTTAAAATAAACATAACAAGATCAAAAGAGAACTAAGAAAAGAATTATCTATGGCTAAATTTTCTCTTCTCCAAGAAATCTTTGATTGAACATTTACAAAACTATGTCAATCAACATAACTACCTCCAACAGCATTCTTCCATGAAAAACTATATTTTTTTTGTGTATATTTGCATCTCTCTTTTCTCTTTTTTTTTTTTCCTGAAATAACCCAAGAAAACCTAAAAATAAGGTAAACACGGTCTGGTACATGACTGTGTTACCCCTTTGGAACTTAAAATCTCACCAAATTAAACATTATTTGGAACATAGGTATGTAACTTAGGCATGAGTGTGTAATAGGGTGTGTAAAGTGTTACATGGGCCTGTAGCAAGGCGCGTCTACTCCAAAATTTTTCCAAAACTTTGTAGAAATTCTTCCTAACTCAAATGAAGCTGACATATACATGCAAAATGAAATAAGAACCAATTAAGCACCATATCATGGCTTAAACATATCAAAACACAAATGAATGCAAAAGAAAAACATATAGAAAACATGACTAAATATGAGCATATCATATTTCTCCCACACACTTGAACATTTTTTCTTGCCATCAAGGAAAGACTCAAGAAGAAAATTCAAAAAATTTCTTTAAAACCTTGAAAACTAGTAAAGCGTAGAATCATTCCTTGAGAAAAGGGATATAGAGAGGATTGAGACTCTAATTATTTTGAGAAATTAACAAGATTACAAAGCATGCAACCCTTACTATCCAACATTTTTCAAAACAAAAATAATTTAATGGGAACAATTCATTCTTAAGCAAGTAACCAATATCTCTCGAAACTGAAAGGATAACATCAAATTTTCATGCAAAATAAAAAGCACAAACAACACCAAGCTAGAGCTTATTATGCACAACCTTTCAAACCACTTGCTTTTTCTTTTTTCTTTTCAACCAATTCTTGTTATCTGTTGAAAACTTTTATAGCAAGTGTACACTATAAAAGCTTTGTCTATACCCAAGTTAATTCTCAGTAGAATAAAAAATTATCTTTTGATCATACTCATGCGCTTAGCATCTTTTTGAACTCTTGGCTTATGGGAAGACCCAATCTACTTCAATACTAAAAATAACAGAGTAGCATACTTTCATGTTTTACTTTGGTTTGCTTTGTTGATGATCAACCACAAATCCATAAACCAAACTTTCCACAAACCAACATAGAAACTCAAATGTAGCATGCTTTTGAATAGTGTGCTAAACACAAAAACTTGATGAAAAAAAAAAATTTCTTAAAACTATCTTCCACTCACTTGCTAATGAATCAATATTTTAAAAACATATTAAGCAAAAAAACTGAAGGATTATGAATCACTTACTTAGTCTTCAAGTTAAGAACTCAAGACATTAAATTTGTTAGTGTTGTGCCCAAAAGCCAATCATGAGATGATTGTATTTTTGCACATTGAGTCATGATATTTTATTAAGGCATTAATCCAGCAATTATGTTTGTTGTTTTGTTCCTGCGTAACTTAACAAACATAATTGTAACCCTAGAATAATGATATTCTTAAAAGTCCCTGGTCTAGTATTATTGTGGAGCGGGTTGCAATAATACATAACGACTAGCATATGTGGAGACTAATATGAGATATGTAGTCTACATATGGGTACAAGTTGGAGAACTTGTGTACTGGACCGACCCACCATGAGAACACTACATGGATCGTTATATGAGTGTCATAAGTGATTCCTATAGTGATCAGGGTATATGTAGTCCTTCGACCTAAGATCATCAAGGTTCCCTACATGTGAGTCACATACTTTGATACTTTCCTTTGTTGCTCGTAACTGAGTGAACTTGAAGGAGGTCATTGGGTATGTCACATATCATGCGGAGGGATTTGTATGATCAAGATGGGATTTGTCCCTCCTATGTAACGGGAGTGATATCTTCGGGCCCCTTGATAGAGTGAGACTTAGAAAATGCATGGCCATGCTCGGATGAGTTGATATATGATATCAATGTCATCAGTTTAAGTTGGTCTACTCAGTAATCAAGAAACCAAAGATTGGGCTATACGAGAGTGACACATTCCATGTCTCGTGCTTAGTCTTGATATCTTGGACAAAGGGACAATGGCATATATCGGTGATGATCATAAAGGTTTAGTCGAATCATCGACAATCTTGTCACTTGGGTAGCAATGATGTGTTGCTAGACACCGCTCATTGCTTATGATCATAAATGTGATTTATGATCATTGCCAACGTGGTAAGAGCCTATTGGGTCGCACACATAGAGCTATTTGGATCATTAGAGTGCATGGGTTAATTATTTGGGTTATGTTTTCACTATAATTTCGTATTAATAATGGGCCCAAGAGTTGAGCCATTATTAAGCCCGAAATTAAAGCCTAATTGGATTAGGGCTTTGAAACCCATTAGGCCTGGAAGTTGAGTCTCACTATAAATACAACTTTTAAGTGAGAAATTCGCAGGTCTCCTTGCCCTAGCCTCCAAAAAGGACAGCCGCACTCTTCTCTTGCAATTCCTTGGAGGACGCAAGCTAGCACTGCGAGCGCAAGAGAAACGCATCTGCCGGGACGTGGTGGAAGCGTGGTGATCCCGAGAGGCTCGTGTGGATACCATAGAGAGCCTGAACACGTCAACTGTTCAGGTTTTGTGATTCAACTCTACAGTTGAGTGAGAGATCTCAACCGAAAATTAGGTATGAAAATTTTTGAACACCCGGTTTACCCCGTTTCACTTGGATCCTGGAGGGTTTCGGTTAAATTCCGCTGCGCTGTTTGGCTCCCGAAACCCATCAGTGGTATCAGAGCTACTGGTGAAACCCTAAATCGGGATTGAGTGTTGAATCGCATGATGCTATGTGTTCGGTTGCTTTTCGGCCATGATTAATTAGATTGATTCATGATGCATGAAACTGGAATTCGTAATGAACATATGAGATATATGAAGAAACGACACAAATTGGTTAATGAGATTAACCTCAAATTGAATGGTATGAGATACCTATATGGATTAGGATTCTTGCAATAGTTGCAAAAACCCTAGCTTGGTTCGGATTCAGCCTGTTCAGGCACCGAAAGTAAGGTATTTTTGGTGGCTCGAATAGAGGAGTCTCGGGTGCCTACTTGCTCGAAATAGAAGATTTCGGGCTAAGCAATTGTAAGACAATTTTTTGCGCAGGGGGGCGCTGCCCCCCACGCCCCCCGCAAGGGCGGCTCCCCTTGACCTCGTCCGCTGACCGGTCAGCGGAACCACCGCCCACTGACCGGCCAGCGGGACCGCCGTATGCGAAGCGCCACATAAATAAAAACTGGTTAATCAACGCGCGAAAATTGGCATGCATCTTTGTTGAATGAGATTTGACATGATATGCTGATTGGTGTTTGAAGCATGGTGCATGGTTATAGCCCTTGATTGGTTGTACTTGTAAATACGGCCTGCGAGTCGTGCCTTTTCTTATCACTCTCATTGTACATTCTCTTCTCACCTTACTCCCCTCGAATGTAACTCGAGGTTTCTATTATTGATGTAATGGTGCATTATGGGATCATCCAAGGTTGTATGTCTAAGGATCATCCAAGGAGGCATGTCCAAGGAGGTGACAACAAAAGGGCAACCAAGAAAGGAAGAGAAGGAGCTTGTGAAGACTCTTTTCTTTTCTTAGGCTTTTATGATATTCTCATTGGCTTGAGAATATCGCATAGTTTGGGCTATAACCATGTCACGTTTACTTTCTTGTAAGCATGAGATGCATGTTTTATATTTGTATGTGATGCATGTATAAGACAACCGGAGATAACAAATTGGTGAGATCAAAAGAAAAATCCCTCAAACAAATATTAAGTCATTAAATGTGATGCCTTCCAAATGTTGGCACTCGTCAAGACTTTGATCAACATTAGGTGGGTTTGCCAAAGCAAAGCACCTATGTTCATCTTGGTAAGGCGCGATGGGATAATAGTGATATCCAAATTGCTAACTTTGGGTTCGACTTAACTAAGTCATCCTAATAGGATTAGGGACTTAGAGGCATAGAGTTGGGCTTAAGTTCATGAGATGAGCTTGGACAAGTGTTGTTCACCCAACTATCCAAGAGTTGCATAAGATGCAATTGGCAAGGAGTTGCCTACCTAAATAGCTGTAACTTGAGAGAAAAGCCAAAGCTGACTCAGGTTGTGGTCAAATATGGATCTTGGCCCACTAGAATACCTTAGCGCCGAGGTGTTCCAAAATAATATCGAGGGTTATTATTTTGAGGAAAATAGTGGGAGTATCGTTTAATAAAAGTCCTTATTAAATGAATTAAAATACATGACTCTTACACTGCATATTTACTGTTGTAGATAACCATGGCACAAAACACATCGACACTTTCGTTGCGATCGATCCTTGAGAAGGAAAAACTGAATGGGACCAACTTTCTCAAATGGTAACGAAACTTGAGGATAGTCCTCAAACAAGAGAGAAAGGCTTATGTCCTAGAGCAGCCCATTCCGAATGAGCCTGCTGCCACTGCTCCAAGAGCTGAAAGGGATGCTCACAAGAGGCATTCTGATGATGCTTTGGATGTTGCATGCCTCATGCTTATTACCATGGAATCTGAGCTTCAGAAGCAACATGAGAACATGGGGGCGTTCGATATGATCGAACATCTCAAAATGCTTTTCCAAGAGCAAGCTAGGCATGAGAGGTTTGAGACCTCTAAGGCATTGTTTCAGTGCAAGATGTCTGAGGGAAGTCCCGTGGGTCCTCATGTTCTCAAGATGATTGGGTACATTGAGAATCTTGAGAATTTGGGATTTGCTCTTCAGAAAGAGTTGGCTATTGATGTAGTCTTGCAATCGTTGCCTGAAAGCTACAGTCAGTTTGTCATGAACTATAACATGAACGACCTTGACAAGTCCCTCCCTGAATTGCTCAACATGTTGAGAACTGCTGAGCAAAACCTTAAGAAGGCTAAGCCCATTTTGATGGTTCAAAAGGGCAAGGGAAAGGGAAAAGCCAACAAGAAGAAGGATAAAGCTAATGGAAAGTCCAATGCTAATTCTTCTTCAGCTGCATTGAAACCAAAGGGTGGTGTGGCAAAGGAAGGGGAGTGCTTCCATTGTAAGCAACCTGGACACTGGAAGCGCAACTGCAAGCTCTATCTTGAAGAACTTGCTAAGGAAAAGGGAAGTAAGACTTCCACTTCAGGTATTTTTGTTATAGAGGCTAACTTTTCTACTTCCTCATCTTGGGTATTGGATACTGGATATGGATCTCACATTTGTGCAAATGTGCAGGATCTAAGTAGAAGTAGAAGTAGAAGATTGGCCCGAGGTGAAGTGGACCTACGTGTTGGAAATGGAGCAAGGGTTGCTGCCTTAGCCGTAGGGACTTATGTTCTCACTTTACCTAGTGGATTAGTTTTAGAATTAGACAACTGCTACTTTGTGCCTACTATTAGTAGAAATTTGATTTCTGTTTCTTGTTTGGACAAGAAAGGTTTTTCATTTATAATAAAGGACAAATGTTGTTCTATTTATTTGAATGAAATCTTTTATGGTAGTGCTCAACTTAGCAATGGGTTGTATGTTCTAGACCTCGAAGATCCAATCTATAATGTGAATACCAAGAAGGTCAGATTAAATGATTCGAACCCGACCTATCTCTGGCACTGTCGCTTGGGCCATATAAATGAGACCCGCATATCCAAGCTCCATAAGGATGGACTCTTGGACTCATTTGATTTTGAATCATATGAGACATGTGAGTCATGTTTGTTGGGCAAGATGACCAAAGCCCCATTCACAGGGCAAAGTGAAAGGGCTAATGACTTACTAGGACTCATACATAGTGATGTATGTGGCCCTATGTCTACACAAGCTAGAGGAGGTTTCCAATACTTCATTACTTTCACTGATGACTTCAGCAGATATGGCTATGTGTATCTCATGAGACACAAGTCAGAATCCTTTGAAAAGTTCAAAGAATTCAAGAATGAAGTAGAGAATCAACTCGGGAAGAGTATCAAAGTGCTTCAATCAGATCGAGGTGGAGAGTACTTGGATCGAGAATTCCTTGACTATCTGAAGGAGTGTGGTATAGTATCACAACTCACTCCACCAGGTACACCTCAATGGAATGGTGTATCTGAAAGGAGAAATCGAACTCTGTTAGACATGGTTCGCTCTATGATGAGTCAAGCTGACCTTCCAAACTCCTTTTGGGGACATGCTCTAGAGACAGCCGCTTTTACACTAAACCGAGTTCCATCTAAATCGGTTCAAAAGACACCATATGAGATATGGAGTGGGAGGCGTCCCAATTTGTCTTTTATGAAGATTTGGGGCTGTGATGCTTATGTGAAATGTCAATCCTCTGACAAACTAGGGCCCAAATCTCAAAAATGCCTTTTTGTTGGGTATCCCAAAGAAACAAAGGGTTACTATTTCTACAATCCTTCTGAGCAAAAAGTGTTTGTTGCTCGAACTGGTGTCTTTTTAGAGAAAGAGTTTATCTCTAAAGAAACTAGTGGGAGGAAAGTAGAACTTGAAGAAATTCAAGAACAACAAGGAGACATTGAACCTGAAATGGAACCTGAACAGACACCACAAGATGTTGTGGTTCAAGAGTCTGTTCCTGTAGCACAGAGCCCACGTAGGTCTGGTAGGATTCGGCGTGAGCCTGAGAGATATGGATTTCTCGTGACTCACACTGGTGATGTGATGCTCATGGATCAGGATGAGCCCACAACCTACCAACAAGCTATGTCAGGGCCTGACTCTGAGAAGTGGCTAGTGGCCATGAAATCCGAGATGGAATCCATGTATGAAAACCAAGTATGGACTTTGGTTGACCCACCTGAAGGGGTAAAACCCATAGGGTGCAAATGGGTTTTCAAGAAGAAAACTGACATGGATGGTAATGTGATTACCTTTAAGGGACGATTGGTTGCAAAAGGTTTCAAGCAAATTCATGGTATTGACTATGATGAAACTTTTTCACCAGTTGTTATGCTTAAATCCATCTGAATTTTGTTTGCTATTGCTGCACACTATGATTATGAGATATGGCAAATGGATGTCAAAACTGCATTCCTAAATGGAAAGCTACTTGAGGATGTGTACATGACACAACCTGAGGGTTTTGTCACTCCTGAGAATGCCAATAAAGTGTGCAAGTTGCAAAGGTCCATTTATGGACTGAAGCAAGCTTCTCGAAGTTGGAATCTTCATTTTGATGATGCAATCAAAGAGTTTGGTTTTATCAAAAATGAAGATGAACCTTGTGTCTACAAGAAGGTTAGTGGGAGCGCTATTGTCTTCTTGGTGTTGTATGTAGATGACATACTACTCATCGGGAATGACATTCCTGAGCTACAGTCTGTGAAGACTTGGCTAAGGAAATGTTTCTCTATGAAGGACTTGGGTGAAGCAGCCTATGTGTTAGGCATCAGGATCTATAGAGATAGATCTAGAAAGCTTCTTGGCCTAAGTCAAAGTACATATATTGACAAGGTGCTAAAGAGGTTTAGCATGCAAGATTCCAAGAAAGGATTCTTGCCCATGTCACATGGTATCACTCTTTCTAGATCTCAGTGTCCGAGTACAACCGAGGAGAGAGAGCGCATGAGTAAGATTCCATATGCCTCAGCAATTGGATCTATCATGTATGCCATGATATGTACTCGTCCTGATGTCTCATATGCTTTGAGCATGACGAGTAGGTACCAATCGAACCCCGGTGAAAGTCACTGGACAGCTGTTAAGAACATCCTTAAGTACTTACGAAGGACTAAGGATGCATTCTTGGTCTTTGGAGGTGAAGATGAGCTCGTTGTAAGGGGTTACACCGATGCAAGCTTCCAATCCGATAAGGATGATTTTAGATCGCAATCTGGTTATGTGTTTTGTATTGGTGGTGGTGCTGTGAGCTGGAAGAGTTCAAAGCAAGAGACAGTAGCTGACTCTACAACAGAATCTGAGTACATTGCCGCCTCTGATGCTGCGAAAGAGGCAGTTTGGATCAAGAAGTTCATCACTGAACTTGGAGTGGTTCCAAGCATTGTCGACCCGATAGAGCTCTATTGTGACAACAATGGAGCAATCGCACAGGCTAAGGAACCTCGATCTCACCAGCGATCCAAACACATACTCCGACGCTATCATCTCATCAGGGAGATCATCGAGAGGGGTGATGTAAGGATATGCAGGACTTCGACAGACAGCAACATTGCTGATCCACTGACAAAGCCCCTTATGCAGCAAAAGCATGATAGCCATTCTAGGTCCATCGGTATTAGATACATGGATGATTGGCTTTTAGTGCAAGTGGGAGATTGTTAGTGTTGTGCCCAAAAAGCCAATCATGAGATGATTGTATTTTTTGCACATTGAGTCATGATATTTTATTAAGGCATTAATCCAGCAATTATGTTTGTTGTTTTGTTTCTGCGTAACTTAACAAACATAATTGTAACCCTAGAATAATGATATTCTTAAACGTCCCTGGTCTAGTATTATTGTGGAGCGGGTTGCAATAATACATAACGACTAGCATATGTGGAGACTAATATGAGATATGTAGTCTACATATGGGTACAAGTTGGAGAACTTGTGTACTGGACCGACCCACCATGAGAACACTACATGGATCGTTATATGAGTGTCATAAGTGATTCTCATAGTGATCATGGTATATGTAGTCCTTCGACCTAAGATCATCAAGGTTCCCTACATGTGAGTCACATACTTTGATACTTTCCTTTGTTGCTCGTAACTGAGTGAACTTGAAGGAGGTCATTGGGTATGTCACATATCATGCGGAGGGATTTGTATGATCAAGATGGGATTTGTCCCTCCTATGTAACGGGAGTGATATCTTCGGGCCCCTTGATAGAGTGAGACTTAGAAAATGCATGGCCATGCTCGGATGAGTTGATATACGATATCAATGTCATCAGTTTAAGTTGGTCTACTCGGTAATCAAGAAACCAAAGATTGGGCTATACGAGAGTGACACATTCCATGTCTCGTGCTTAGTCTTGATATCTTGGACAAAGGGACAATGGCATATATCGGTGATGATCATAAAGGTTTAGTCGAATCATCGACAATCTTGTCACTTGGGTAGCAATGATGTGTTGCTAGACACCGCTCATTGCTTATGATCATAAATGTGATTTATGATCATTGCCAACGTGGTAAGAGCCTATTGGGTCGCACACATAGAGCTATTTGGATCATTAGAGTGCATGGGCTAATTATTTGGGTTATGGTTTCACTTTAATTTCGTATTAATAATGGGCCAAAGAGTTGAGCCATTATTAAGCCCGAAATTAAATCCTAATTGGATTAGGGCTTTGAAACCCATTAGGCCTGGAAGTTGAGTCTCACTATAAATACAACTTTTAAGTGAGAAATTCGCAGGTCTCCTTGCCCTAGCCCCCCAAAAGGACAGTCACACTCTTTTCTTGCAATTCCTTGGAGGACGCAAGCTAGCACTGCGAGCGCAAGAGAAACGCATCTGCCGGGACGTGGTGGAAGCGTGGTGATCCCGAGAGGCTCGTGTGGATACCATAGAGAGCTTGAACACGTCAACTGTTCAGGTTTTGTGATTTGACTCTACAGTTGAGTGAGAGATCTCAACCGAAAATTAGGTATGAAAATTTTCGAACACCCGGTTTACCCCGTTTCACTTGGATCCTGGAGGGTTTCGGTTAAATTCCGCTACGCTGTTTGGCTCCCGAAACCCATCAAAATTAACAATCACTTAGTCTTCAAGTTAAGAACTCAAGATATTAAATTAACAATCGCTCTCTAAATAAGAACATGCTCAATAAAAATGATTCAAAATAAGCTATAAAAATTAAAAAAAATTCAAATTCTAAAAAACATCACTAAAAATATATAAATAAGCAAAAAAATAATAAATAAGAGTTAAAAATAAAATCCATTCCCTTACACTTAAATTGTAAATTGCATTTAATGTATTAGCATAGAAAATAAAGCAAAAAAGAAGGAGTTATAGAAATTGATACAACCCTTAAAAAGAAAAGCATAATTGCTTGTTATGCAAGTTAGTGTTTCAAAAAGAAAGGCTCTTCATTGAAAATTTAAAGGCTTCTGAAGAAAACAAAAAATATGATCAGCCGCAAAATATAGGGAATGAAACATAATCAAATATAGATAATGAAACAAAATAGTATGAAATAGAAAAGGAGCAACTGATGCTACATTATAAACGCAAAGTTATCTAATGAAAATAATTAATAGAAACATAGCCATAAAATGTAAATGAATGTCCTGGTTAGCAATGGATCAAGCATCCCCGGGAGATGAAGGATTGATGGAAGCGCTCGGAGTAGTCATCTTTTATGTGAGTGTAGTGGGATCCTTATTAACCCCAGCCTCAGTATTGTGCTCCATAATCATGGGATCAACTATAGTCCCTCCAACCTCCTCGGTAACAGAAGTGGCAATAGCAGTAGTCTCGGTAACTAATATCAACATTGACCTCTGCCATGACTATCTTTCCTCCAATGGCTCCCTCAGTCGGCAGTCCATTGGCAGTGGCCTCATCTCTTACCTCAACGGATCACTAAGCTTCATCAACACTATCTTGGCCCTCCATACTTGCTATAAATATGAAGTAGTTAATCAAATTGTCATCATGCTAGGAGGAATGGTAAGCATGACCCAAGGTACCAACATCATCGAATTGGGGAATGTATAAGCGTATCATCTCCTCTAACCTCAGGGTCCTCACCTCAATAGCAGAAAGGTGGGAGTTCACTAAAAGCATCTGATCAATCACGAAGTTGAGGCAATGCAAGATAAGGTGCTACCTTTCAAAGATATCGAATAAAGTTGGCGGCCAAGCACTAGTGGATGAAGAGACGGCCTAGGCCTCAGTATCAACTATCTCCTCCTCCTAGATCTCTTCCTAGGTCCACAATATGAACCTCATCAAGCTATCAGGGAGCTAGTCTTCTTCAGCATCCTTATGACTTTGAATGAGTCCATGTTGGCCATTTCAGGCTTCATTGCCTCTTTAATTAGATTCTTTGATGGGAAAAATTGAGGTTCTGGGCCAACCTCGTCACATACGGTCCTACACATATAGCTCTGGTCCTTGCATTTCAAGCAGTGCCCTACACCTACTAAGCAAATGATACTCCCAGGTGGTAATGCTCTTGGCAGACTATGCACAAAAAATGGAAGAGATCTATCTTCATCACCATGCCCATACTCTCCCCCTACCAGCAATGGAATGAGCGATCAGATAATGCACATAACGCATAGCCGGCAACCTGAATCTAGATGCCTTAATGTCATGGGCTGGTAGATACCTCCATCTTCAGTAATCTCCATCTAGAACTCTTGTGGAATAGGGGTGGTAGCACCAAACTCACAAATTGAGTGTCTATGCTTCTCAGAATCGATAAACTCTTGAGTGTAAAAACCAAGGTGGCATCCCAACTCAACTCAAAGTTCCACTCTCGAAGGCAGAACTTTAATGCATCAGGCTAGCTTCAACTAATGTTGGTCGTATTGAAGTCAAGCATGCCTAGAAATTGAAGTGTGAGCTTGCTGTATGTAGGCTCCCAGCAGTCAAACACCAATAACCATTTGTCAAAATCCACAAATGCCCAAAATTCCTTGACCAAACCTAATTGAGCTAGGTTCTCCTAATCAATCAATTTATTGTATTTGAACAGTTTTTCTGCCAACCTATCAAATCTCTCATACTGTGAGTCCTTCTTAAAGTTGAGAAGTGGATTTGTCTTCTTCGGCTTCTTCAGCTTCTTCGCTGGCCTCTTAGTACGAATAGGTAGCTTCTCTTAATGCTTAGTCATCCTGAAAAATGAATAAAAATATTTTCCATTGCAACAATAATCTTAATCACAATATATATCCACCAATGAATCTGATAATAAGAGCTCTCACAAACAACCAATAAAATTCCCTTATATAAAACAATTAGAATTTAACTTTAGATATTAAGGTGATCATGATTAACAACCTAAGCTACAAGCATGACAAACATAGGAATTCAAATCAATATGAATCATAATTAGGCTTTTTCTTGGCGCACAATACACCTATCCACTAACACACCAAAAGACTACCAATTCTTAGAATTCATAAAATTCCAAAGAAAATTAAAACAAACCAAGATATTTTCAATAGTTCAAGATTTGTAACAACATCTATTCAATCCATATAATCCATGTAATCAAGCATGAATAATCAATTTCTCATGAACTCTTTAATCCCAACTCTTCCTTTTGCAAACACATTATCCAACAATTTCAATAAATCAAAAAACATATTATCAACTCAAAACAAACATGAATAGGCATGGAAAATTGATCAACTAACTCATATGAAACCTACCCACAGCAAGAAATCAAGCTAATCTTCTATAAACCTTAAATAAACCTAGAGAGAGAAAGTTACCTTGAGAGAAAGAAAATCAAAGATGCAGGGATGAAAAGTGAGAATTTGGAAAAGGAATGGAGCCCTCCAATGGTGGAAAACCTCATTCAGGAAGCAAGGAAGCTAGGTTTTGATTTTGGAGGCTCAAGGAAGAAATTTAAGTGAGTTCTGTGGGAAGTGAAAAATAGAAATCACGATTGAGCTTTTATATAGGCGACACACGGTAAGTAACACAGTTGTGCAATAGGCTATGTTACTTATGACTTCCTGAACATTCTGCTAAACACGGGCATGTCACTACCAGTGTATAAGGTATGAACCCTAAAAATTTTAAACCACAAAATGGAAACATGATATGTTTATATATAGTTATGTTTTCTATAGGTTTTTCCCTTATATTTGTTTGTCTTTTGATGTCTTTTTGTTAGGATATGATGCTTAATTGGTTCATATTTTATTTATAGGTTATATTTTAGCTTCATGAGAAAGAGGAAGGATTTTGGTGAAATTTTGAAGTTGAATTGCAAGTTTTGGACCTTACACACCCTTGTACATGCCTAAGTAGTGCTTTACATTCCCATGTTCCAAACTATCTTGAATTAAGCAAAATTTTAAAGTTCAGAGGAGTAAGATGGCCTCTCACATAGCTATATATCAGCCCGTGTTTGTCTAATTTTTCAGGTTTCTTGGGATTAATTCAAAATAGGAAAGACAGAAGAGAAGAAGTGAAAAAATATAGAATAAAGAGGGTTTTTCTTAGAAGAAGGCTGCTAGAGGCAATTCTGATCATCAACACTAATCTATGAGTGCCAGATCAAATATTTCTTGGAGAAGAAGAAATTCAACCATGGATTATTTTTTCTTAGTTTTCTTTTTATTCTTTGGTGTTTATTTTATGTCATTATGAGCTAAACTTTTCGTACTCATACTTAGAGTAGATGTACTTTAGGATGATTTTGTGATTGTGATTATTTCTAGTTTAATATGATCTTGTGCTTTTCTTACAATTTATCAAATGCGCTTTATTGCACTGATTAATAGTAGCTAGCTTATTAATTTATTGTGAGGTGATGAACCTAAGTTAGGTAGTATTCGGTATATTTGTTGTGGATCACCATCAGATAAAAGGGATATTATTATAATTGAGAGTAATAGGTGCAATATAATACTTCTAGAATAGGGTGTAACCTTGTAGTGGGTCATAAGACTTGTAATGCATTCTTAGTAAGTGCGGTAGGTGTACCACTCTAAGAGCTTAAATATAGTGACAATATTTAATGTGTCAATCTCCTAGGAGCTATGCATGTTCTGTAGGCCATCAGAACAATGCTCACTATATTACCCAAGTGGCCCTCTTGGTATTTATGCAAATATATGTATATTGGTCAAACCATAACACATATGTTTACATTTATGCACACTATGACAACTAAAAAGGAAAACACTAACACAATTCTTAGTTTTGGCTTCCACACATTAGGCAATCTTGTTAAGTTATAGTGACCAACCATTGCACTTGTAACTTCTACTAATAAACTGTATCATTCTAGCCATGTAACCCATTTTTTTCTTTGTTCCATTATCAGGTAAAGACTTAGAGCAAACCAATAAATTTTTTTTGCATCAAAAGCCCACCTATGGACCAAGTTATGGATTTTTGAAGTTGGTTACCAAATTCTGACCAGATGAACAGTAACTTAGCCAATTTTGGAATGTCATATCTTTGGTTACAGAGCTCCAAATTTAGAAATTCCCAATTTTAGTATAACCTTTGTATGTGCTCTAGGTGTGGTAAAACTTTGATAGCCAAAATCATTATGTATAGTAAGTTATGGCTCTTGCAGTATAGGGTACCAAATCTGCACAACTAATGACCATACAAAATTTCATAAAATTCGTACACTTCATTTCCAGGCGCAAAACCAACATGGGAAGGTTGTTACATGTCTTAAACACTTGGGAAAGTCATTCCCCTGAATTTAGTGGCATTCCATAAACATAAACATAATTTTCTTTGGAATAGCTAATGGGTTGCAAAATGGACAGAATTGAACATTCAACCTCAAACATCACTTTATTGCTTCATATATCATCCATACACCATCTATAGTATATTTACATGCATAGATGCTCATACATATGTCCTATCTTAGTTGGGTATGTACACTAGCTTCTTGAAGAGCCTTACAACCACAATGCACTCCAGAAACTTCAAAAGACAGCTACCGCGTATGGCAAAAAGTACCAACACTAAAATTAGAAAATGTGCTCTAAAAATCATGAAACACTCTAGCTTAATACCAGACATGTTGAAGTTCGTGTGCCTAAAATTTCACAGGAAAAATCAAACTAGAACTATTAGTTTGAACGTTCTCTTTCAGGTGTTCCTGAAAATGGACAGAAAGGGGAGTGAACTCTTTGTAAAGAACTTAGTAAGGGCTTTTAATGTAAAGTTTTCCATAGCAACGTACCACCTGAAATCCAAAGACATAAAAACATATAAAAACAACAAATACACACAAATATGGTAACCATATGCACCAACAAACACAGTAACACAACAAATGAAATGCGCCAGCAACAATAACATTAGGGTTAGTCATAAACATTCAATAAAACAATGAGATATCACTGTAGTAACACTATGGTAGCCCTCCTCAAGATTTTTCTTGGTCTTAGGAGTCTTTTAGGTCTTAGTTAGTACTAACTTGGCCTCTAGAAACCCTTCTTTCTTGTTGCCATCTTTAGCATGGTAACACTAAGGCTGAAAACTTGCTATGCTTGTTTCCCCTTAACCTATACTTGGTTCCTTAAGCTTTTTTGATCTCTTCTAAGCATGGTCTTAGCTTCATGGATGTTCAGAAATACAGCAAACAATCCAAGAAACTTTAGAAAAACCCTTACCTTTTGCTATGAAATCTAAAAACCCAAATAGAACCAAAATTAGGTTTTCTTGCACTCTTTAATGTCTTCTTTGCTTTCTCTTGCTTTCTTAAGGTATGGTGGCTATGGAAGATGGTGAAGAAGGTTAAGGAAGAACATTCAGCTACTAGGGGATGAAATTTAGAGGAAATGGCAAGAAAATGAAGATTTTTCTTCATTTATACATCATTTTGACCTTGGTGGCATACATGCAAAATTTTGAAACTTTGGCCAACACTTGGATAGATTATATCCAACTATTTTGGCTGGGAAAATGATATTTTTGACCACCTTGAACCTTGTCAAAGGTCATTATAGCTTTTAGACAAAAAGGTGGACACTTGGATCCTTAGTTGGCATTATGCCATAAATGATCAACTTTGCCTTCTTAAGCACTTTGGTCCCCAACAATATCCTTAATTCCATCCATGTCATTTCTTCATAATTCCATCCATGTCCTTTCCATAGCCATCTTTAGAAATTTGTGCAATTGAGTACCCAACTTTTGTAACCTTATAATTTAGTCCGTAGTTACTTGAAAATTAGGCGATGCGCCAATGCTTTCTTAAGGACCAATCTATCATTGTTTTTATCACTTAAGGGGGTGTATATTGAATACTTTATGCTTCACAAATCATGCACTATGGTGAAAATTAAAGCATATAAGTTTAGGTGCTTATGCTATAATTTTCCCATTTTGTGAAGGTGTAACACGTAGACACTTTATCGGTGACTTAAGAATAGGGTTAGTGTAATAGGAATAATAAGGAGCTAATCTACATTAGGTAGTATTCTATGATCAAAGTTATTCACAATCCTATTAAATCAAACTAAAAGCAACCCAAAGGAAGTTCTAGGGGGATTTGATTCTAAGTATGAGGTTTCTTATCATTTATTGTTTTAGTTGTTTTTCATTGCTTGTCGATAGTTAGTAGTTTATTTTTAATGCATTAGTTAGTTTACTTAATTTATAGTAGTTAGTTAAATGATTCCTCTTATTTTCCAATTAGATAATAAGGAGATATTGAGTACACTAGACAGCCTCTGTTCCTTGGAAAAAATGATCTTAGTACTTGCCACTGTTATACTTTGATGATAGGTGTGTTTGCCTGTGAGTTCACATGTTTGTTTAAGTATAGAAAGATTTGACATATCCACACTATTACTAGTGTAGTACGAAAGGTTTGTTATGAACTATGAACACACCAAGTTTTCTGATGCCGTTGCTAAGGAACATTTGTTTAGTTTGCTGCTTGAAAAATTAATCTCTATTAATCTAGCCATTTTATTTTATTGTAGTATTTTTCTTTGAATTCTTAGTTATTTTCAGTTTGTTGATTTCTTCTTCTTTTCTTGTAGGAATTTTGGTGTATGACTTTTAACTATCCCAGTGAAGTTGTTAAAGTGGATTTGGAAATTGAAAGAACCATAAGGAACTCTTATCTTCAAAAGGACTCAAGTCACATTTATTACATTCTGCGTTTAAGTAGTAATGATAGAGTTAAAAAAGATTAATTATGGAAGACCACAATCAATTGAGAACTACATTGGAACATGCTAAACCTTTTCTTAAAGGAATGAAATCAAGTGTTGTTAGACCTCTTGTGAATGGCAATAATTTTGAGATCAAGCTGAATCCTAGAGAAGTTTTCAATCCAGCTTTCTGTTACAAGGTGGGTGGGCATGCAGAAGTGAAGATGTTGGAAAAGAAAGAGCCTATTTGAGTTATCGAGGAGAACATTGGGCTGATGATGTTAAACCAAGTGCTTCTTGGGAGGTAACCCAATCATTAAACTTTTCATTTAATTTTATTTTCATTTTATTTGCTCCTTATTTATGGTAGTTAAGTAGCTTGTGGTTGTCCTAGGATCTTATATTATGTGTTGTGATATAGGAATCTAGAACATTTTGGGAAGAAATTATGCTCAGAGTGGGAGAAAAAGGTTAAGTTCAAACCTAGGCAAGTTTGCAAAATTTTAAAAGTTTCAGGAGCCAAACATGCCATTTAGTACCCTTGTGTTCAAGGCCATGTTAGCTAACACGGCTGCAAACACAGTCATGTTTGATTTAAAAAATTAATTTTCATAAAGGATTTTTTACTTGAGCTACAGTAGCCAAACATGGATTGTGTCTAAACTGTGTTTAAGGGTGTGTTTCACAACATGGTCTCATACATGACCATGTTCTTACTCTTGTTCTTCAAAACTTTAACATTCTAGAGCTTAAACACTTGCAGATATATGTCTATACATAAAAATGTGTTTATGTTACATGGTTATATACACACTCGTGTTAGAGAATGTGTTTTGTCTTTGTGTCTTAAAATTTTTTCATTCCAGAGCACATACAAGGTCAATTACATGACCATGGTGCCCAAAAGCCAATCATGAGATGATTGTATTTTGGACATTGAGGCATTATATTTTATTGAGTCATTAATTTAGTAATTATGTTTGTTGTTCTATTTCTGCGTAATGTAAACCCTAGAATAATGATATTATTAAATGTCCCTAGTCTAGTATTATCATGGAGCGGGTTGCAATAAGATGTAAAAAGTAGCATATGTGGAGACTAATATAAGATATGTAGCCTACATATGGGAACAAGTTGGA
The DNA here is from genome assembly GCA_005392925.1 of Aquilaria sinensis. Taxonomy (NCBI): domain Eukaryota; kingdom Viridiplantae; phylum Streptophyta; class Magnoliopsida; order Malvales; family Thymelaeaceae; genus Aquilaria; species Aquilaria sinensis. The sequence goes on from SMDT01000310.1 coordinate 137,642, forward strand.
GAACTTGTGTACTGGACTAACCCACCATGAGAATGTTACATGGATCGTTATATGAGTGCCATAAGTGATTTTTATAGTGATCATGTATATGTAGTCCTTTGACCTAAGGTCATTTAGGTTCCCTACATGTGAGTCACCTACTTTGATACTTTCCTTTGTTGCTCGTAATTGAGTGAACTTGAAGGAGGTAATTGGGTATGTCACATATCATGTGGAGGGTTTTGTATGATCAAGATGGGATTTGTCCCTGCTATGTAACGAAAGTGATATATTTGGGCCCCTTGATAGAATGAGACTAAGAAAATGCATGGCCATGCTCGGATGAGTTGATATACGATATCAATGTCATCAGTTTAAGTTAGTCTACTTGGTCATCAAGAAATCATAGATCGAGCTATACAAGAGTGACACATTCCATGTCTCGTGCTTGGTCTTGATATCTTGGACAAAGGGATAATCTTATATATTGATAATGATCATAAAAGTTTAGTCGAATCACCGACAATTTTGTCACTTGGGTGGCAATGATGTATTACTAGACATCACTCATTGTTTATGATCATAAATGTGATTTATGAACATTGCCAATGTGATAGGAGCCTATTGGGTTGTACACATAGAGCCAATTGAATTATTTAAGTGCTTGGGCCAAATTGTTTGGTGTTGGTTTCATGATAATTTTGTATTATTGATTGGCCCAAAGGTTGAGTCATTATTAGGCCTAAAATTAAAGCCTAATTGGATTAGGGCTTTGAAACCCATTAGGCTTGGGAGTTGAGTCTTACTATAAATACATCATATAGTGAGAAATTCGTAGCTCTTTCCCTAGCCTTCTTAAGGATGAAACCAGAAGAGTTCTAAAAGTTCCAGGTGCACTCTTCTCCTGCCATGTCTTGGAAGATGCAAGTTAGCATTGCGAGCACAAGAGGAATGCATCTAATGGGATGTGGTGGAGGTGTGGTGATCCCGAGACACTCATGTGGATACCATAGAGAGCTTGAACATGTCAGCTATTTAAGTTTTGTGATTCAACTCAACAGTTGGGTGAAAGATCTCAACTGAGCTAGGTATAAAATTTTGAGCACTCGATTTAACCCGTTTCACTTAGATCCTGGAGGGTTTTGGTTACATTCTATTGCGCTTGCTTGCCTCTTGAAACCCTACAGTAATGATGTGTGTTGAGTGTACACGGTCGTTTACTTGACCCTGTTAACCCCGTGTTGTTATTCTATGTTCCAAAAAAATTAGGGTCCAGAACATGTGGCATGCCCATTTTTAGCGACATGCTGAGGAAGTTGTGGGAAACACAGGCTATGTCTTGCCTCTATTTAAGCTCGTTCATGATTTTTTTGCCCCACTTCACACAAAACTCACTCAAACTCCCCCTAACACCCCAAACTCAAACCCTAGCTTCCTTGTATCCCAAGTTATGTTTTTCATCATTGGAGGAGTCCGATTTTGGTCTGAATTCTCAATTTTCATCTTTACATATTTTGTTACCCACTCTAGGGTAGTCCAATTATGGTGCCAAAATTATGCATGTAGACTCTTAGGATTGCTAATGTTCTATAGGCCATCAGAACACTACCCTTAGTGGGCATACCTAAGTGGCACTCTTGGGTACTATGTAAACACATGCATATTGGTCCAACCATCACACACATATTCACATTTCATGCACACTATGGCAGCAAAGAAGGAAAACACTAGCATAAGTCTTAATCTTGACTACCACACATTTGGCAATCTTGTTAAGTTCTAGTGACCAGCCACTGCATCTGTAACTTCGACTAATAAACTGTATCATTCTAGTCATGTACTCCCCTATTTTATTTGCTCTATTATCAAGTATAGACTTGGATCAAACCAAGGAATTTTATTTTAAATAAATAGCCCATCTATGGACCAAGTTATGAATTTTTTAAGTTGGTTACAAAATTCTGACCAAATGAACACTAACTTAGCCAACTTAGCCAACTTTGCAATGTCATATCTTTGGCTACAGGGCTCAAAATTCAGAAATTATAAATCTCAGTTAAGCCTCTAGATGTTCTCTAGGCATGGTACAAATTTCATACCAAGATTCCTTCGACACAGGGAGATATAGAATTTTAAGTACAGAGTCAAAATTCTAGTCACTTTATGACCATTTTGCCCATACAAAATTTCATAAGTGTGCAAATACTTCATTCATAAGGGGAAAACCCTCCAAAGCTATCCCATATATCTCCATTACACATAGAAATTACATTCCCTTGATTTTATCAACTTTATGTGGCCAAAACATAATTTAAAAGTAAGCAACCCATCATCCACATTTAGGCAGTTTTGCGCCACATCACTTACATAGCTAAAACACTACTCAAATGTTCACATACTTGTCTCATTTTACATACACTACATGTACATCCATACATGCACTAAAAAATGGTCTTAACTCAGCTAAATACACAACCTAATTTACAGGAGTGCCTGAGACACAATGGACTCCAGAACAGGATGCTGGACAGCTGCTGCACAACACAATAAGTACCATCACTAAAAATACCAAATGTGCTCCTAAAATCACCAAACTTTCCAGATCATAACTAGACACATGGAAGTTCATTTACATGAAATTTAAGATCAAAACTCAAAACACAAGGGTTAGTTTGAATTTGATCTTTCTACTGGACCTAAAATGACAGAATTGAGGGGAGTAAGTTTCATTGAGAAACTTAGTAAGGGTAACACTTGAATTCAATAGGCAATGTGACCATCATCAAAACCTGCATCCAAAGATACTAAAACACAAAAGCCACAATGCATATACACAAGATGCAGCAGCCATTCACAACCAACAAACACATGAAATGCAGCAGCAACAATAACCATAGATTAATCCATAAAACATATAATAAACATAACCAAATCACTATGGCAGCCTTCCTCAAGCTAATGCTTGGTCTCAGGAGGATTTTAAAATTAGTTAGTACTAACTTTGGGCTCTAGAAACACTCATTTTACTGTCATCTTTGTGCACTTCACACTAGGTCACAAAACCTTCAATAAGTGCACTTCCCTCACTAAGCTCGGTTCATCAAGCTCATGACTCTCTTCCACGCTTAGCCCTAGCTCCATGGTTATTTGAAAATATAGTAAACAATCCATGATAGCAAGAGAACCCTTACCTTGATGGGTATGCTGAAATTGGAGCTTGATCCTAGGTGCACTCAAGCAATAGCACCAAATAGCTTCCAATAGCTTCCTTTTGCCTTCAATTTCAATCAATTGCAAGTTTGAAGGTGTGGTGTCTATGGTGGAAGTGTGGCTGTGTTCTTGGGCTGGAGCAGAATGAAAATGAGAGAGAGATAAGTGATTTGGCCACTTCAATGGCCTTAAATGAGCTTAAGGGCACAAAACACACCTAACAAGCTTAACTTTGCTTTATGTCATTTTCCTTCTCACTAATTATGGTTTCTTTGTCTTAAACTCATTGGTACACATGTGCCCAAATTTTTTGACTATTTATCAAGTCTTGGATGCCTCCCCCATGGTGGGCAAACCCCACAATTCCACCCTTAGACTTAAGTCAAAAGCTTGAACACCTTAAGGTTTATACTAAGACATTTAGGTTCTTAATGCCTTTAGAGTTTCCTTTGTCCAAACTTGTCTTCCATGAGCAGTTTGGTCCTCCAATAGCACTTTCATACCATTCATATCCTTCCCAAAACTCTCTAAGTCTCTTTCTTGAGAGTTTTGCAATTGAGTACCCGAATTTCTAAAACCTTACAAAAAAGTCCATATGTTGCTTGAAAAACAAGCAATCCTTAAGGCTTTTTTTGGGGGTCAAGTTACTAACTTGGAACACTTTTAAGGAGATGTTGATCATGCCTTTTACCCCCCACACTTCAATCATTATGGTGAGAATTACACAATAAAATGGTTTTTAGCCACTATGACACACTTGTAATTCTCCCATTTTTGTGAGGTGGTAACATATTTGATTTCCTCTCTCTCAAGGTAACTCTTTCTCTCTAACTTTATTTGAAGTTTATGGAATATTAGCTTGATTTCTTACTATGGGTAGGTTTCATATGAGTTAGTTGGTAGATTTTGCATGCCTATTCATGTTAGTTTTGAGTTGATATCATGTTTTTCAAGTATTGGATTTTTTGTTGTTGTGTTTGGAAGATGAAGAGTTGGAATCGATAGTTATTGGAATTTATGTTATGTATGCTTGATTTGGTGGATTTTATAGCCTATATTAATGTTGTTTTGGGTTTTGATTGTTGAAGAAAACCTTGATTATCTATTTTGTCTTGATATTTCATAAAATCTAGGAATTAGTAGCCTTTTGGTGTTGTAGAATATAGATTTTGTAAGCACCAACAAAGAGCAAAATTGTGAACTACATTATTTTAAATTCCTTTGATTATTATGAATTTAGCTTTGGTTGTTAATCCTGATCGCCTTAATACCTAAAGTTGAATTGGAATTGTTTCATATGAGGGAATTTTTTTAATTTTTGTCTAGAGCTTTTATCTTTGGAATTATTGTTGATTATATGGTATTCGAGATTATTTGCTGTACTTGGAAAAATCTTCTACCTTTTGAGGATAACAAAGTGCTAGGAAAACCTGTTGATCCATACTAAGAGGCTAGCCAAGAAGTCAAAGAAGTCACATCCACTGCTCAACTTCAAAGAGGACGCCTAGTGGGACAAATACGATAATTTGAGGGCAAAGAAGTTCAAGGCGAACAAGACAATTTATTGTGACACTTTAGCTCAGTTGGGTCTAGTCAAGGAGGTGCGAGCACTAGTGGATTTTGATGAATGGCTGTCGATGTTCAACTGCTAGGTGCCTACATATGTGTGCTCACCCTTCTATTTTTAAGCACATTTGAGTTTAACATGACCAACATCATCTGGAGCCTCCCCAATGCATTTAGGTTCCACCTTGGAAAGCAGAACTTTGTGTTGAGTCTGGATGAGTTGGGATGGTGCCTCAATTTGTACACTCAAGAGTTCACCAGTTTTGATGAGCACAGAGGCTCAATCTATGAGTCTGGCACCACCGCTCCCATTCCATAGGAGTTTTGGACAAACAGCACTAAGGATGGAGGCATATACCAGCCCAAGACATCCAAGGCATCCAGGCTGATGTCGTCGACCGTGCATTATATGCACTATTTGATCTCCTATTCCATTGGTGGTAGGAGGGAAAACACAGACGTGGTGACCAAGATTGACCCTTTCCAGCTATATTGTGTTGTCCACTAAATGTATTGCCATTTAGGAATTTCATTTGCTTGGTGGGCGCAACTGACTACCCACCATTTGAGGACCAGAGCTTTATGTGTAGGACCAGCTTTATGTGTAGGACCATTCATGATAAGGTTAGCCCAAAACCTTATTGTATTCCCACTTGAGGTGTTGATTACTAAGGTGGCGAGGCCTAGGATGGCCAACATGGACTCATTTATGGCTGCGGGGCAACCAAAGAAGGCCAGGCTCCAAGATGGCTAGGCAAGATTTATTTTGAGGACACAGGCAGATATTCAAGTTGAAGAGACTGCTCCTATTAGAACACAGGCTGCCTCTGCATCCACTAGTGCTTGACCAGTCACATTGTTAGATATTTTTCAGAGGCAGCAACTTATCCTAGATCACCTCCATTTCATGTCAAATTAGATGGTGGATATGAGCTCTCACCTTTCTATTGTTAAGGCAAGGACCTTGAGCTTGGAGGAAGTGATCCATTTATATTTCCAATGAAGCATTGAGGCAGGTACATCATGACATGGCCAGCAGGGTTTAGTTCATGATGGTGATGATGATTCCATTGACTACTTTGTCCTTCCCCAGAGTTTGGATGAGTAGGATGGGGCCAATGAGCGAGTTGTTGAGGAGGGTGATGAGGCCGCAACTGCTATACCATTGATTATGTTATAGCCAACCTAGTAAAATGTTTGGTACGTGAGGTAAATCCATAAATCCCTAGCTTAACTACCTTAATTAAAGGTGAATTAGTAAGATCAAGTAAGTTATTAAAGGTTTAGTTGATTCCGAGTGGTTTATGGCACTATGTTTGCCTGGGGGCATATGGCCATTTTGCACCTCGGAGAGTCGAGACGAGTCTCCAAGAGTAAAAATGAAAATTTTGAAACATAAAGCCCAGGTTAGCAAAGTCTTTCTAAGTGTTCCATTACCTAGTTACTATTTGGGGAAGGAGTTTTTTTTGCAAGTTTTAAAAACTTTTGAAGGGGGAAAGGCTTTATTGCTATTTATACTTGTTGAAAGGCTAGGGCTCGCACTATTCCTCCCATTTCCAGCCCAAATTCACACCTCTCTTCCTTTCTTTATCTTTTATTCAAATCTTCACAAATTCATGGTTTCTTGCCAAAATTAGAAGGCTTTCATGTTGCCCAAGCAAGAGGAAGCTTGTTTTACACTTGTTTTGGTGTTTTTGAAGCTCTTGGAGGTGTTTTCTAGCTTTGGTAAGCTTGTGTGCGTGAGGTAACCTTTTGCCCATGTTATTTTCACATTTCTTGAGCTTAATCAAGCTTGGGTTTTGTTGGGTGTGTGATAATTTGGTGCCATAAGCCTTGCATTTTGCTTGGAACCTAGGAAATCTAGTGGAACCCATGGATTGTTGAATGGTTGTTGATGAATACTCATAAGTGTATTATTATTAAGGGTTTAAATCATCATTATACACTTTGATTATGATTAATTTCTATATTCTGGGAATTTTTCCACCGGGTCACTATTCATATATTTTTACTATTCATATGCATTTTTACTATTCATTGAGTCACTATTCATCAACTTACTATTCATACACGTATTTCACTGTTCACACTCATATTTTACTATTCATCAATATTAGATAATTATTTTTTACGTAGGTAAAATCATCACTTGGCGACCATTCACAAAAAAAATCATATCTGAAGCTGTAGATGTCGGAACTGAGTGATTCCAAATTTATCTGGAAGCCAACACATAGATCCTCAACTCTACTTCATTCCGTGAGCTAGTTTGATCATTTTCATTTCCGAAATCTGATTATAGATGAGACCCTTCGTTATTTCATGTGCTGAAGAGCAGTTTCGGTAGAAAAATCATAACTTGAGTTACTGATGTCCAATTTGAATGAGCAAGCTATCAATTCGAAGCTAAAGAGGAGATCTACAACTTCCATGCTTTGAGGAAGAGCTGATCTGATGTCTAACAATGATTGAAAAATTAAAAGAAGTTGCAGCCTGCCATTATTGATTTGTATTTACCTACATTTTACCATTTTATTTTTACTATTTCACCCACCCCAAAACTCTATAAATAGGCACCATGGGGTGAGGGTGAAGAATGCCATTTTTCTTAGGCTTCTTTTATGTTCTTGTATCATTTTGAGATTTTCTCCTTTGTTCTTGTTCTTATTTTGAATACCGAAGCTCTGTCCAAGTGTTTTCTCGTTCTTGTTCTTGTTATTTCTTTTGATCTTTCAATCCATGCTCATTTCATCTTTCTACATGTTGTTTACTTTTATCATGACTAACTAATCTTTCTTTTGCTAAGGTGAAAGGGTGAAGCTTTTGGTATAAAGGTTATGATTAATTTAAATGGATCACAACGTTAACAGTATTTTCTTCCTTAATTTATTTAACTTTCCTCATTGTTAAGTGGGAGTCTTGATTCATCATAGTCAATCATTGGCACAAAAGCTGCTTGATTCCCTCTGTAGAACATGACTCTACCAGCTATATTGGAATCTTGAGTTATTATCAACAAAGGTTGGGATGATGGGTACTTGAACCCATTAGTAAGCGTTGGCGTTTTAAGATCAATGAAAGTTAATACTAACTAAATTCCCCTTTTGGGACCTCCTTTATGTGTGGATCTCAATTGAGTGGTAAGATTGGCTAAAATTAATCATAACCGATATACTAAAAGTGGATTCCCCAACCCTAGTTATTTTATTTGAATTTGAGTTTTTAATCAACACCTGTTCACACTCTGCACCAATATCTTTCCTTATTACCAAATCTATAATTTGTATTTCTTAATTCACTTCCCTGTGGTTCGACACTTGGGCTCCTAAGATTTTATTACTTGCGACAACCTACACTTAGGTTATAATTGTTAAAGTGCAGCAAGTTTTTGGCACCGTTGTCGGGGAAGTAAAATTATAGTACAAGTTCAATTTTTTTGTTAATTTCTTTTTTTTTCTTTTTATTTTATGTCATTTTTTTTCATCATATGGCAGGCTGAGCCTCCTACCTTTTAATTTCTATTAATCTTATATTTCTTAATTTTTTTATTTTTATTTTTGAATGGCAGACTGAGCCTCCTATCTTTTATTTATTGTCCATATTGCTTTCTTTTTATTTATTTTTCTTATTATTATTAAATGGAAGGCTGTGCCTCCTACCTAACTTGTTATTGATATTTGCTTTTTCTTGTTATTATTTTGTTTATGTATGAAAACCTGGTCACGTATATCAAGTGGTAGACTGGTGAGAGAATCTTCAACTTCTTCAAACATGGCTTAACATATTAATGAATAAGAAGATAATCATTCTCTTCATAATGACCAAGATTGACTTAGGACACTTAAAGAACACATGAACCCCGTAAGAAATAGCACACCATCATGTCTAATTTTTCCTGCTGATGCATGTAATTTCAATTTCAAGCCAAGTATTATTCAACTTTTACCAACTTTTTATGGCTTTGATTCTGAAAATCCTTACTTGTATCTGAGAGAATTTGAGGAAGTTTGTCACACATATAACAACCTAAACTGTAGCATGAACACCATTAGGCTTAAGCTTTTTCCTTTTTCTTTAAAAGATAAAGCTAAAACTTGGCTACAGAATCTTAGGTTAGGCTCCGTTAATTCATGGGATGAACTGCAACAACAATTTTTGAAACTTTTTTTTCCTACCCATAGAACAAATTCTTTCAAAAGGCAAACCACCACTTTCACATAAAGACTAGGAGAGACTTTTTACCAATGTTGGGATAGATACAAAGATTTACTTAACACATGCCTACACCATGGTTTTGAAACTTGGAGATTAGTCTCACATTTTTACGAAGGTTTGACACCTAGGGAAAGACAAATGGTAGAAATGATGTGTAATGGAATATTTGAGAATAAAGATCCTGAAGAGACAATGGATTACCTAGACTTGTTAGCAGAGAATGCACAGAATTGGGACACCACTGGTACCTATGAGGCCCCAGGTAAGACTCAAACCCTTGCATTTAGTGGAGGCATATATCATCTTAAAGAAGATAATGACCTTAAACCAAAATTTGCATCTCTAGCTAGAAAGGTTGAGGCCTTAGAAATGAAGAAAACAGGTCATTTAAAATCTGTTGAAGAAGTTGTTTGTCATATTTGTGAGACCAATGACCATCCCACTAGCAATTGCCCAACCTTGCCCACTTTCAAAGGATGTCTCCATGAACAAGTTAATGCATTGAACAACTTTGAGAGACCAACCCAAAATCCATACTCACAAAATTACAATCCTAGTTGGAGGAATCATCCAAATTTCAGTTGGAGAGGTGATAATTATGCTCAATCATTACAACCACCTTTGCACACCCAACAAAATTTTCAACAATCTCAAGGGCATGCACCATATGTTCCTCTTAGGAAAAATCTTGAAGATACATTGCATTCATTTATTGAAAAGTAAGAGTCAATCAATGCTCAAACAAGTCAAACCATGATTGATTTGAAAGATATTTTTGCAAAAATTGCATCTGCACTCAACATTTAGGAGAAAGGGAAATTTCCTTCTCAACCACAACCAAATCCCAAAAATCAAACCATGGATCAAGTGAAGTAAATCATTACACTTCATAGCAGCAAGGTTGTTGAAAAATCCATTCTTGATCCTTGAGAAGAAGACGGTGAGTCAACTTCTAAGAGTAAAGAAGGGGTTGAACCTATACCAAGTGAAGAAAAAATTGAATCTCCACCTGCACCTCTATTTCCTCAGGCATTAACTGCTCCTAAGAAGGTGAATAAGAATCCTGAAATTCTTAATATCTTCAAGTAGGTAAAGATCAATATCCCCTTGTTGGATGCGATTAAACAGGTACCTTCTTATGCCAAATTTTTGAAGGATTTGTGCACTGTTAAAAGAAAGCTGAATGTGAAAAAGAAAGCCTTCTTGGCCGAACAGGTAAGTTCTGTTATTCAAAATAACATTGCTTTGAAATACAAGGATCTTGGTTGTCCAACAATTTCATGTTTCATTGGAGAACATAAAATTGAGCAAGCATTACTTGATCTTGGGGCTAGTGTAAACTTACTTTCATATTCAGTTTACCAAAAACTAAATTTGGGTGAGTTAAAACTAACCGAAATAACTCTTTTGCTTGCTAACAGATCAGCAAAAGTGCCCAGATGAGTCATTGAAGATGTGTTAGTCCAAGTTGATAAATTTATTTATCTAGTGGATTTTATTATTTTGGACACACCATAGTGGAAATTAAAAATTCAATACCTGTTATTTTGGGACGTTCATTTTTAGCAACATCTAATGCTTTGATTAATTGCAGGAATGGTTTGATGAAGTTGACATTTGGAAATATGACATTGGATTTAAATATTTTCAATTTGCTTAAGCAACCTCCTAAAAAAGAAGATGAAGGTGAAGATGTTTGCGTTATTAACGCAACTAAGGAAAATTATATCCAAGGAGAGAGTATCTCTGATCCTTTGGAAAATTGTTTAGTTAATTCATTTAAATCAAATATGCATGTAGATCAGGATACAATTGACATTTGTGCGTTGTTTGATTCTTCACAGGTAGAGGGAAACACATGTTGGACACAAAAAATTGAAAAATTGGGAAAACCTAAAATTGAAGAGCAAATTAAAATCCACACAACAAAGTTGAAACTCTTGCCCAAACAATTGAAGTATCTAATGTCAAAGAAAGATGCTAAATCAAGGCTTATTCAATGGATCATATTACTCCAAGAATTCAACATTGTGATCAAGGATAAGAAGGGCACCAAAAATATTGTCCCTGACTATTTGTCAAGACTGACAATGAATTCAACAATTGAAGCTAAACCCATAAATTATTATTTTCCCGAAAAATTTCTATTTTCTGTCACTACAGTACCTTGGTTTGCTAATATTATCAACTTTTTGGTGACAGGATGGATACCAGCTCAATGGAGTATCCAAGATAAGAAGAAATTTTTACATGAGGTGACAAATTTTTATTGGGATGACTTTTATCTTTTCAAATACTGTCCTGACTAGATATTTACGAGATGCATACCTGAGGATAAGGTAAAAAGTGTCATTGAATTTTCTCATTTTGAAACGTGTTTTTGTCAAAGAAAACAGCTGTAAAGATTTTGCAGTCTGAATTTTACTGGCCCTATTTGTTTAAAGACGCACATGCATTCTGCAAAGCCTTTGAAAATTGTCAAAAAGTATAATCTATTTCTTTCTGGTTAAGTGGCGGATACGATACTCTGTGGCTCTCAAGTCGGTTATCTCAGTTTCCCATAATAACTGATTTCTTTCTCTCATCTCTCAATTTTTTCTCACCAATGGATTCTGTTTTTTCTGCTTTATGAATCTACTTTCGTTCTCTCCCAATAAATGTTCTTAAAAGGATTTACCAAGTTAGATGTGAACGATTAAGAGTTTTGATGCACAAAGGCATTCCTAAAGATGTGCATTGGTTAATTGAAGCTAAGGTCCGTTTGGCTGGTGAAACCCCAGATACATTTGTGTCTCATATGCTTGACTTAGGCAAAAGCTCTTATGCAAAAAAGCATAGAGCAAAAAGGTTACAAGTCTGTCATAAATGTGGTCGATGAACTTGTGATACTAGATGTCGTTCTTTAGAAATGGTGTTCGATAATCGAGAAGATAAAATACAATTCATCAAGAATGGCCTGAGTAAGGATTCTTTGGATAATATCCAATTGACTCTTGAGACGCATTCTTGTGGATTAGTGCAACATGAACTTTTTGGTTTGTGGAGTATTTTTCATAAAGAACGAAAGCGTTATAGTCTTGGGAATCTGACTTTAAAAGACCCTGTTTACCAGTTTGTAAGAAAATTGGATGGGAAGCAAATCCCCGATTCTTAGAAGGTGTTGAAGCCGTTACTGGACGTAAAATCAGAGGAAGCTGTGAGCCACAGTCACAACTACTGTACATACACGCCGTTATTGTTGAATTTTTTTTTTCTTCTGACAATAATCTACCTACTCCTGTAGGTATAATCAATGCATTATCCTTTTATCTCTATAAATGCACGTTCTTCTTTTGATTTTTTTCACACGGTTAAGGATAGAAATGGAAGGAACCTCAACTCACAAATTCTGAAATATTTGTGTATTTTGTGGATCTTTTCCTGGAAAAGATGAAGAGTTCTTGAGGGCAGCCAACCATTTGGGTAGAGTACTAGCTGAGCGAAAATACATTTGGTTTATGGGGGAGGTAGTATCAGATTGATGGGAGGTGTAGCAACAACATCATTTGTAGGGGGTAGCCAAGTTTTGGGTATCATCCCTACACCTTTGAAACTGATTTCTGGAGGCACGATTGGAGAAGAATTAGAAGTTAAAAACTTGCAAGAGCGTTTGTTGCAAATGCTTTGTAATTCAGATGCCTTTATTGCTCTACCAGGAGAGTTTGGCACATTGGGGGAAATTTTTCAAATTGGTTCCATGGCATAACTTAATTTGCACCAGAAACCCATTGGGCTGTTGAATGTTAACAATTTATTTATAGGTTTGTTATCTTTTATGGATCATGCTATGCAGGAGAAATTTATCTCAAAGACGGCACGACGGATCCTAATATCTACATCAACTGTTGAAGAATTGATAGACAAAATGCAAGCTTTCGTTCCTAAACCAGATCTAGCAATGATTTAGATATACTGGACATGACAGTCTTTCTCAATCAGTTCCATCCCATAAGTATCCTTTACCATACTTGTCATTTTTATTTTCGTTAATAAATGAGAAACACTGTGGAGGAGAGCAATTAGACTTGTGAATCTTTCTATCTTGTCTTTTATTTTTACTATCAGCATTTTTTTATTTTGGTTTAAGTTATTTCAGGTTTTTCATTTTCAATAACTACCATTTCAGGTAATTTCTTCTTCACTCTTCTTATCTATATTTTGACATTGGGGACAATGTCTTAATCTGGTTGGGGGGAGGGATAGTTGATATTTGATTTTTTCTTTTTAGTTTAGTTTCTCTCATGCTGATATTAAAACAATTAGACAAAACACTCAGTTTAAGATGACCGAGTAAAAAGTAATTTTTCACTCTTGAGACGCATCCTATTTTATGTGACATCCAAATCATTTTTTCCCTTGCAAGCATGAATAGTTGCATGTAGGAACATTTAGCATGAATTTAGGTTGTTTGTTTGCATTTAGGAACCCAACTCATGGAAATGTCATCATTGGATGTATACCTTGTAAATTTGAAATGGTTGTTAATTTTTAAAAGCAATTAAATTATGTTGCTTGTTACCTAAGGAAAACAAATAACCGGTGAGCACTTTTGAGCCCTTAGTGTTTATTAGGATGTGTGAATTTCTTTGTTGAGAGTGCTTACTTTGTGTTTTGAGCTAGACCTTGCTTGGATGGGTGACCTTAAGGACCCATACAACCTCACTTCTTGTATGTAAATTTAAGGAAGAAGATGGCATTTTAAGGCCAACCACTTACCAAAAGGCTAACCTTATACATTATCCCTTAGTTAGCCCCTTTGAGCCTAATAGCCTTATTCTTTGTTTGAACCCTATATGTTTAAACACTTCCACTTCATTTTGATCCTTTATTATCCTTGGAACTAGTGATGCTGATATGATTATGGGCTTAGAGAATTAAAATGAATGTGTTGTTTTTTGTAAAATAAAGAATAAGTGTGGGGTGTACTTCAGAATATGTTAGGTTACATTGTGCTTAATTTGTCATAGTGGAAAAATTGGGGTGAGTTGAGCTTAAATCATAAAACTTAAGTGTATATCATTGGATGGTTGAGTTTTAAAAATTTTTTGATTTGTGGTAGAAAAAGGCAAAAGTAAGATCATAAGAAAAAGACATCGCAAAATAAAGTGTATATATATATATAGATAAATTAAATTAAAAAAAAAGACTCTTCATTTCATAATACTTAGCCTCTTTTTCTTTTATAACAGTCTAAAAAAAAAATTGTTCTCTTTCCTTTTCAAATAAAATTATATATGCTCATACCCATGTGGAATCCTTATTAAAGCAAAGATGAAAGACATCTTCTTTTATCTTTTTCTGACAAATAAATGCATAATCATGGGAGACAGTTAAAAAAAAAATAGCTTCAGCCTTAATATTTGTGCAAATCCAATGAGGCCAGCTATTTTGAAACGGAGAGAGGTAAAAAAAAAAAAAGAAAAGGAAAAAAAATTGTTAAATTCAATAAGTTTAAAACTTAACCTTATTTGTTTTCTAAACTCATGTGTTATTAAGGAATTGTGTTTTGGAGAGGACTTGGAGACTAGGGTTGAATTGGGTATTTAGTATTTTAGGTGCCCACATTTATTGTATTACTAATTCTCTTAAACTCCACCATTAAAAAGCCTTCATTCGATTCCCACTTTCACCAAACCCAGCCTCATCACAACCTTGTATAAAGACTATTGGACTTAAATTTACATTCAGTTCCCTTTTGGGAATCTAGTGATGGTGAAGTTGGATCCCCTTGCAAGTTCCGGATTGAGAAAAATAAAGTAAGCTGTTCACAAACTCACCTTAAAATAAGTGTAAATACTTAAGGAGTGATTCTCTGCCTATGGTAACAAGGACTTAACTTTTTCTCCTTTCATTAATTACTTGCAAGTCAAGTTTACAAGTGTTATATATTCATAGCATGATTTGTCATGAGTTGTTAGATTATGTATTTTGTTCATTTTCTTAGGTTACACTTGCTAGGGACTAGCAAGAACCTGGTTGGGGGGTCTGATGAATACTTATAAGTGTATTGTTATCAAGGGTTTAAATCATCATTATATAATTTGATTATGATTAATTTCTATATTCTGAGTATTTTTCCACCCGGTTACTATTCATGCATTTTTACTATTCACTGAATTACTCTTCACCGAGTCATTATTCACCGACTTACTATTCATACACATACTTCACTGTTCACACGCGTATTTTACTGTTCATATGTGTTTTACTATTCATCAATATTAAATAATTATTTTTTATGTAGGTAAAATCATCACTTAGCGGCCATTCACAAAAAAAATCATATCTGGAGCTGTAGATGTTGGAACTGAGTGATTCCAAATTTATCTAAAATCCAACACATAGATCTTCAACTTTGCTTCATTCTGCAAGCTAGTTTAATCGTTTTCATTGCCGAAATCTGATTATAGATGAGACCCTTCGTTATTTCATGTGCTGAAGAGCAGTTTCAGTAGAAAAATCATAACTTGAGTTACGGATGTCCGATTTGAATGAGAAAGCTATCGATTCAAAGCTAAAGAGAAGATCTACAACTCCATGCTTTGAGGAAGAGTTGATCTAATGTCTATGATGGTTGAAAAATTAAAAGAAGTTGCAGCCCGCCATTATTGATTTGTATTTACCTACATTTTACCATTTTATTTTTATCATTTCACTCACCCCAAAACTCTATAAATAGGCACCTTGGGGGGAGGGTGAAGAATTCCATTTTTCTTAGGCTTCCTTTATGTTCTTGTATCATTTTTAGATTTTCTCCTTTGTTCTTGTTCTTATTTTCAATACCGAAGCTCTATCCAAGTGTTTTCTCGTTCTTGTTCTTATTCTTTCTTTTGATCTTTCAATCCATGCTCATTTCATCTATCTACATGTTGTTTACTTTTATCATGGCTAACTAATCTTTCTTTTGCTAAGGTGAAAGGGTGAAGCTTTTGGTATAAAGGTTATAATTGATTTGAATGGATCACAACGTTAACGGTATTTTCTTCCTTAATCTATTTAACTTTTCTCCTTGTTAAGTGGGAGTCTTGATTCATTATAGTCAATCATTGGCACAAAAGCTGGTTGATTCCCTGCGTAGAACATGGCTCTACCGGCTATATTGGAATCTTGAGCTATTGTCGACAAAGGTTGGCATGATGGATACTTGCACCCATTAGCAAGTGTTCGCGTTTTAAGATCAATGAAAGTTAATACTAACTAAATTCCCCTTTTGGGACCTCATTTATGTATGGATCTCAATTGAGTGGTAAGATTGGCTAAAATTAATCATAACCAATATACTAAAAGTGGATATCCTAACCCTAGTTATTTTATTTGAATTTGAGTTTTTAATCAACACCTGTTCACACCTTGCACCAATATATTTCCTTATTACCAAATCTATAATTTGTATTTCTTAATTCACTTCCCTGTGGTTCGACACTCAGACTCCTGAGTTTTTATTACTCGCGATAACCTACACTTGGGTTACAACCGCTAGAGCGCAGCACTTGTGATGTGGTTGCTTGATTGAGCTAATTCAAGGATAATTAAGGTAAGGGATTTATTGCATTTTTATGTTTGATGCCATTTATAGTTTGTTTGCTTGTTGGAATCAAGTAATTTGGTAAATTGCATTAGTTGGTGGATAGTGTTGCTCATAGTGGACTAGTATTGATGCAATGGCTTGTGTGATGTTTATGGACACCAAAAATTTGGTTCTAATGGCACATTATAGGCTTGAGAGTATGCACATGTAGGTTTAGGTCATGGGGCAAAGTCCCTAGCATGGCCAAGGAGCATAGAGGCCTTGAACACAAGCTAAAGCACTTAAAGGCAACACCATGCTTGGCACAGCCAATGACGTGTCTTTGGCACCTGAAGATATAGCTTTGGGCTTTAAGAAAATTGTAAATTTGTAAGTACCCAGGCAAGGACGCATCCATAGTTTCCAAAGACACAACATTAAGCTCACTAAGACCTCAAGGACTAGTCTTTAGCACTTGAGGACGTGACTTTGGTATCCCTTCATGAGCTCCAAGCAGAGATGTGGCATTGGGTTCTGAGGACACAGCTTTGATACCTAAATTGACTAAGGTATTCTTAAGTCAATTAGGAGGTTTCCTTGGGAACAAAGGTGGCACCTTGTGAGACTCTAGGGTGAAAGGTGGTAAGAACTACCTTAGTGCACCCATGAATTTCACAATGTGCTAAGAATGGTATCAAAACTTAAGTTATGAGTCAGGTTTTGGTGTTGGTAAAATTTTTGACTACATTAAGTGCTAGGAAGTGAGTGAAAGGTTTAGTGACATTAGTGGCCTAGCTATGCTTTGGACTTAAGGTGCTAATGTAAAACCTTAGTACACTCATGTAGGTTCCATGGAACCTAGTGAATATGAGTCCATCCATGGAAATTTTTACTCCACTAGGGTGAACCAAGTAATGGTAGATAGGTATGTGCCTTAAGTGAAGGTTTAGTGCACTTGTAGCCTAGGCAGGGTTACTTGAAGTAGAAGTGAGAACCCAGTGCACTTTTGGTGTCATTTTTAGGTGGAAGCTTATTACACAAGTGACCTAGGCAAGTCTAAGGACTAGAGGCACTATGTGGAAGCTTAGTACACCTAGTGAGTTCGTTAGAACTCAAGCAAAGTGCATCCACCATGTTCACTTGCATAATAATAAGGGGAAGGTTATTTAGTGAGCTTAGAGCATTGGGTCGTTAGCAAGCAAAGGCTTGCTAGAGGTGAGTTAAGGGCTAAAGCTCACTAGGCACAAGGTGATGTTCGTGCGAGGACTAGGAAGAGGTGGGGTCCCAAGGGGTTCGAATGTATGTAGATATGTTAGCCCTCAGATTGTAAGCGTGCATAGTAGACTTTATATATTATATATATGTGTGTCCTTTGGGTTTTCCTGGTAGGTTGAAGGATCCCTTACTGATAATCTTTGATTCTTACTCCCTTAGCTTTTATTGTGCAATTTTTGGGTGTCATTGAGCCAGCAACCATTGAGTGTTGTTGAGCTAAGCTCACAAGTAGGTATATGGTTTATTTGAATATTTATGATTCTAGTTTGTGGTTTGCTTGTTGGTTATGTTATGGCACTAACTAAAGTTGTTTATTTGACCGACATAGGCTAGTAAAGCACAAGGGAGGGCTTCAAAGCTTGCCACCAGGGGTTTGCTCTAAGGTGGGAGCTTGGTTGCGAATCTCAGTGATGGTGCTGTGCGCCATCAGGATCTCCACTGTGTGTCGTGGAGACTGCAGCAGGGACTTCCGGAGGTGCAGATGAACCCAAGGAGAAGGTGCTCTGTGTGAATCACCTGGGATGGCCGGCAGCGTCTTTGGCTCGTGGTAGGAGGGCCTGTTTGAAACACTCGAAAAAAAGGGGTTAAGAGGTCCCCGGAGTCTTTTTTCGGGGAGGAGCCTCCGACGCCCTAGTCAGTGCTTAGCAAAGATGGAGAAAGAGTAGTAAGCACAAGAGATTCTTGCCTGTCGTGGCCGTGTTCTCTTTTGAGGGCCAAGAAGAGAGGAGAGAGAAGCCCCTTTGCCTCAAAGTATTTTTGGCGGAGAGAGGAGAGAGAAAGAGCCCCCCAGGCTCGGATCATTCTCCTGGTAAATATAGGAGGGGGTGAGCCGTTCAGATGGCAACATGTGTATGAATAGATACCATCCGTACTTCTGGGCATGGGGGCCCTTAGCCGTCTGCAGGCTCCTCGGGCCATATCGTAGCCCTGTAAGACGTAGGCTGTGACAGCGTGTCAGAGCGTGTCTGGGGGCGGCGTGTCGGGGGCCGTAAGAGTACGGTGTGTCAGAGGCTTCTTGATGGCTCCCGCTGTACTTCCGAGGTCCCCTTGGTTGACGTCTCCCTTCGGGGTGAGGGGCTTCTTCCCGGAGTCGTACTGGTACTTCGGCGTATTTACGGGCGCCGACGTTGGTCTCTTCAGGGGGCTTTCACCTGCAGGAGGTGGTTGGCACTCCTCTTTGAAGCCAGTTCAGTCGCCCTCCCGATGGAGGCGCTACGCTAGTTTCCTGAGGTTAGTATTGGCGGGCTATCGAGGTCACGTGCCTCAGGTGTTTGGCTCCCTTTTTCCGGGGGTCCTAAGGCGTTCGGGGCGATAGCACTTCGGCTATCACTCAATATTATGGTTTAGTGTATAGTTTTCATACACTAGTTGCCTCCAATGTTCATGTTGAGTATGTACTTTAGAGTAATTCTTGGGTATGAGTATAGTCTACTTTTGTATGGATGCTTTGACATGATTGATTATGTGTAGTTAATTCCATAGTTATTTTGTATGCTTTGACTTCTTTGAAACTTGGATTTTAGTGGAAAGCCCAGGGAATGTTTTATGATTTATTTTTATATGTTATATATTATTTTATTACATAAGTCAAAGCATTACTCATGGATGGTCGCATAGTAGGATTAATTAACTAGAAGCTTAAAGGTTTTAACTAGTGTGTGTATAATCAATTAGCTAATTGTGACTATTGTGGGACAAGTTTCCATATGCTTCCTGGGTAGGCCCATAAAGAGCTGTGTCAAGTTAAGTAGGCCAAGTTGAGTTCTGCTATTGCTGAGGAGAAAGTCAAGGATGGAGCTATTGAGACTACTACTGTTGACACTACTACTGTTGCCGAGGAGGTTGGAGGGATAGGAACTGATCCAATGTTAAGGTTATTGAGAATCCTACTATGCCTACACCGATGATGATGGCTCCGAGCACCTCTACTAACATTCCACCTCCCGAAAATGCTTGATTCCTTTCCAATCCAAGGCATTTATTTATTTATTTGTTTATATGGTTATGTTATTATGGATAATGGTAATATTTTTATTTTCCATGTTCATTTAGATTTCCATTATTTACATTTTGATATTGGAGCATCGGTTGCTCTTTTGTTAGTTTCATACTATTTTGTATTAGTTTTGCTATATTTGCTTATGTTTCTTTTTCATATATTTTATGGTTGATCACCTTTTATGTTTTCTTTGGAGGCCTTTAAATTTTCGATTGGAAGCTTGATTCAATACCTTTTATGGAACTACTTTTTGGGGAGACAAGCAATTCTTTTTTCTTTTCAAGGGTGGTCTTAGTTTCTATCGCTCATTCTTTTTTTATTTATCATTTTATTTTTAATGCTAGTGCATTAAGGGAAATGTACAATTTAAGTCTGGGGGATTGGATTTTATTTTTGAACCCTTATTTATTATTATTATTATTATTATTATTTTGCATTTACCCTTTTTGGTGATTTTTTTGAAAATTTTAAAATTTTTTGAGCTAAAGTGTTTTTGAATCATTTATTGAGCATTTCCTTGTTAAAGAGTGATTGTTAATTTGATATCTTGAGTTCTTAACTTGAAGACTAAGTAAGTGATTCATAATCTTTCACTTCTTATGCTTAATTTGTTGTTAAAATGTTTTTGTGATTCATTAGCAAGCTAATGGAAGATGGTCTTGAAAAACTATTTTTGTATCAAATTTTTGTGTTTAGTGTACCGTTTAAAGCATGCTAAGTTTTGAGTTTCTTGTTGGATTAATGGAATGTTTGGTTGATGGATTTGTGGTTGATTGTTGGTAAAGTAAAGTAAATATGCTACTCTGCTATTTTAAGTGTTATAGTAGGATGGGGTCTTCTCCTAAGGCAAGACTCGATCATAGCTTGAAAAATGCTAAAAGCATAAGTATGATCAAAAGATCATCTTGGACTGTGTTGAAAATTAGCTTGGGTATAGATAGGGCTCCTGTTGTGTACACTTGCTACAAAATTTTTTGACACATAACTAGAATTGGTCATTTGAATGGTTGCGCATAGTTATCTTTGACTTAGTGTGGTTTATGCTTTTTACTTTGTATGAGAATTTAATGTTATCCTCTCCGATTTTGAGAGATATAGGTTGCTAGCTTGAGAGTGAATTGTTACCATTAAATTATTTTGTTTTGGAAGTGTTTGATAAAAGGAGTTGCATGCTTGGTAGTCTTGTTAATTTCTCAAGATAATTAGAGTCTCAATTCTTTCTATTTCTTTTCTCAAGGAAATGATTCCACACTCTATATTCTAATTGTTTTTAAAGTTTTAAAAAAAATTTCAAATTTTTCTCTTGGTTTTTGCTTGAAGGCAAGCAAAAGTTCAAGTGTAGGGGAAAAATATGATATACTCATATTTAGTCGTGTTTTCTATAGGTTTTTCCTTTATATTTACTTGTCTTTTGAAGTATTTTTTGTGAGGATATGGTGCTTAATTGATTAATATTTTATTTTTAGGTTTTATTTTAGCTTCATGAGAGATGGGAAGGATTTTGGTGAAGTTTTGGAGCTGAATTGTAAGTTTTAGGAAGTTTTGGATCTTACACACCCCTGTACATGCCCATGTAGTGCCTTACACACACACATTCCAAACTCTGTTGAATTAAGTGAAAATTTAACACGGCTTCTTACATAGCCATGTATCAGCCTATGTTTGTCTAGTTTTTAGGGTTTCTTGGGATTAATTCAAAAGAGGAGAGATAGAAGAGAGGAGACAAAAAAAGACAGAAAAAAGTGAGTTTTTCATGGAGGAAGGATGTCGAAGGCAATTTTGATGGTCAACACCATTCTATGAGTGTCGGATTAAAGATTTCTTTGAAAAGAAGAAATTTAGCCATGGATCATTCTTTTCTTAGTTTTCTTTCGATTCTTTGGTGTTTATTTTATGACACTATGAGCTAAACTTTTCTTTCTCAAGCTTAGAGTAGATGAACCCTTATATGATTTTATGATTCTGATTATTTCTAGTTTACTATGATTATGTGTTTCACTTGCAATTTATCCAATGTGCTTTGTTACACTGATTAATAGAAGCAAGCTTGTTAATTCAATATGGGATGATGAACATGTATCAGGTAGTATTTGGTATGTTTGTTGAAAATCACCATTGGATAGAGGGGATATTATCATAACGGGGAGTAATAGGTGCAATATAATACCTTCAAACTAGGGTGAAACCTAGTAATGGGTCATAGGACTTGTAATGTGTTCTTAGGAAGCACAGTAGGCCTAGACAACCTATCAATACATAAGAATGGAGTTAGTGTAATGGAATAATAGGGAGCTAATCTACATCATGTAGTACAACATGGTCCAAGTTAACTGCAATCCTATTAAACCAGAACAAAAGCAACATAAAGGAAGTTCTAAGGGGATTCTATTCTAATTATGAGTTTTTTTTTATCGTTGATTGTTTTAGTTGTTTTCCATTGCTTGCTGATAGTTAGTAGTTTATTTTAATGTATTTGTTAGTTTAGTTAATTCATAGTAGTTAGTTAAACAATTCCTCTTAATTTTCGGTTGCATAATAGAGAGACATTAAAGACGGTAGACAACCTCCATTCATTGGGAAAAATGATCTTGGTAGTTGCGACTACTATACTTTAATGATAAAAGCACTTGCCTATGAGTTCACTTGTTTGTTTACATATAGGGAGAATTGACACATCCACACTATTAATAGTGTAGTGGGAAAGGTTTGTTTTAAACTACGAACACACTAAAACATAGGTAAAAATATGGGCATGTAAAGGACTGTGAATAGGTGACATGACTACCAAAACTGTCATGTAAGAGACTATGTTTAATGTCTGATGCCCAAAATTTTTTCAAAACAAAGAAACAAGAAGGGTAGTAACATGGGCAAATTAGAGACTATGTTAGATAAACACAATTAACAACACAGTAATGTGTATGACCACGTATGTACTCTAGAACACCAAAATTCTTCAACTCAAAGATGAAACACGTTTTTAAACATGGGAGTGTATATGACCATGTAACATAAACACTTTTTAAAATATGGGCACGTATGTGGATGTGTTTAAGCTTTGAAATTTTAAATTTTTGAAAAATATGGGTAAGAACATGGCCATCTATGGAACTGTGTAAGGTAACATGCTTTATAACACAGTTGGAACACAAACTGTGTTTGGCTACTGTAGCTTAAATAAAAAAAATTCTTGTGAAAAGTAATTTTTAAAAAATAAAACATAGCTGTGTTTTAGACTATTTTGAGCAACACGGTTTTGAACATGAGCATGTTTGGCCCCTGGACTTTGAAAAATTTTGCACACTTACCCAGAATAATGCTCAACCTTTTTCTACCACTTTCAACCGCAAATTCTTCCTGAAATACTTTAGATTCCCACATCAACAATGCAAATTATAAGATCATAGGACAAACAAAAGCTAATTAAACAACTATAATATAAAACCAAATAAACAAAAAATAGCAAAATGGAAAATTTAATGCTTGGGTTGCCTCTCAAGAAGTGCTTGGTTTAACGTCATTGGCTTAGCGTTGTCCTTGATTCTTGAAGGAGGTTCTTCCTTCCTCTCCAACACCTTTACATCAACATGAGCATCTCGCTTATGACGGAAAGTAGGATGGTAGAATCCTTTAGGATTTGGCTCGGTATTCACCAGTAAAGCTCATTGTGGCCTTTTTGAAAGTATCTTAGCAAGTTAGCCCAATTGTGTCTTGAAATTCTATATACTTGCCCTCATATTCCACAATTCTATCTTATCTATGCTTGCATTAGAATGTTACACATTCTTGGAAATCAATTCCTCCATAGTTGGCCGATTTTCTTATTGTGGTTGAGGCTGAAAACTAGGCGGTTGTTGCCTCTGATTATTCCAAGAAAAATTAGGATGATTTCTCCATTTCGGATTGTACATATTATTATATGGATTTTTTTGTGGCCTCAGTCAATTTCCAATAAAGTCCACTTACTTAGTTTAGCTTAAATAATGGGACATCTGACATTCACTATGTAATGCCCGCAAAATCCTATGTAATGCCTACAAAATCCTAAGTAATTAAGCCTCTAGATATGAAGAATTTTTCCTAAATTGGGAATTAAGTTCATTGAGTTCGGGAGACACTAAATTAAGTAGGATTGGGAGTATGGTGAGTGTTGAACACTCTCAGAATTTAATCTTGGCTTAGGCCAAGCAAAACGATGAAAACTTACGGTAAGGGACTCAATTGGACAAAAAGGACTTTTGGTGGTTGGGCTCAATTGCCCAAATGGAAGGAATTAAGGGACTAAGGGGGGGATTAGCCAATTTTATAGGCATTGGATGCCATGGCTGCCACCTTCCTCTATTTTCCATTATTTTAATCCACCTCCCATCCAACTCATCACTTAGGATTCCTTCCCCCACTTACTTGTCCCTTACTTTTGACAAATTCTCCCAACTTTCACCAAAGTCTTCCAATTTGTCACCTACTTTTGACTATCTCACCCACCACCCACACAAGTCTTCCAATTTGTCACCTACTTTTGACTATCTCACCCACCACTCACACAAGTCTTCCAATTTGTCTCCCAATTTGTCTCCCACTCACTCCCATGTGAATCATATGGTTTCACTCTATATATACACCCATGGCTGGCCATACAAATTCCATTTTAGTCTCTGTTTTACTCATTTCACTTACTTACTCTAAAACACTCATTCTCTCTTCCTATAGCTCAAACACTTCTCCAACTCTTTCTCCCACAATACCATTCGGCCAAGTATTGCTCTTGGTGTTCTTGAGTGTGAAGCTTGTGTCTTCAATGTTGATAAGCTTCTAAAGCCTTCCAAGGCAACGAATCAAGTGGCAGGAGGAAGCTTGAAGGAAATCAAGCATAAAGATTTGGCCATACCTCCTTTGCTGAGGTATTGTGTGTTTCACCAGGTTTTCTTGGTATATGTAAGCTTTCGAGCTATGGTAATGCAAGAATATACTTGCTAATAATTCAGCCATTGTAGGTTCTCAAGCTAGAAATTAAGTTCTAGCTACGACAAGCGAGGAAAAGGCAAAGAAACAATCTTCTAAAGCTTTCGGGCAACAAAGTTGCTAAGGGTTTTATGGTACGGATTCTGATACTCTTTGAGTATTCGGGCCCTTGGGAGATGGATATTGGATGCCATGCGATCCTAAGAGTGCTACAGAGGGCTATGTTTTGTTGCTTAGGCAACTCTGTGCTAGCTAGCTTCGTGCAAGCATTAAGACTAAGAATTGAGCAGCCAACTCAATTCCCAAGCATAAAGAGCTCAGATTTTAAAATGGATTAATAAAATGGTTAACCTAAGAAATGAGAAATATGGATCATGCTTACTCTGCCCTTCAGGGGGATAAGGTGTTAAGTGGTGTGTGTGTTGTGTGCTTTTATGTTAGGTTGTGCATGCTAACCCCCGATTATTATTATTATTGTTATATGCATGTACCTGTATCTTCTTTGTCTTAGTGTTTTCTTTGCAAGAGCATGGAATATTTGTTGCCATGTTATTCTTGGCTATGTTAGGCTTTGGAAGCTATATGTTAGGCTCTGGGAGCCATACAGAATCCTTACTGAGTTTTACTCATCCGCCCTTCTCTACTTCATGTAGGAAAAGGAGTACTTGAATGGCACTAAGGTCAAGATTATTTTATACTCTTTCTGTGGTAAAGGTATTATGCATATGTGTGGTAGTTGCTCAATATTCTAAGTATTCTAAGTGTTATAGGTTGCTTGTGTAACAAGCTAATAAGTGTGGACTTTATATGCAGGACTTGGAGTCTAGATTGAAGGAACAAAGTCTCTAAGGTGGAAATGTGTTCTATGTGTGATTTGCCATGTATAAGCATGGGCTATGTATTTTGGTTTATCTTAAAAACCAATTTGTGAATTTAAGTGCTTATGGACACTTTTGGGTACTTATGTAAAATGGCATATATGTGAACTCTTGGGCATTCTGGTTGATAGTCATATTTAGGCCTAAGTTAATAGTTGATAGATATGCATGACAATGTGTTCTAAACACATGTTTGAAATATGGAATCATGTATGTCTCGGCCTTATATGTATGTTTATAGTTGAACATTAAGTAAACATGAACTAGAAAGGAAATGCATGCCTATAATGAGCTAAAGTGGTAACCAATGGAATTAAAGACATGTATGTGTTTATGTGCAACAGTGGGTTACCAAGACACATATATACAAGACATATGCATTATAAACAAGCTTTTCAAAACTTAAGTTGGTGTTTTGGTTGCCATACATGTACTTGGCTAGTTGAGTAATGAAATGAACACATAAGTTCCACATAAGTACTAGCTTGTTTCCGAGAGCACAATATAAACCTTTAAGTAAATAATTAATACGCTAGTACTAGTAATATCCTAGGAACTTGCCCGTATACTTGATAAGGAATAAATGCCCCTTCATGGAATTTCGCTGCATGAGTAATTAATTGGGCCTGAATGGGCCGGGGGCTAGGCTGGGCATGACACGCTA
Source organism: Aquilaria sinensis (assembly GCA_005392925.1). Lineage (NCBI taxonomy): Eukaryota > Viridiplantae > Streptophyta > Magnoliopsida > Malvales > Thymelaeaceae > Aquilaria > Aquilaria sinensis. The sequence goes on from SMDT01000310.1 coordinate 163,936, forward strand.
CTTACATGACCTTTTCTACAAACTTCACATTGCATCATAACTTGCTTCTTTCTAGCCAAAAAATTTCTAAACTCCCTTATTAAAGCTTCAATTTGATTTTCCAAAAAAGAATAGGCATTAGAATTTTGAATCACAGCTGCTCTATTTGGCTTAATCCTTGATGATGATTGCCATTGATAATTATTCATCGCCATCTCCTCAATCAAATCTTAGGATGCTTCAGGAATCTTGCTATTAAGTGTACCACTAGCTGCTGCATCAATCATGTACTTGGAAGCATAACTCAGACCATTATAGAATGTCTATTGACATGGCCGTCTTTGGCCCCTACCCAAGAAGCCTGTGAGAATTGGTCTTACAGTGGTTGCAATTGGCTAGTTGTATATGTGTGCAAGTTAAAACTTCGTGAAACTAGTTGATTAACCTAGAATACACAAGATGCATGCTCTTTGCTTTTACTAGAGTAAATAGAAAACACAAAACGTTCACTTGGCCAAAATACTTCCATAGAAGACAAGTTCAAATAGCCAAGGCATACAAAACCAACATTTATATGATTACTACACATAACAACTGTGTGAGAGCATTCAACATAAAGTAGACTAATGCTCCTCACCCAAGAGCAACCCTAAAGTCTAGGACTCCATCATAGACAAGGGAGGCAATTAAGAGTACAAAATATACAAGCCACAATCAAGATCTTCTTAAACTAACTCCCACCTTGGAGGTAAGTACAAGTGGTGAGTCACAAAAGTCCCATCCATATGCTGCTAGGCTTTGAGGCCAAGAAAACACTATAGTTAGCACTATTACTTAACCAACAAGTAACCAAAGTAGAATAGAATCATAAAGATTCTCAAGCACAATACTTGCAATAACAAGCTACTGTGGCAACCGTCAACGGTTATTCGGCCTAACAATGTTAGAAATTGCACAACATAAGTTTAGGAGTGATAATTCAAAAATTCTTAATAAGGGTCCTCACTTCACTCGCAAGAAAAGTTATTAAGGACCACATATATGTGAGCATATGTAATTTACTGTGAGCTCATACAGCTTGAGGCTAGACGTATGCACATAGATCTCAGTACCTTAGGACCTTTCCTCAACCTAGTCCTTTAACTACAAGGTGGAGCCTAGCCCTCTAGCAAGCGTGGCTTACAAGCCTAACCAGTGATAAGTCACTAGTTATAAAGGAGCACGAGACTGACCTCAAGATGCCAGCTCCTGCCATCGCCGGGAAGGATTCCTAGTTGGTCAAGCTTCTTAAGGAGGAAATTTCTTTTGAAGCGCTTGCCGAAAGTGAGTTGTCTTCTACTCCTTTGCTGTTTTTTCCTCGGACTTACGCTGATGTTTCTCTCCTTTTTCAGAGATGGGCGACGGTACTGTCGCCTATTACAAGTCCCTTTTCACCGGCCAAGTGGAGAAGGGCGATCAGACGAAGAAGGCGGCTTCCCGAAGGCGGAAGTCTACTGGCGCGGGGCCTTCGAGGAAACGGGCAAAGAGAACTGCCCAGGTTCCTCTAGAAGAAATTCCCGAGGAGACTGCCGAGGAGCCTGGGACAGCCGAGATTCCGGCGCCTGAGGCTGCTGCTTCCGAGGTCCCTTCAACCGACGTCCCTCCTCAAAGTCCTACTGCGTCGCAGGCCCTCCTTGATGTAGTGGTAGAAGTACCTTCTGCCGAGGAGCGGCGCAGGCGGAAGGGCAAGGGCATTTCGACCGAGGAGGCCGAGGACTCCGAGGACGTCGTTGTCGAGGTTCCACCAGGTTTGTTTCCAGACAAAGTGTACTTCCTTTGTTTTTTCTGGATTGCCTTCTTTGTCTTTAATCTCCTTCTCATTCTTGCCACGCAGGGGAGTTGACTACCCCTGACTGGGCGGCCGAACATGCTCGGAAGCGAGCTCTTCGGGACGCCAAAATCCCGCAAGGGAAGATACCAAAGGAGCCTTTCTGGACGTTCACGGAGGACATGAATTTGTACGCCGAGGACTGTCCTCAAATGGCGAAGGAAATTTCGAAGGGGGTGCTTATTGAGGCCTCCTTCAAGGCTATAGCGGCGGCCCATCCGGGGGATAACACTCTCGCCGCAAAGATCACCGAGCATGCTGCTCAGGTATATCCTTCACAGCTCTTTCCCTTCAATTTTTTCCTAAGTGTTTGGCTCTTACTGACCTTGCGTTTTATCTTTTTGCAGCTGCTGGGGTACGCCGGCTTTCTCCGAGTTCGGGTGGCCAGGGAGGTTGCCTTCCGAACTTCGACCCGAACTTAGAGACCATGAATGAGGCGAGGATCGCACTCGCGGAGTCGGCCGCCAAAAACCAGCAGCTGAAAGAGGCTGCTGAGAAAGAAGTGACTGCCCTTCGGGAGGAGTTCCGGAGGGAAAAAGAAGAATTTCAAAAGGATTCCTCCCAGAAGATCGCTGACCTCGGTGATCAAATAAAGGGGATGCTCGCCGCCAACGAAGATCTTCTCAAGCACAAGGCTGCTTCTGACAGCCTTATAGTGTCGTTGACGAGTGAGAATAACACTCTCCGGGCTGAGGTCGAGTCTTTGAAGAAGGGGTCCAAGGGGACGTTGGAGATAAAGGCGCTGAAGGAGGAGATTGCTGAACTGAAGGACGACCTTGACGACCTCGAGCTTGATAAGAACGAGTCTGATCAAATGGCCAAGGTTGCCTTTCAGGACGGCTTCTGCCTTGCTCGTCACCAGGTCCTCCAGAGGTTCCCAGATCTGGACCTCTCTTTTCAGGAGGCTCTAAACATTCCTGGGGGACCTCGGTGGGAATGGTCCAAGGTCGAACATTTGAACCTTCCTCCTTCAATTCCAGTGCCAAAGGTGGTGGAAAAGGGCGGGCCAGCGAGTGGCTCTTGGGACGCCGCGAACCCTTAGGCTATTTTTTAGGGCCCCTTTTCCTTCCCTTCTATTTTGCATTCCTTCTTCGGGCACTTCTTTACGGTAAAGCAGCTTTGCTCTTAATGATGATTTTTTTGGCTAAGTCTTTTCTTGCAAGTTTCTTCATTTCCATTGTCCCGAACACGTTCGCTCAAGAGACTTCGGAAAACCTGCAATCAAAGAAACTCTTTTACCTTCCCTTGGCCGAGCCTGTTCGCTCCAGAGGCTTTTTGGAAAGTCTGAAAAATTTGACTAAGTCTTTTTGCAGGCTTTTGCATTTCCATTTTGTCCCGAACACGTTCGCTCGAGGGACTTCGGAAATTCCTTAGTCAAAAAATTTTCCTTCTTTTCCTTTTGTCCCGAGCATGTTTGCTCAAGAGACTTAGGAAATCTTTCGAGAGTTGTTTTCCATTTTTCCCGAGCGTGATGGCTCAAGGGACTTCGGAAAACTGTCTCTGCGCTTATTTCGGCGAGTACTTCTGCGACGTTCTTGTTTCCCATCTTTCCCGAGCATGATGGCTCAAGGGACTTCGGAAAACTGCCTCTGCGAGATTTCTCCATCTTTTCCCGAGCGTGATGGCTCAAGGGACTCTGGGAGGTCAATCTGCGCTTTATTACGGCGAGCATCTTCGCGGAATTCTGCTTTGCACAATTTTGGATACTTAAGAACTTTCCTTAAGAGCATTCTGTACTTACAATTCCTCCGCTTCATCTTAGGCGTAGAATTTTTTCAAGGCGTCTGAGTGCCAAGTATTTTTCAATTCTACGCCTTCGGCGTCGCCAAGTTTGTACACGCCTTTTCGTACTTCGGCGAGAACCAGATAAGGTCCTTCCCAGTTTGCGCGAAGTACTCCGTGGGACGGCCTTCGGGGTGCAAAGTCAGCCTTTCGGAGAACGAGGTCTCCCTTCTTGATTTCTTTTGGCCTGGCCCGTAAGTTTACAGCCGCGGCCACTCTTTGCTGAAAAGCTTTTCTTCTCAGCTCGGCTATTTCTCTGTGTTCGCCGACGAGGTCGAGCTTGGTTCTGAGGCCGAGGTCGTTTCCACCTTCATCAAATATTTGCACCCGTACTGATGGTCTGACTATCTCGACTGGGATAATGGCCTCTGTCCCGAAGACTAGTGAAAAGGGAGTTTCCCCTGTGGCCCTTCGGGGCGTCGTTCGGTAGCTCCACAATACGCTTTGGAGTTCTCCTGGCCATTTCCCTTTTGCTTCTCCCAGTCTCTTTTTCAGGCCATCTTTTATGGTCCTGTTCGATACTTCCACCTGCCCGTTACTTTGGGGGTGAGCTACTGGGGCGAAGTGCATCTTTATTCCGAGGTCGCTGATAAATTCCTGGAATCCTTTGTCTATGAATTGGGATCCATTATCAGCTACTAGTACCCTCGGTATGCCAAATCTGCATACAATGTTCTTCCATACGAACTTCTGCACTTCTTTTGCCGAGATAGTTGCCAGCGGTTCTGCCTCGACCCATTTAGAGAAATAGTCCACTGCTACAACGCAGAATTTCACGCCTCCGGGTGCTGTGGGGAGTGGCCCAATAAGGTCTATACCCCAGACTGCGAACGGCCAAGGATAGTCAGTCGAACTTACCGTCTCCGAGGGTGCCCTCTGGACTGTGGGGAGTGGCCCAATAAGGTACCCCAGACTGCGAACGGAGGATAGTCAGTCCTTACCGTCTCCGAGGGTGCCCTCTGGATGTTCGCGTGTCTCTGGCAGCTACCACATTTTCGGACGAACTGTCTTGCGTCCTTTCTCAGGGTAGGCCAGAAGTATCCTTGGTGAAGTATCACCGCTGCAAGGGCATCAGTTCCGATATGTGAGCCACACATGCCTTCGTGGACCTCTTCAAGGATCATTTCAGTATCCTCTTCAGCCACGCATCTCTGCAGCGGGTTTGCATATCCCTGCCGGTATAACTCTTCACCAATCAGGAAGAATCGGCCGGAGCGTCTTCGCAGTCTCGCAGCGTCGCCGGGGTCTTCGGGGAGCATATTTTCTGTGAGGTATCTCTTTATGGGATCTTTCCATCCTTTTCCCGAGGTCGCTATGCTCAGCACTGAGATGCTCGGATGGTCTAGCACCTCGGTGTATGTTTTCGACTTCGCCAAGCAATCTGCCTCAGTGTTATTCCGCCGAGGTACATTTTCGATCCGTACGGCGTCAAACTCTTGGATGAGCTTTGCTACCAGCTCGTGGTATTTTGCCAAGATTGGGTCCTTCGCCCCATAATCTCCTGCCGTCTGCCGAACTACCAGCTGGGAATCGCTGTGAGCCTTTAAGTTTCTCACGCCGATCTTTCTGGCCAAGCGTAATCCCGCTATGAGGGCTTCATACTCAGCTACATTGTTGGTGACGTTGAAGCTGAACTTGATAGCCTTCGTTACCTCCAGGCCTTCGGGGCCCCTGATAATTACTCCAGCTCCCTGGTGTTCGGACCCCGAGGCTCCGTCTACGTGCAAGGTCCATTCTGGCTCACCCTCTTTTGGATCTGAATGGCTCTCCTCAGTGGTGGGTATTTCGGCGATAAAATCTGCCAGTGCTTGAGCTTTTATGGCCTTCCGAGGCTCATACGTGATTTCGTGTTCGCCCAGCTCTATGCACCACTTGGAGAGCCTTCCCGAATGATCAACTCTCTTCATGACATCCCGTAGCGGCAGACTACTTCGGACGATGATGGGGTGAGCCTGAAAGTATGGTCGCAGCCTTCTCCCTGCAAGCACCAAGGCGTATATAGCTTTTTGAAGCAAAGGGTACCTGATTTCGGCGCCATGCAGGGACTTGCTGACATAATAGACTGGCCATTGCTTTGGGCCTTCTTCTTTCACGAGGACCGAGCTTACAGCTTTCTCCGTGACGGCGAGGTACAATACGAGGGGCTCTCCCTCCCGAGGTTGTCGCAGAGTCGGCAGGCTGGCCAGGTAGACTTTGAGTTCTTCCCAGGCCTTTTGGCAATCTTCATCCCAAGGATGATCATTTCTTCCGAGGTTGCCTTCCATTTTTGCTGCCTTTGTGAGGACTTTGAAGAAAGGTCGACACCTATCTCCGTACCTGGAAATAAATCTGCTCAGAGAGGTTATTCTTCCGGTGAGTCTCTGCACGTCTTTGACTGTGGCAGGAGTTCGGAACTCAAGCAGAGCCTTAATCTTCTCGGGGTTAGCATCGATGCCTCTTTCGGATACCATGTACCCAAGGAATTTTCCCGAGGTCACCCCGAAGATGCACTTCTTAGGATTAAGGCGGATCCCGAAGGCTCTAAGCTTTTGGAAGGTTTCCTCTAAATCTGCAACGTGGTAGCCAGGCAGCTTGCTCTTGACTATCATATCATCAACATACACCTCCATGTTTCTCCCCATTTGGTCTTTGAAGACCTTGTTCATCAGCCTCTGGTAGATGGCTCCTGCATTTTGGAGCCCGAAGGGCATCCTGATATAGCAATATGTTCCTCCCTCGGTGATGAAGGCAGTCTTCTCTTCATCTTCGGGGTCCATCCTTATTTGATGGTAGCCACTGAAGGCGTCTAGGAAACTAAGGAGCCCATATTCAGCAGTTGAATCTACCAGTTGATCTATTGGCGGCAGAGGGTATGAGTCTTTCGGGCAAGCATCGTTCAAGTTTCTGAAGTCGATGCACATCCGGAGTTTGCTGCTACCTTCTTTTGTGGCAATGACCACGTTGCTTAACCATTCGGGGTACTTGACCTCCCTGATAACTTCAGCATCTAGGAGACGCTGGACTTCGGTTTTGACAAAGTTGCTTTTGTGGGCTGAGATGCTTCGTTTCTTTTGCCAGACAGGCCTTGCTTCCGGGCTTACTTTGAGGCTGTGCTGTATTATGCCAGGGTTTACCCCCGGCATATCTTTTGGCGAGTAGGCAAACAGATCTTTATTTTCCAGCAGAAAGGATACAAGTTTTTCCTTGTCACCTTCGGCCAAGCTCTTCCCTATTCGGGTAGATTGTCCTGGGACAAGATCTACTGCTTCCGTTTCTGCCTTTGCGGGATCTTCTCCTTTGCCTTTCTCCTGCGCCTTTGCCTCCACCGTTTGTGTAGAGTTGTTTGCCGGAGCCTTTCGTGCTTTCACAAACACCTTTCTTACCTCGGCCTGGTCTATGAAGATCTCTGCATCTCCATCCTTGGTGGCGAATGTGACAGTCAAGTACTTCACATCAGGGCGAATGTGCAGGTTTCCCTGTGTCTGCCTTCCAAGGATGGCGTTGTACGAGGACGGGACGTCCATGACGATGAATCTTGCCATTGTGGAGGCGTACAACTCAGCTGCTCTGTCTACCGAAGTCCCTTTCATCATCAGCGGGAGATCGATCCATCCGAGGACGGGGAGTTCGGATGGTCCAACCCCAAAAGTGGGCGAGGTGACAGGCTTCAGTTCGCTGCTGGAGATGCCCAAGCTCGGCAGCAGGTGCGAGAATAGGACGTCAGCATTTGAGCCATCATCAAGCAACACTCTTTTGACATCCCAGTTCCCTATTCTCGCCATAATCAGCAGCGGATCATCGTGGGGGAAGACGACGGTGGAGCCATCTTTGCGAGCCAGCTTCTTTGATGGACTTTGATACTCCATGACTGCAATTTCTCTGGCTTTCCGCTTTCTTTCCGAGGATGGGAGCCCCGTGGTGATGGTTTGGATAACCCCTGCTGGAGGTGGAGGGCGCCTTTTTGGACTTCGGTTTCTCCGCCTGTCGGAGTCATAGTCCTCATCTTCGGCCCTTTCTTCCTCCATTTTTCTGCCTTTTGGGGATGGCATCCTCAGGTATTTCCGAAGTTGGCCCTGTTTTATCAGCGACTCTATGTACTTCTTCAGCTGGAAGCAGTCTTCGGTGTCATGACCGTGGTCGCGATGAAACTGGCAGAACTTCTTGGCATTCTTCTTATTATCGGCGGTCATGGCCCTTGGCCGCCGAATCTGCGTCCCTTGCCTTTCCAGCGCCATGAGGATGTTGGTCCGTGTGGTGCTCAGGGGCGTGAAACTTTGAGGCTTCCTTCCCCGCATCCTCCGAGATCGTCCTGCCTGTTCGGTAGGATTACGGGCTTGCTGATTGGACCCTTCGGCGCGGTGGTTGTCTGACTTTGGCCCAGCCATTCTCAGCTCCTCGGCTGTCATGTGCTGTTCGGCCCTTCGGTAAAATTCTCCGAGGGTGTCCGGGGGGTCCTTTGAGAACTCGTAGAACAGCTGTGAGTCCCGCCGAAGGCCCCGTGTCATGGCAAGAATGCGGATTTCGGGCCGAAAGTCTGGGACGCTCAGGGCTTCCCTGTTGAACCTTTCGACATAGTCTCGGATGGTCTCTCCGTTTCTCTGCTCTATGTCGAACATCTAGACAGGCATCTTCGCCGTTGGCCTGCTCCCAATGAACTGCTGGGTGAAGGCTGTGGACAACTCCTGGAACTCAGTGATGGTCCCCGGAGGCAATGAATTGTACCACGCAGTTGCTGGCCCTGTGAGGGTGACTTCAAAGCATTTGCACATGGTAGCGTCATCAGCACCGTGCATTATCATGCTGCGTCTGTATTTCGTCAGATGGGCCTGTGGATCAGTGCGGCCATCATATATCTCCAGCCGAGGCACTCTGAAGTCACCTGGCATGGCTGCTTCAGCGACGGCACGAGTGAAAGGGGAGTCATCTTCGCAAAAGGTCCCCGAGAGTCTGGCCCAGACAGGTTTTCTGGCCACTTGTTTCTCCACTCTGTCCAGCCGTGCTAGTATCCTCTCCATAAGCACTGTGGCGCTAGGGCCTTCTTCAGGGAATGGAGATCGCCGGCGCCTCTTCGGGGGGCGAGTTCGGCGCTGAGGGGACAAGGACCTCGCCTCAGGCGACGAACTGCTTCGCTGTGAGACTCTCAGTCGCTTGGACCCGGTTTGTCCCACAGGCCGTTTCCCGAGGGCTATATCTTCTGTGGATGATTCTTCGCGAGGGTCTCCACTCCCCGAACTGCGATGTGTAGACTTGGGGCTTCTCTCCCGAGGGCGTGTCGGTGAGGGGGGTCTCTGGGCCCGTGCTTGCTGTGGCCACCTTCGGTCGATCTGCTGGGTCATTTCAGACACGACCGAACGCTGAAAGTCCCTCAAGAAACTCATGGTGACTACCAGAGGGCGGTCTTCCTCAGGCGCAGAAGTCCCTGGGAGTGTTTGCTCAGCAGCCGGTTGTGTCTCAGGCGCGGACGGGGACTTTGGGAGCCCCTTGTCCTTAGAACGCCGAGTTTCAACGACGGCGATCTCAGAGCGGGTTCCCACAGACGGCGCCAAATGATGGCCGGGGGCCTCATCGTTTATAGTCATGGTGACTGGTGGAGAGACTTCTGGGAGGAAGAACGCCTGGAGGATGGATCGCCCAAGGGAGTGTGCCTGAAAGCTCAGAAACAAAGGGTTAGGAGGCCCCCGGAGTGTTTTTCCGGGGGGGGAGCCTCCGACGCCCAAGTCAGTGGTGGCTGAGAAAAAGGCAGAAAAAATAGCACAAAGGGCTGAAGAGTCTTGCCTGGTAATTTTCTCAGAGTGTGGGAGCAGTATTTTGCCAACCAACCTCCTGCCAAGTATTAATTCCTGGTATTTATAGGAGTGCCTAGCCCGTTCAGATCGCGACACGTGTTCGGTCGGATGTTCCTGAATTTCTGGGCGTAGGAGACAGATAGCTGGTAGCAGGTTGCCTTGAGCCATGTGCTGAGATGGGCCATGATGTGATTTTGATGGCGTCAGCGTGGCAGAGCGCCTTTTGAGGCGGATTGTGGCGTCTGTGATTGGATGTGTCAGAGGCTTCCTTAAATGCTTCCATAAATGCTCCTGCCGTACTCCCGAGGTCCCTGGGTGAGGTCGTCCTTTGGTACGGACAGAGCCTCTTCGGGAAACAAGCCCTCAGTTCGGGGGTTCCCAGTTTCAGGGAGTTCCGCCTTCGGGGATATCATGTTCGGCTCGCTATGTCTGGTGCCGCTTTTCCGAAGGTGATCTGTTCACAACCTTGGGGGGGCGAGTAGTGTCCTCGGGTTTTCCTGGCGTGCCGGGCTCGGAGCTCTTCGGCTATCTCCCGAGGTGCATGATCACACCTTTTCTCGGGTAGCGCCAGCTTCTTCTGGCCATTCTTGTGGCAGGGAGTTCGGCCAGATAGAGGCGATAGCGTTTGGCTATCAGTTAGCATTGTATATGTATTATATATCTTGTCTCTTGGTGTTTTCATGTCTTTCTTGCAGGACAAGTAAGCTTTGAGGAGGTTAAGTCTCGGACTTACCTAAATAGACTCAATTATGAATCAGTTTGAATTGTGAACCCTACTGAGTATTAGTACTCATGCCCATATTGTTTATGTTTCAGGCAAGGATATAGAGCTTGACTGATTTGTGTTTGAGTGGGTTGCTTGTGTACTAGTTGTACATTTGTGCTCAAGGTATGTGCCAACTTGTACTTGGCTTGAAATTGTTGTTACGAGTCTTATAGTTCTTGGCCGAAACTTATGCTTAAGTTTTGCAGGCTTGAGTAGTTTGTGGGACACGTCTAGGTGCAGGATGGATGTGTGGACCATGGCTCTGATTGTTGTGTTCACTTTCATGACCATGAATGTGGTCATTGGGCTTGTACTTCAGTGTGTGCTCCTGTATTGCACTCTTAGGTATCTTCTTGGGGAGTAAGGAAGACTTGGCTTGTAAAACTTAACCTTCGCTAGATTTTGGACTTGTAGCATCCTTGGTATGCTTCCAAGCTAGTGATGCTTGTACTTAGGCTATTTTGTGTATATATGTAGCCTCGGTTATACATGGTTTTGTATGTACATATGTTGGATGCTTATGTGCCAAGTTATGTTAAGTTTATGAGCTCATGGTTGTGTTTCATGTAATGAACCTCTTGAGTTTCCTTGTTTGGCCGAATATACATATGCATGGAAACCTTGAGTTTCAAAACTACAAAGATGTGGGCTTTTTGGTTGTCATTCATAAAAGTAGCACACTTGATGAGCACACATCCTAGACACTTAATACATTAAGTGTATGCCTTGCTTGTGTTGCAAGTTATCATTTATAGCCTTGCCTTGTGATGCAAGTTAGTGGTTTGGGCCTTGCCCTAAGCTGCAAGTAACTATTTTAATTCTCTCATAAGCCTCCTGGGGCACCTCCCAGGCCATCAGCTTAAGAAAATAAGACTTAAAACTACCAAATAGAAAGTTGGCCGAAATTAAAGTAGTTAACAACACTTAGAAACTCAATTGTCTAATAACTTTGTTGGTAGTTTTGGTGAGTGGCACTGAGTGTGCATAGGCTGGGGCCTGTGTGGGGTGTGACATCTTTGCCTGAGGACGAATGTCCTCTGACAGTCATGATGAGCTTCCTGCACGATTTTCAGTGCTCTGTTGTGGCCGAGATGACACAACAGCTCGACTAAAGGTGGTCTCAACACCTTCGGTCCGAAGAGCCTTTTCACCAGCTGCCCGCCGAGAGAGAAGTGCTAAGTCTACTTACTAGAGTTCGGGAAGTGGGGACTTCCACGATGAGTCCTCCACAAATGACGTACCCTCCAGAGGACGTCGCGCTAAAGAAACGGCATCAAAAGGCCCCAAAAACCTCCCACCGGCGGAGTTCATCACTAGATGGGAAGTCACATTCTCCTCGCCGACGAAGTTACTCCCCAAAAAGGTGACATCACTCTCCATTTTCGAAGGCTACTAGGCAACGAGAAGAGACCAGTACTACCACTCTCATGGAGAACATCCTATAGAGGCTAGAAAAAGTAGAGAGGCAGATTTCCCGGAAGCTTGTCTGGTCAAGGCTATCGAAGACCTTCACTGGAGAAGAGTCACCCTTCATCCATGCAGTAGTAGAGGCACCCATGTCAAGTGACTTCCAAGTACCACGCTTGGAAATATATGATGGGCGCAGTGGGCGCAGTGACCCCTAAGATTGCCTAACAAAGTATAGACGCAGCGTGGTGTTGCATGGTGCTGATGATGCCACCCTCTGCAAGTGCTTTGACGTCACTCGCTTCGGGCTGGTTATTGCGTGGTATAACTCCCTGGCCCCCAGAATGATAATGGGTTTCCAAGAGTTCTCCACTACATTCACTCAATAGTTCATTGAAAGCAGACTGATGGCAAAGATGCCTGTCCAAATGTTTGACGTAGTGCAAAGGAATGGAGAGACCATTACGCGACTATGTCGAGAGGTTCAGTAGGGAAGCCCTGAGTGTGACAGACTTCCACCTCAAAATCCACATCCTCGCCATGATTAGGGGACTTCGGACAGATTCACAACTTTTCTACAAGTTCTCCAAAAATCTCCCTAACACCCACGGGGAATTTTACCAAAGGGTGGAACAACACATGACAGCTGAAGAACTGAGGATAGGAAGGCCGAAGTCTGATCACCATTACTCCAAAGGTCAAAGTCACCAACCTCGGTATCATACCAAGGGTTGGGGTAGTGTTAAGTGCATAAATCCATGGTCAAAGTGTTGACCTTTTGACAACTTTGACCATCAAATTCTGTTGACTTTTCCTTCTTTGTCTTAGTTCTTCTTGGTTCTTTGGCTCATTACAGGTTTGGTCAAGTGTTGTGGACAGGGCATTAGAAGCAAGCTCGAGTGGGACGGCATTTGGACGAGGGACGCAGAAGAACTGCAAAGACGAAGGCTGGCGACGCGTCACCAGAAGTCGCGAAGGTTGGCGACACGTCGCCAACGTTATCAGCATTCTGTGTTCATTTTGGTCGTCTGGCGACGTGTCGCCAGAACTCGCGTCGCCAGCGCTGCTCTGTTTTGCCGAAAGCTCGCATTTTTTATGGTCCCCCACTATTTCCACCTGATGAGCTGGCTGGGAAGAAGTGATACTTATCCCTTTAGGGCTGGAATGAAGAGGGGGTATAAATAGAAGAGAAGAAATAGTCCAATGGGGGCTTCTTGGCTGATTTTGATCATGACCCATCTAGAGGCCTATTGATCTTTTTGGAGGCATTTTTGAGAAGCTGGAAGTAGGATTGTTCATCTTGGGAGTACAATCTTCGAGGGGGTTTCTTGGGTTTATTCTCTTCTCTATTTTGATTTGTATGATTTTCGTGGATATTGTTGTTATGGATTTGTTGATGACATTGGATATGGATTGTGAGTAGATCACTTTACCTCTCTAGGGTGACTTTCCTTCCCTTGTTACTTAATGAAGTTGTTTTGTGTTTATGGATGAGTTCTATTGTGTTGTTCCTTGCATTGTGCTTATTGTTTGATTAATGGTAGGCCACCATGTCTAATGCACTAGTCCATTAAATCCTTGAGAAAGGTTTTATGGGTGACAAAGAGGAATGGAAGGGGCATAGTGTTAACTTAAATTAGAGATAATCTAAGTGAACACTAGGAATCAAAAGAGGTTTAGTTCTTCAACCACCTTAAGTTAAGTTGGAGCTTGAGTAAAGCCCAAGTTAGTGGAGGGTGAGCAAAGACCCATCTTGAGAGAGAGGTTTTTTTATGTGAGATCTTTTCTACCATACATGGAACATCATACTTGGGGACCAACTTTCTTGGGTAGCAATGGGTAGGAATGGAATCCTAGAGAGGTAGTCACCTTTATTCTAAGTTCTCTCTTTAGTACCTTTCACCTTCTTTAGAGTCACTTTTCTTGTGTTGTTAGAGTTAAGTAGCTTGAGCAATTTTGATCTTCGAATCTAGATAGAATCACTAAACTCTCTTGGGACGATACCCTTAATTACTTCTAAGTACACAATGATTCCGTTCGCTTGCGGGTTTTTGAGGGTTAAATTGATAAACTCTTGATTTTGACAACAAAGTTTTTGGCGCCGTTGCCGGGGAGTTTTGTTTTTGATTTTCATCGTGATTAGTGAAAATTGGTTACTCTTGTTTACTTGATTGTAGTTCTTATAGTAGTGTGTTCTCCTCTTGACAATTTGTAGGTACATCTAGTGCATGACCCGGAGCTCTTGCTCTCACGTCTTACCACTTGATCTAGAAATTGAGAGGAGCTTGCGAGAACTTCGACTAAGAAGTAAGGTGATTGAAGAAGGAGATACTAGTACCTTCGGTTCCATCAACATGGAAGGAAACCAAGGAGCTGATTTGAGGAACGTTGGACGAGAAAGAAATGTCAATGCCATGGATCACAATGGTGTTGAGGAGGTAATGGACAATGGAAATGGTGCTAGGAGAAGAGGAAGGCCGGTACTTGATTATTTTCGACCTCAAAGGGTGGAAGACCATGATAATATGATACGACCGGTGCCGCTTCGAGGGCGAGCTTTTGTGATTCCCAGCCATGTCCTCCAATTGGTGGAAGCTCATCCATTTGGAGGGAATCTTGATGAAGATCCAAACAACCATATCAAGAGGTTCATTCGTCTTTGTGATACTTTTGATTTGGATGGTGTAAGTGAAGATGCAAAAAGGATGAGACTTTTTCCATTTTCTCTTGTGGATGAAGCATCGGAATGGTTTGAGAATTTGGAGCCTACGTCGGTACATACTTGGCAAGAATTATATGATGCATTTATTCGGAGGTTCTTTCCATCTCAAAAAGCATTTGAGCTTAAGAATGAATTGTTGGCATTTAGGTAAAATGAATGGGAGTCACTTGCGGAGGCGTGGGTGCGTTTCAAGAGGATGGTGAAGAGGGTACCAACTCAAGATATTAATCAAGCTCACCAACTTCATCTTTTCTACAATGGGCTGAGTTTGAACACTCGATTACAAGTGGATGCTGCCGCCGGTGGTTTCTTGTTGTTGAAAGATGTGGAGGAATGTTTTGAGCTATTGAACAACATGGCTAAAAGTTTTGAGCTTAGTGGAAAATGGATCCCAAGGAAGGGAAATGGCTTGTATGAGGTAAACAAAGATACCTCCCTCCAAGCTCAACTTTCGGCACTCACTAGCATGGTGGCCAAGTTGTCAAAAAATCAAGAAAGGGGGAAAGTGCAACAAGCCATGGCTAGTGAGGATGTAGATGATGTGGAAGATGTAAACTTTTTGGGTTACCGGAATCCTTACCCACCCAAGCAAGGAGGAGGGAACTTCTTCCCAAGGAACCGTCAACACGAAGGATTCAACTACTCTAACCCCAAAGGCGTTATGCAACCATTAGGTGAGAATTCTAATGAAGCGGAGGCATCCTTGAAAGATTTTATGAAGGGCATGATGGGAGAATTCATGCAAGAAGTTAGGGGGATGGCAAGTGGCCAAAACAAGAAGATTGGGGCTTTGGAGGATGAAATGAAGACTATGCAAGCTAATACTCAAGCATCGATCAAGAATTTGGAAACTCAGATGGGCCAACTAGCAACTTCTATGAGGCAACTTCAAAAAGGCAAGTTTATACCTAGCGATACGGATGTCAACCCAAGAGAGTCTTGCCAAGCTATTACTCTTAGAAGTGGGAAGAATGTGGTAACGCAAATCAAGGAACCACCCATTCAAGAAGAATATCCTCTCCAAGAGCCCACCTCATTGAAAGATTGTAAGGATGTTCAAGCCCCATCTCCTTTAAGTGAGGAAGATAGCTCAAAAGGCAAGGCTAAAAATGCACCCACCAAGGAGGAAATGCCCAAGCACATGCCTACTCTTCCGTACCCCCAAAGGTTCAAGCCTAAGAAGGAAGACACTCACTTCATGAGGTTTCTTGAAATCTTCAAGAAATTGGAAATTAATATCCCTTTCTTGGAAGCTTTAAATCAAATGCCCTCTTATGCCAAGTTCCTCAAAGAGTTGATTACAAAAAAAAGAAAGTTCCTTGACAACGAACTCATCTTAATGAAAGAGGAGGCAAGCGCCATTATTCAAAGGAAGATGCCTAAAAAACTCAAGGATCCGGGGAGTTTTACGATACCCCTCGATATTGGATCTTTCCATTGTGACAAGGCTTTGTGCGATCTTGGAGCTAGTATTAACTTGATGCCCTTGTCCATTTGTAGGAGTCTTGGCCTTGGAGAGGTGAAACCTTCATCTATTTGCCTCCAATTGGCGGATCGGTCATTTACATTCCCAAAAGGTGTTTTGGAGGATGTCTTGGTCAAAGTTGGCAATTTTATATTTCCGGTAGACTTTGTAGTGTTGGACATGGAGGAAGACCGGAACATGCCGATTATACTTGGGAGACCATTCCTTGCTACCGGGAAGGCCATCATTGATGTGGAAAAAGGTAATCTCACCTTGAGAGCCAATAATGAGGAAATTACTTTTAATCTTGCTCAAGCCATGAAATCTATTGATGATGAGGTGCCCAAGTGTTACATGATTGATGTGATTGATTCTTGTATTAAAGAGAAAAGAGATGTGTTGTTTATAGAGGATCCTATTGGAAGAGCACTAGTGATTGAAAATGCATTTAGTGAGGAAGATCATGATGTGTTGAGCATTCTAACAACTCTTGATTCTTATGGGAGGGTGCTACCTCCAAGAGAAAACATAGAACAACTTTTGTCTTGTGATGTCAAGGAAGAGCTCAAGTTGGAATTGAAGCCTTTACCAAAAGATCTTAAGTATGTTTATCTTGGCAAGGAGGATTCTCTCCCGGTAATTATTTCGTCTACCTTGACTCCTTTGGAGGAAGAAAAGTTGATTCGAGTTTTGAGGGATCATAGAAGGGCAATAGCTTGGTCCATTTCCGACATCAAGGGAATTAGCCCAGAAATTTGCATGCATAAAATTCTTATGGAAGATGACTTTAAGCCCTCCATTGAAGCTCAAAGAAGGTTAAATCCAAAGATGAAGGAAGTAGTCAAAGAGGAGATTGTGAAATTGCTCAATGCCAGCATTATTTATCCAATTTCGGATTCTCCATGGGTGAGTCCAGTGCAAGTGGTGCCTAAGAAGGGCGGTACAACCGTGGTGGGCAACAATAACAATGAATGGATTTCTACTAGGTTGGTTACCAAATGGAGAGTGTGCTTTGATTACCGGAAGCTCAACAAAGCTACCCGGAAGGACCATTTCCCCCTTCCTTTTATCGATCAAATTTTGGATAGGTTGGCGGGACATGAGTTCTATTGCTTCTTGGATGGCTATTCGGGATACAATCAAATTGCCATAGCACCGGAAGATCAAGAGAAGACTACTTTCACTAGTCCTTGGGGCACATATGCCTTTCGAAGAATGCCATTTGGACTTTGCAACGCTCCGGCAACTTTCCAACGATGCATGATGGCCACATTTTCCGATATGGTGGAAAAGTGCATGGAGGTATTTATGGATGATTTTTCTGTCTTTGGTGACTCCTTTGATGCATGTTTGGATAATTTAGTCCTTGTCTTGAAGAGATGTCAAAAAACTAATTTAGCCTTGAATTGGGAAAAATGCCATTTCATGGTTAAATCGGGAATAGTACTTGGGCATAAAATTTCTTGTGAAGGCATGGAAGTGGATAGAGCTAAGATTGTAGCTATTGAAAACTTGCCACCACCCTCCAATGTAAAAGGAGTGAGAAGTTTTCTAGGGCATGCTGATTTTTACCGAAGATTTATTAAAGATTTTTCCAAGATTGCTAAGCCATTATACAATTTGCTTGAGAAGGAGGTACCATTTTACTTTGATGAGAAGTGTGTGCAATCATTTAAGAATTTGAAGGAGAAATTGGTGAGTGCACCGGTGGTGATTCCACCTAATTGGGAGGATCCATTTGAAATTATGTGTGATGCTAGCGATTTTGCCGTGGGGGCGGTGTTGGGGCAAAGGAAGGACAAGCTTTTTCGAGTGATTTACTATGCTAGCAAAACTTTAGATGGAGCTCAACAAAATTATACCACAATGGAGAAGGAGCTTTTGGCAGTAGTATATGCAGTGGATAAGTTTAGATCCTATATTGTGGGTTCTAAAGTTGTGGTGCACACCGATCACGCGGCAATTAGATACTTATTCACCAAGAAGGATGCCAAGCCAAGACTCATAAGATGGATTCTCTTGCTTCAAGAATTTGACTTAGAGGTCAAGGACAAGAAGGGATGTGAAAACCTTGTGGCCGATCACCTATCTAGATTGGAGGGCCAAGAAAAGTCATTGGAGCAACCTATCCAAGAGCACTTCCAGGATGAAAGCTTGTTCAAGGTGGAAGGCAAGATACCATGGTATGTGGATTATGTGAATTACCTAGCTTGTGGAGTCTTGCCACCAAACTTGTCTTACCAAGAAAAGAAGAAATTTCAAGCTAATGTCAAGCATTATCTTTGGGATGATCTTTTCCTTTTCCGCCAGTGCACCGACCAAATCATAAGAAGATGCATCTCAAATGAGGAAGTGAAAGATATTCTCCACCATTGTCACTCCTCACCATGTGGCAAACACTTTGGAGCCTCCAAGACGGCAAGTGAGGTATTGCAAACCGGTTATTATCGGCCAACTTTGTTTAAAGATGCTTATACTTTTGTGAAAACATGTGATAGATGCCAAAGGTTAGGAAACATTTCTAAGAGGGATGAAATGCCATTACAAAGCATTCTTGAGGTGGAAGTATTTGATTTGTGGGGTATAGGTTTTATGGGTCCATTTCCTCCTTCTTGTGGCAATCACTATATTTTGCTTGCGGTTGATTATGTGTCTAAGTGGGTGGAAGCTATTGCCACCCTCTCTTGTGATGCTAATACGGTTGTTAAGTTCCTTCAAAGGAATATTTTTGCAAGGTTTGGTACACCTAGAGCTATCATCTCCGACGAGGGGTCACATTTCATTAACAAGATGTTGACTCAAGTTCTATTGAAGTATGGTGTACGGCATAAGGTGTCACTTCCCTATCATCCACAAACGAACGGGCAAGCCGAAATTTCGAACCGGGAGATCAAGAAGATATTGGAGAAGACGGTAGGCATCAACCGAAAAGATTGGTCTCAAAAGTTGAGTGATGCACTTTGGGCATATAGGACGGCTTTCAAGACACCTATTGGAATGTCACCATATCGACTTGTGTACGGGAAAGCTTGCCATTTTCCGGTGGAGTTGGAGCACAAGTCATATTGGGCGGTTAAGAAGCTCAATTTTGAATTGAAAGAGGCCCAAGAGAAGAGAGCTATTCAATTGGATGAGTTGGAGGAAATTCGCATGGATGCCTATGACAATGCAAGGATATACAAGGAGCGAACGAAGCTATGGCATGATAAGATCCTTGTGAAGAAGGAGTTTCAACCGGGTCAAAAAGTGCTACTCTTCAACTCACGGTTGAGATTTTTTCCGGGCAAGTTAAAATCCAAATGGTCGGGTCCTTTTGAGGTGGTTAAGGTGCAACCGTATGGAGCGGTGGAGCTTAAAGGACAAGATGGATGCATCTTTCAAGTCAACGGTCAACGAATCAAGCCTTACTATGGTGATGAATTGAGGCACATTGGTCAAACAGTCTTGGCCGAGCCCGACCATTGAAAAAAACTCCAAGGCGCCAAGCTAGAGGCGTAAAATCAAGCGCTTGTCGGGAGGCAACTCGATGCTGATTATTTTTTTTTTCTTCTCCCCTTTTTCATTAATTAAGTTTGTGTGGTGCTTTGTGATTTTCTGTTAATTTAGTATTATCTCGTGTGTTTGTAGGAATGGGAGACCCATTGGAAGGAAGGTAAGGGAAATGGATCACCTTTGCTCAACTTAAGGAGGTACCATGTATTGATTTTTCTTAAAACAAAAGGGTATAAGAGTTAGGATGAAAAGATTAGGGGTTACTGTGCAATTTTTTTAAAAGTAGAAGGGTGATTTCGAGACGCTGGCGACGCGTCGCCAAATTGCACAATTGTTCTCAGAACACTTATAACATTGGCGACACGTCGCCAGAATGCGTCCAGAATTGGCGACGCGTCGCCAAGTTTACAACTGCCGTTTTAACCTCGCCTTGCTTTCACTTTTCTCACTTTTACCTTGCTCTTCCACCAAAGAAACCTCTCAACTTTCAAACCCTACCCTTCCGTAAGCATCA